>MU227990.1:92711-131390 GCA_018584345.1 Thuja plicata | reverse complement strand
TTCTTTAAATGTAAAATCAGATTTCACCCATCCTCCTGCAATCTGGAACTAAAATTTACCAAATCTAGATCCTAGATAAGTCTTACAACATGAAAACATGCCCAGATTTTGCCTTCCTTCAAGCTTCATGTACTTCTGACTTTGGAGGAAATCTGCCCTGATTAGCATTATTACTTTCAGATTATGACAAGACTAGAAATTCTGATTCTTTCCTTGATATTCTTAACATCTGCAAAACTAAGACTTTCATTTTGAAAGGGTAAACAAACCATTTCCAGATTTCCATAGCCTGCTGAACGCTCTGCTGGAAAAGACCTGCTGATGGGAGAAATTCGCATCCACTTGTGCTTGAAATGAAGTCCAAAAAACCTCTCCTCATTTATACATTTCGCTGGGCTCCATAGGGGGGCCAACTTGGCACACTTTCCAAGGTTTAAAAAAACATTAAATTCTCCTTAAATCAAGACCACCTTGCATTAAATTTTCGTGTTCAAGGGCCACATTGGCCGACTTCCATTGGTTGCAAGGCCAAAGGGGGGGAAGGTTGAAGTGGGTGGAAATGTCCAAGGGGATGGACATTTCCGCCCAAGGGAAGAATTCCCTTGGGTCATCCAACCTTTCCTACTTCAACTCAAACACCCAACACTTCAAATTTCATCACAACTCCAAGCACCAACCACTTTGAATGCCTTGTCTCTACCCTCTAAAGGGCTGGCGGGATTTGGAGGCACCTTGGACACCATGTCCAAGGGCTGGGCGGAATCCGTCTAGTCATTGGACACAGTGATCTGTTTTAATTTAATTTCTTATACTTTAAGTTATATTTGTATAAATACCTTCCAGGATGTTTGAGATAGGTTTAAGCTTCATAGGAGTTAAGGTGCAGATTCTAGATTTTGGGGGTTTTTAGAATATTTTAGGACTTAGCCAAATTTCAGGATTCAGCACACCTTCAGCAAAGCTACCTCCCACAATCTATTTCGACTTTCTAAAATCGAATTGAAGCTAGAACAAGGATTCTCAGAGGGTTTAAACTTGTTTCATCACAAATCCTTTGGTTTTGATCCCATATTCCTGAAAGATTTAGCAGAACTCTCGCCCATATACCAGACAGACTTGACTTCCCAGCAGGCCAAAATTGCCCAAAACCAACTCTCAAACTTCACTTACCAAACCAAGGGGCTTGAAAACTGTCGCCAACAAAGACTACCTAAGACCACTACTCCTATTGCTTGCAAAAGAGGGGGTCCCCATTTGCAATGGGGCGATGGTGTGAAAACCTCACAACAAGTCTTCTACTAAGAAGATTTTGTGTTGAATAATTCTTCCACTCTACTCTTCAATCTTTCTACCAGCATTTCCTCATTAGTTAACCTCTTTCCAAATATTGTTTCGGTGGCATTGAAGACTCCTTCCTGAATATTTACAATCTTCCTCAATCAAGCAGATTCTTCATCCACACTCTATCAGTGTTTGTTTGGGAATCCCTATCAAAGCTTTCAAGTGTGGGATGGTCTTGTTCTAGTAAATATGGATATCTCACTATGATTCATCTATATCTTCGAAACAATAGCAAAAGTCCTATATATCTGAGTCAGGTCCTTAGCAAACCTACTTGCACTATCCTGAACTCTTTACACACTTTTCAACACATTGGGAGGCTCCTCATTCTTTCAATATTATCCACCGATTTCTTTCGAAAGAGTTGTAGGAGGACCAAATGTCTGATTTTCCTTCCTGACTAAATCTGCCAGATGTTGCAAATACATACACAAAGCTTTGTTCTCACTTTTTAATTTCCTATTCTTTTGGTCCATCTTCTTCATCCTTTCTTTAAATGCCAAAGTGGAATCATCGAATTCTTCACTCACATGTGCCTTAGTAGCACATCATATGTCAATTGTTGTGACATCATACTCCTCTAGGGTGATTTTATTTTATTTTTTGCCTTATCAACTTTTGGCACAGCTACATGCAAAGTTCTTGATCCTGATTCATTCTTGGTGACCTTGGAGAACTTCTTTGCCTTACCCTTCTCTGTTGGTTTGTTGATTCTGCTCCGAAATTCCTTCAACTCTAGTGTAGGATTAATTTCCTCTTCAAGATCTTTCTACATACTCTCCTTCAATCATCTTGGAGTGGCTGAATATTGCTCATGCACTTGCATTTGTTCTTGCTTTGGCATTGTTTCTTCATGACATGCTTCCTCTAGGATGGGAATCTCTAGCTCTACTTCTTCAAATAACATTGCCTCAAGAACTTCTTGAAACTGAAGATCAGTTTTTGCAGGAGTTCTTTGTTCCTCATTCTTTGGCTGACTAACTTCACGACTATCATGTACTTGCAAACTAATTTGGTCTTATGAACATCTTTCACTGGTTCCAAATTCTGGCACACTAGGGGAACTAGCAAGTGATGATGGTTCCACTTTTGGCCTTTGCCTTTTTTGTGGAGGACTTCAACTTGGCTGACTAACTTCTCGACTATCATGTACTTGCAAACTAATTTGGTCTTATAAACATCTTTCACTAGTTCCAAATTCTGGCACACTGGGGGAACTAGCAGGTGATGATGGTTCCACTTCTAGCCTTTGCCTTTTCTGTGGAGGACTTCAACTTGGCTTATCTAACCTCCTTTGGCATCTTTTCCATGTTCTTTCTCTGGTGGAACTTCTCCTTTTGTTCCAACTTCTGATACCTGCCCATCTCTACTATCATGTGGCTCTAGATCTACCATCTAGTCGTAAGTTAAGAGAACATTCTTTGCCTACAATTGGCTGACTTGACATTCAATCCACCACCTTGTGAATTTCGTGACTGTCTTGGATAGCAGTTAAGATCTCTTTCTTCAAGCCCCATCCAATTGTGTCATTGGATGGCCTTATTCTTAACATTTTAAGTCATGATGAATAATATTTGCATCTTCCTCCACCTGAAATAAAACTGGATGAATCCTGCATATTACAAATCGTTTGAAGGGGAAGTTTGGAATGTATCCTTTTCCAAACTTCGTACTCATCCTCAGAGTGCCTCCTATACCTCCCTTCATTCCAGCCACCATCCTTATTTTTCTATAAGGATCAAAATTTTCCCTTTCCATATGAATTGCTAAATGATAGAACTTCAACTCCTCTGCTGACCTTTCAATTCAATTCCACCTTTCCTCTTTTCTTCTAGATTTTGTCATATGGAGTCAATTGTCTTGTGACTTCTAGGAACACCATTTTATTTGTCGAATACCTCGAAAGTCTATAAGGGTGAGAAAACAATCCCTGAATCCTGATATATGAGAATGTCGGGAACTGGATGAGCCTGTAGCCATACTTTTCCACTAGCGTCATGCCTTCTTGTGATAACCGTGTGAATGCCACCCTATTGGTAAACAGATTTGTCTCTGCAAATGCTTTCTTCAGAATGACCCTGTTTGTCCTGTGAGGAGTGACAATCATGCCAATAGTTGGAGAGATTATGATCAAATAACGATTTGTCACAATCTTCCTCTGCGTTTGAGGGGGGCAGCGCCCTCGTGTGATGGGGTTATTTGAGAATTTTGGGTACTTTTAACCTGAACGTACATAAAGGAGAAAGCATAAAACTGAAATAAGATGAGCAAAAGAAACCCCAATGATAGGCATATGAATACCAAGTAGGATTTCACAATGCAGAAAGATTACAAAGGGGTTTAAGCATAGAATGTAGTGATGATAAAATAATGAATAGTAGACCCTAACATATGAGAAGATACACTATCTCAATACATTCACTATCTCAAAAACACTATCAAGATACCAAGAAATGAATGCATTTTACAATATCAATTACATAGATTAGAAAGACTATAAGATTCCACCATTAAATAATGATGACATAAAGTTTTTCCATTAGTATGCAAAGAGAAAACAGTTGTTTTGAACCATCGGTTACACTACACCGAAAGTCAGGTTTTCAGTTCAAACCAAAATTGCTAAGTAAAGGGAAACCCAACGACACAACTCTTACAGTGTACACCGACAATGAAACCCGAACATGATAAAGTGGAACCCGACAGGAGAAAACCGACAGTGGAACCCGACGAGCAGAATACAATGTAAACCGAGAGAACAGACAAGAGAGGAACCCGACAGACAATTCAAAAAAGGAACACCGAAAGGCACTCAAACTGATTTCAGAGCAAACCGAGCATCAGACACCGAAAGTCAGTCATATCCCGAGAAAAGTGGATCTGACTTCCACGTCAGATAAAACAGCTATATTCTATTTATAGAGTTTTGATTTGTTTTAAATCCATTTCTTGAGGAACAAGAAACATTATTGTAATTGTTTTAATCAGTCTAACTAATTAAAAACATGCAAACTAGGAGATCAAGGTCAAGTTGTAAACCTTGGATCATAGAGTTAGTTTTGTAATATGTGAAACTAAATTAGGTCAATCTATTTTATAAATAGATGTTGTAATTATTCATTTGAGATGGATGAGAGGATGAATGGAGCCTATGAGCACATCTATGGATCAGACTGAGAGTTTCAAGAAGCAGAATAGCAAAAGATGAACTTGGTTATCAAGAACCAAGAACACAGGCTACTGAGCAACAAAGGTATTAATCAATCACATTAGGTGATACATTTATACATGTAATCTTGAATGGATATCTAATCAGCAATTGTTACATTGCATACACTCAGGTCAATGAGTATTTTTGTCTTCATTCTAACAAGTGTAGCAAATAGAAGAAATCCTTTCAAGAAAAGTGGATTTAACAATCCTATTGTAAATCTCTTAACCGAGTGCACACTAAACAATGTTGCTAAAGCTTTTAACAGAGTAGACTTTAACCAGTCTCCACATGATACTCCTAACAGGGTAGATCATCAGAAGTGATCAAAATTGTAAGCCTTAATCGGCCACTTCCAATCTATAGATAGTGAATATTTTTGTGGGTGTCATCCCCACCGCAGTTTTTACCTTCTAACAGGGGTTTTCTGCGTTGCCATATCTTGTGTTATGTGTCAATTACTTTCATGAATGTTTCTATGAATGTTTATATGTTTGTTAAGTTTATGAATTGATATATCTTACACAAAGATAGTATAGAACAGATGGTTGGTTATACAATTGATTACACAATGGATAAAGATTAAAAGAGAAAAGTTTTAGAGGTACTGATTCACCTCTCCCCTCTCAGTACACACTTCCCATTATTTCCAACAAAATAAGAGGTTACCAACTTAACATACGAAAAGTAAGCAATAATAACTAACGAACACATTCAAGACATACGACTAAATGCATTCTTCATTATTTCTTTGAAAATATACAAGTTCAAAGACAATTTTGTAGATAGTGCAAATCCAAAAATCTCTTTGGAAATTTCTCCATAGTATCCCCTCTACAAAAGTCCTCCCTTTACAACGATTTGCCTCATATATATAGACATGACTGGTATAACCACTTAGAATAAATCCCTAACTACCACATGTAACTACTTAAGATTCTTCCTAACTACCTCGTGTAACTACTTAAGATAATTACCTAAGGTGGTTATTTTAGGTAACTACTCGAGATAACTACCCAGAATAGTCACTTAGGGTAACTAATACTCAGTAGTTACCTGAGACAACCACTTAAAGTAACTACCCATTTGAAGATAAGTTAGAATTCACCTAACTTTTACAATAATAGATCCCAAAATCTAACTTTAGTTACAACAAGTGACATAAGTCATTTTTACAAAATAAGACAACTTCAACCCTGTAACTTTAACAAACATCAAGTGATGAGTTGTGATGAGGTACTTCTCCATCTTTATATGCTATATATGTACTTGTAAAGTACTAATCCCACAAGAAAAATATATTTCATTACAACCTTGCATATTTGTCGATTGTCTTTGGAAAACTTTGCCACCACAGAATTTTCCAAATGTCGCTTTTGTTTGCATGTATTCCATCTGACACAAAATGAATAAGAATATTTGGTCATATTGATTGTATTGTTAGCCTATATCATCAAAATAAAACCAAAATATTGGCTTTGTAAAGGTGGCAATTTGTCTTCATGCAACCACGAACACCTTAGTCTTTGAAGAAATCTATTCCAATTGTATCTTTGTCAAAACTTGAGTCTCATTTGCATGTACTTGCACTATTGTACTATACTGATATTAGTACATTATACAACTTGTAATGAAGGTGCAATCAAAACATATTCATCATTGTATGCATATCCCACTTGAGCTGCAAGCTCATCAGGAATAAAGTCATAATAGCTCTCAAGTCCACTTACTCAGTCGTTTGGATGTGACAAAGCATGATTCAGATCTTACATGTAGCAACTTGTGTATAACATGAACAATGATCCTCGTGCTTGAAATCATTGTATTCAATATGATCACATTCTTTCAAGGTATCCTGTCAAAAAAAATCGGGTGATTTCACGTTCTTATGTGCACATCTATGAAAGCATCATTTTAATGAAAACTGTTAATAAGGATCTCCATTCTGTTATATCTTTTTGATGATATGATTCCCTTATAAATACCTTGGCTTGTCACGGGCTGCTTGCCATTCCATGCATATAATGCAAGCATTGCATTTGATGAAAAGATATTGCTTTGAGACAACCTGCCAACCGATTTAGGTGCATTGTTTATAATTCCCACATACCACATGCATTTCTAATGTATCTTCTCCATGTAGGATAGCTTTGCAAATCATGGTGTTTCATGGGACATCTTCTCGAAGAATTCTATCAAATCCGTTCGTGTGCCATTTACTGAGCCTCCATATTTTGCGCGAGTGTATGCTGGTGTATCTGCAATGGTAAATGTCCCCAAACATTATTCTTTCATGGATGTCTACACATTGTTCCTAATCTTGCAACAATTGAATCCAATGAGATGGGATTTCTTTAAGGTACTCTGTTAAACAGTTTGGCATGTCAGTAGACCACATTTCTTTGAGGTGATATGTCGAACAGGCGACACAGACTAGCTTTGTTCCACATTTTGGCACGAGAATGGAGGGCGCCGAGAACCCAGAAGCTAAGCTTATGGAATTCCGCTTTACACTCATAGATTGCACTTGATTGAAGATTCATCAAACCGATTCAACAAATCAAGCCGTGATTTTGTATTTCATGATGTGAGAATCAGGCCATTGACCTTGTTTATGCGTCTAAAATTTGCATGCATGATGATCTACTCGTCACTTTTTGATAGGAGTGGTTATTGGCAAGGGGGGAGGCAAGCGTATATCTGCACAAAGATTTCCATCTAAATGTCTGATACAAACTCTGCCACCAATATGCTTTGGAAAATTTCTATGACCAGTTCCAAAGCTCACATATGACGACGACTCGCTTAATTTCAAGGCCTATGCATTGTATGCAAGTGGCCAAGAAACTAAATTTGCCAACAACAAAATCACTTGCCGCATTAATAAGTAGCATGGGTCGAGAAACGGTTATCCCAACTATTTACTCAACACTTCATCTTTTCTCTTTCTATGAGTCACTCTTACTTCTTTCTTATCGGTACTTTTAATAAGTTTTAACAACTCTTCATTATTACCGACAATACTTCGGACTTAGCTTTTTGTATCCTTTCAGGGGTTTCGAACCATTTTCAAATTTTTTGTCTTGCCTGACACTAGTTTGAGGCTCAATGTATCACTCTTCCTTTTGGTTCTTTGAACAACTTAATCAACTTCAAGGAATGCCCGACATGGTATTTGTATTGATGCAAAAGGCTCACTAGTTATTTGAAACACTTCCATAAATTGTCAATAAGGTCAACCTAAGTTTTCAAGTCGTTAATATCGAGCCTTTCTTAAAGCTGGTTGCATACTTGAGGTGAAATGTCATCAGCATCTTTCCAAAGTAAATAAACTCACCAATACCCAAGTAACTTCATTGGTAAATTTCAAGACCTTAAGAAGCCAATAGTATGGACGATCGGCATATTCATCAATATCTCCATCAATAGCTTAAGTTTCTTTGATAAGCCATCAAAATGGTCGATCCACATGTTTGTTACTTAATCATTCACTTAGAAGGGTCAATCATAACTTCCATTGGCAATTTGGCTCACTTTTGAAACAAATCCAAATGAGCAATTCGCCTTTCTTTCTTTGGCTTCTAGAGAAGAGTTAATAATTCTGAAGAAGTCACCAGTGAGTGCTTAGCTTGACTTTGTTATCAGCATACAAAAATGAATTGCCCACTTAAATTTTGTTGCTGATATAATTTACATAACCAAACTTTGTTTTCCCTATAAGCCTTTAGGGAAGAATTATGAACTTGGATGTAGTTGTTGATGATGACAATTTACATGCACTTTGGAAGTTTATTACAACTTGAAAACCTGCAAACACCAATGTTTCTAATGGTTTTTTACCAAGACCACGAACAAATATGATTTTAAATGACAAGAGAGTCATCATGTGATGGCTCTTAGGGACTTCATCAACTATGTTGAACCTTTGATATTTTGGTGTTTGGTTAGTGTCATTGATGTCAATAAGAAATATTGGTTAGGTATCTCAATTGATAGTCAGAGGTGATAGTGATGGATATGAAAGTCATTTAATGAATTTTATGTCACATGGTTATGTTGATTATGGTTAATAATATCATATTTGATATGCATATTAATTAAAATGATATGATTCTCTTGGTAAGTGTTTCATAATCCTAAATAATCCTCTATATGGCTTAAAACATCACTATGGTGTTAAGTGTTAAGTTTGAAGTGATTAACACTTTATATAATTAGTTAAAACCGGTTTTGGTCTAAAGTGGTTTTGGACAGGTTAATGGGCTTTTGAAAAACAACCATCTACATTTATAAAGAGGGGATTCATTCCTCTAAACATAGGTACAAGTGGTCTTGAAGGGTTTTGAAGGATTTGGAAGATATTCGAATTAGACCAAAAGGATTTTATGCAGTCCACAAGATAGCAAATTGAATGGTATAAACATTTCTTTCAAATTTGATATTTATGATTGAATAATGGTTGCAAGCGTATATCAGAGGTTGAGAAGGGTTTATTCATTGATATTTTAAAGGTTTACATTAGCCTTTATTCAGATGTTTTTAGGACACATGGATATACATTTGGGTCTTTAATGTTTTGAAGGGAAACATTTTATTTATCTCTCAAGAAGTATAGCATTTTGAAGACCATTGATTAAACTCATCCTCTTACATTCAGATGTATTGATTTAAGTCTGATTACACATTTCATGATTTGATAAATTTATTTTGAGAAGGCTTGTATAATTTGGTATAATTTGTTGATGTAAAACAATCAGTAAGAGAGATAAGAAAAGAAGTAAATCCTGCTTAATGTTTTCAACTAGAAGTTGAATTCTTGATTCATGACTTATATTTGTAACAGAGATGATCCTCTAATTTGTAACTCAATTTGTTCATGTTAGAAGTTGGTGCTTCCTAACTTTCGAAGTTGATTAAGAGATTGTTGTTCATTGAGATAGGTGTCTTTAGAACAGGGTGTTGATGCTTCCCAGAGTTGTAGCTCTAAAAGTTTTGCCTAAGAGGCTAATAAAGTTTCAGATTCAAAGTGATTTTTTTACCCTAAGGGGGTTTTCACTCTAAATATTGTGCATCTTCTTCTTCTTTCATATCTTGTTCATTTTTCATAACTTTATGTTATAATTGTAGAAGTTCAAATTGTAAAGTTGAAAAGTTGAAAAGAACAAGTTTTAAGTAACCACTGATTCAACCCCCCCCTCTCAGTGTTGTTTGTATTCCAACAAGTGGTATCAGAGCAAGGTTCCCTACATCAAGTTTAACAACTTTGGGCAGATTTTGGTTGAGTAGAATATTTATCTATAATGGCTCATGATAGTTCTTCAAAGGTTCCTACTTTGTATGGGTCAGATTATGCTTTTTGGGAAGTAATGGTGCAAACATACTAGTTATCTATTAATGTTGATGTTTGGACTTCAGTTGTTAATGGTCATAAAGTTCCTAATGCTTTACCTACAGATCCTGATGAAAAGAAGTATGAAATTGATATGAAAGCTAAATTTGCAATACTTAACAATTTGTCTAAAGATGTGTTTGTTAAGGTTGTGCATTGTAGATCTTCTAAAGAAGTATCGCACAAGTTGAAAAACACCTATCATGGTAATGATAAGAGTTAACGAAACCAAGATACAATATTTAAAATCAAGATTTGAAGATCTAAAAAATGGGAGATGATGAATAGGTAGAAGACTATCTCCATAATATAGATGAAACTGTGAATGGCATAAGAGGACTTGGTGAAACAATTGATGATATTGATGTTGTTTAGAAAGTCTTAAGATCTCTTCTTGATAAATTTGATTCCAAGATATGTTCCATAGAAGAAACTAGAGACATTAACAAGTACACAATGGAAGATATTCATGGAGCACTAGTAGCTTATGAAATGAGAAAGTTTGACAAGCAAGGAATCCATAAGCAAAGAAGCAACGTTTAAGGTAGAAAAGAAAATGAAGGAAGTCTCATCAAAATCAAAAGACCTTGATTTTCTTGAAGAACATGTCTCAAGGAAATTAAGGAAAGGAGCGGGTAAATACAAAGGTAAACTTCCTTTCAAATACTTTAATTATGGTAAAATAGGACACTTTGCATCTAAATGTCCTTATAATAGTCATGATGAAGTAAATGATGAGAAAGAGAAATCAAGTAAAAAGAAATTCTATAACAAAAAGTTCTTTAAGAAGAAGAGTTTGATTGCTGATGTATCAAATAGTGACCCTAGTAGCATTGAATGTGATAAAAATGAAGTTTTATTCATGGCTATAGAAACTCCTTGTCAAGAATCAGATAGTGATAATGATGTTGAACTTGATGAGGCTGATTTAGAATGTGAATTTCTTCATGCACTTTAAAAGATCAAGGAATTAAAAAGGAATTTCTTTATGCACTTAAAAAGATAACTTTGAAAAAGAAACTAAAGAATTAAATCAACAAGCCACAAATTTGAAATTACAAGTTGAGGAACAAAAGGGAATTGTCTGTCACTAAGGAAGAGTTATGTTATGAAGGAAGAGTTATGTTCTGAAGATCAAGAATGTATAAGGTTAATAAATGAAGTAGTATCATATAAAAGGAAGTTAGAAAAACATGAGAATACTACTTTGGATGACATGTTAAGGAAACAAAGAAGAACGGATGATCTAACTGGAATTGGTTTTGAAGATGGACAATGCTCTAGTGACAAGAAAGATAAATCTTTATTTGAGATATTCAAATCTAAAAATAAGGACATAAATCAGCATAAAAATGCAGGTAAAAATGCAGATTTTAATCAATGGTTTTTATCAATTCCCAAAAAGCATAATCTGACCCATCAAAAATAGGAACCTTTGAAGAACTATCATGAGTCATTATAGATAAGTATTCTACTCAGCCAAAATCTATCCAAAGTTGTTAAACTTGATGTAGGGAACATTGCTCTCATACCACTTGTTGGAATACAAACACCACTGAGAGAGGGGGTGAATCAGTGGCTTCTTAAGAACTTGTTCTTTTTAACTTTTACAATCTTTTCAACTTTGAAATTATAACATAAAGTTATGAAATAAGAACAAGAAATGCAAAAGGAACAAATTACACAATGTCTATAGTGAAAAACCCCTTAGGGTAAAAAAACCACTTTGAATCTAAAACTTTACTAGCCTTTTGGGCAAAAATTTTAGAGCTACAACTCTGGAAGCACCAACACCCTGTTTTAGAAACACCGATTTCAAAGAACACCAATCCCCTTTATCTAAAGCACCTACTTCAAAAATATTAAAAAGCACCAACTTCTAATATGAAAAGATGAATTACAAATCAGAGGGTCATCTTTGTTACAATACAAATCATGAAACAAATATTCAACTCTAGATTGAAAATACCAAGCAAGATATACTTCTCTTCCTTTCTCTTACTGATTCTTTTACACCAATAAAGTATATAACTCTTCTTCAAATACACTTATCAGATTATAAAATGTATAATCAGATTAAAATCAGAATATTTAAATGCAAGAAGATGAGTTAATTCAATAGTTTCCAAGTTGTTGATCTTCTTGAAAGATAAAACACTAGTTTTCCTTCAATACATTAAAGACCCAAATATGCTTTCATATTCCATTAATTAATCTGATAAAAAACTGATGAATATCTAATGAATCAGTAAATAAACCCTCCTTATCCTTTGATAAACATCTGAAACAAAAATCAAGTCATATAATTCAACTTTGAAACAAATATCATTACCAAACACTTTGTTGTTTTGTCAACCTGCACATTACTCCTCTGGTTTAATGCCAATAACTTCAAAATTCTGCAAAGCACCTGCAAACCCACCTGTACATCCATTTAGAACAATGAATCCCCTTCTTATAAATGTAGGTGGTCGTTTTTTAACAGCCCATTTAACCACCCAAAACTACTTTAAACCAAAAATAGTTAAAACTGTCAAAACTACTAGAAATAGTTCTGGTCGAAATGTTTTTTCTCTGTCCAACCATGTGTTATCCAAAAACTGACTCGGACCCATTTAAGATCTGTCTGTAACCTTTCCATAAAGGTATAATGGTTGGGGATTTGTTTAAGACTTAATATGTGCAAAACTATTTAGACCGTAACTAGGTAGTTATGGATTATAAGTTTATTTATCTTCCATAATCAATTTTAAGTGTTATATACTTAACACTTTATCAACCACCTCAATAATGATATAATCAATGTAAAAGAACATTCAAAATGATATCAACTTAGTCTCATATATACATCAATTAGTCTCATATCAAATTGCATATTGTGTCCGCCATACCAACTTAGTCTCACATCAACTTGCATAGTGTACCATTATCGTAATTGGTTATCTGAGATACCTGAATATCATGTCTTATTGACATTAATGAAAAAATCAATGACCAAATTACCAAAGGTTCAACATACTCCCCCTTTGGCATGTCAATACCTTTGCATGTACCCATACCTGTATAGAATCCATCATGATGTCCCTGTACTACTTGTGTACCATCACCTGTAGAATCCATCTATCATCACCTGTAGAATCCACCAATATATCATATCAACATTCATTAACATATCATGCTGCTTTTTCTCCCCCTTTGACATCAATGACAAAGGAGACATAGCAAGGTCCCAGTTGCAAAAATGATCATATATGCGCCCCCTGAAACCTATCACAAACAGAGTAACTACTACAAGAGAAGAAAGAGAGAGGGCCCCTAATCTAGTTCTCAAAACTTCAAACACTTCTTTTGAGAGAGATTTTGTAAATATGTCAGCTAACTAATCAGAAGATGGAACAAATTCTAATTCAACATTACCATTCAAAACATGTTCCCTTATGAAATTGTAAATATGCTAGGTGAGTGAATGCATAACTAGATTCTTAGAAATACTAATGGTACTTTAATTATCGCAAAATATAGGAATCGATTCAGAAACTGTCACTTTCAGATCTGATAATGTTTAAATCATCCATAGAACCTGTTGACAACAAGAACATGTTACAATATACTAAGCCTCTGCAGTAGAAAGAGTAGTAGTGTCATGTTTTTTACTATGCCAACATACCAATCTATTACCCAAAAAGAATGTTGCTCCTGAAGTGTTTTTTCTTTCATCTAGACAACTTGCCCAATTTGAGTCAGTATAAGCAACAAATGTGAAATCATCATGTTTAGGATACCAAATCCCATAATCCAATGACCCTGAATATATCTGATAATTCTTTTAACTGCCATAACATGAGATTCCTTAGGTGAAGATTGAAATCTTGCAACCAAACAGACAACATGCATGATATCAGGCCTTGAAGCAGTGAGATATAGTAAACTACCAATTGTGGATCTATAAGTAGTTTGATAAACATCAGGAGAATCATTATTTTTTAGTAAGTTTACATCCTGTTATCACTGGTGTTCCCATAGGCTTACAATCTTCCATCTCAAATTTCTTTAACATCTCTTTAGCATTCTTACTTTGTGATAAGAATACACCATTTTTCAAATGAGAAATCTGTAACCCAAGAAAGTATGACAATTCTCCAAGCATGGACATTTCAGATTCAATTGCATTAGTTTTGAAAAACCCTAACTTAAAGCATTATCATTGGATCCAAACACTATATCATCAACATAGACAAGAACAACAAGAACATTATCATTTTCCACTTTGACATACAAGTTACTATCAACACCTCCTTTTGTAAAACCATTTGAAACAAGATATAGATCTAATCTTGAATACCAAGCCCTAGGAGCTTGTTTGAAACCATAAAGTGTTTTCTTTAACCTGTAAACATGATTAGAAAATTTTGTACTTTCAAACCCTTCAGGTTGATCCATATAAACCTCTTCATTAAGATAACCATTTAGAAATGTTGTTTTAACATCCATTAGGTACATTTTAAAACCTTTAAAAGCTGAAAAAGCAATAAAGAACCTAATTGCTTCAAGTCTAGCAACTGGACCAAAAGTTTCATCAAAGTCCACACCTTTTATCTATGCATAACCCTTACAAACCAATCTAGCCTTGTTCCTTGCTATCTTTCCATTTTCCTCAAGTTTATTTCTAAAGACCCATATAGCACCTATTACATTTTTATCTTGAGGTCTGGGTACTAATTCCCAAGTCTTATTCTTTTCAATTTGACTCAGTTCCTCTTTCATAGCATTAACCCAAAATTCATCCTTACTAGCTTCTTTATATGATTTAGGTTCAATTTGAGATAGCAAACAAAGATTAGGACATTAACTAGATGTAGTTCTTGTTCTTTTTTGAATACCCTACCTGTTTATCCCCTATATTCTGTTCTTAAGGATAATATTTCTTCCATCTCTTTCCTGTATCCTTTGTACATGTTGGTTCTAGTGTCTCCGTTTGATCTTTTGTCTCTTCTTCACCTTCATCAACTTTATTATCTGACTCTTCTTCACCTTTTCCTTTTATCCTGCACAACTTCGTCTACTTTCAACAAATTTATTCAACCTTTTATTAAAACATTTGTAAGTCGATAGGCTACTTGCATATATAAATATGAAAAACTGTAAGAACCCTCTCTGTAGTTCTAACTCTGCCAAACACCAAATTGCTTTACTTTTAAAATGTTTGACACTTTATCAAACACTTTGCAGGCAAGCTCAGAAACCTCTGTAAGAACCCCTGCTGGTTCTAACTTTACCACTGTGTTTTCTGATTTAACAGTGCCTTGACATTTCGTCAAACACTTAGCAAACAATGTCTGAGCTTGTTGCTGATTTGAGTTCCTCTTTGATTTGTTATGGTTTGGTATGTTGCAGTTGATGTTTTTTGATATATTTGCAATGTTCGATACAACAATATAATGCAGCAAAATAGAAGATATTGCAATAATTATTTCAACTCAAAAACTGGACATTAAATAGGGAATATATAGCTGAAAATTCCATTATTTTACAACAGCTTATATACTCAGTATTTTCACAAAATATTGACAACCCAGTTCATAAAATATCCCCTATTACCTAAAATAACAATACCCAAAAAATTTAGGAGTTACAATTCATGAACTTACAGGTATGATATGTCTTCAAACCCTTGAATAAGCTTCACAAATTTGCTCATAAATGCTTCAAATCTGATTAATAATAGTTGCCAATTCCTTCAATCACTACAAATTGTTATGGTAAATAATGAAGCATTCAAACCCTTAATTCTGCAACAATAAATTCCTTCTTGGCCTCAAGATGAAGCCAGCGCCTGACATAATTCGTTGGGTGTTTCACCAATTCACTATTCTGAAAAACTTAGAAGAATTCACAATTCTTCAAGCTTGAAATCTGAAACCCTTGTTTCAATTTCTTCTCCACACAAACAAAAACAAATGCACAAGTCATAGAATGATTTTGATTTTGCACAAGCATTGCTTTTATACTAATAAAAGATATCTTCTTCAAGACACCAAAGACAAATATCTTATCTCACACACTTTTCACTAAAGAGCCTTCATCAATACACTTTTCAATTAGGAGCCTTCATTAAATAACTTTGAATTAATGATAAATAACTCCAAAGCTAAAAGCTTCATGAAGACACTTTTCACTTAAAAGGCTTCTTCAACACACCTTTCACTTAAAAGCATTGCTTTTAAGACTTACGATTATATTCCATGTGGGTTAATGATCAAATAATAATTTGGCCACTAAAATAATAATAACTCTAAAAATACTTATCTTTTAAATACGTCATCTGAAATGGGAGTCACACCTAATATTTCCCCACGTGACCAAACGCACTTTCCAAAAATAGAAAGGGTCCTTCTCGATCAACCTCAAACTTACTATAGATAGTAAGTATATGAAACTGAGCCCAAACGAAGTCCAATCTCAGCCAAACGAAGACCAATCTGTAACCTGCTAAATTGGGGACATTGTAGTCCTCCCTCCCCGAGATTGCTTGTCCTCAAGCAATCGTCAAAACAAGGCACATATCAATCCACCCAAATCCCAAGGATAAGTATGTATAATGTCCCAGGTATCACCTGCGAACTCCTGTGATGACAACTCCATTCACAGAGTTGTCCCGATCACACTGTCACCATGCCAACCATAGTGACCCACACAATCTGGATTGCTAATCCTACCTCCCCCTGGATCCCGGTAGAGATGAAACTCACATCCATCCATCACAAGGAAGAATGTATATCCGGTACCATCTGATACACCAGAACTCCCTGCACATCCTACCAATTTGCTCTGCATATGTTGTCCATCTGTGCAACAGGGATAAGTACTCCCAAAAATAGATGTACGATAACCGAGATATCCATCCTCTGCAAAACCATCATGGATATACTGACCATGCAAGTTGCCTCCAGCTAACTTGCAGTAACCAACCCCATCAACTACAGATGGAGTAAACCCATCCCATTAAGGATGATACAACCCCAGAGACAACCCCCTCCATCGAGCAAACAAGTCCTCAATCGATGGATCAAAAGAGATGTGATGAGTGCTCCTCACTATGTAATCATGGTGAAATGCTCCAATCCCTGTCTGAGGCTCATCAAAATCCAACTAGGAATCAAGAGAGGGCTACAGTCTCTGATTTCGAACAGCTGGTTGGGCAGGATCCTAGGTAACCCACTCAGCAAACTGAACCACAAAATCTCAGTGAGGAAGCCTTGTAGTCAAACTATCTAAAATCATTCCCACTAAAAGTTGGATACTGCGTGAACCCCGGATGAGAGTACCCTCAGAACTTCCAAAGGGTCCATCCTGCAAAACCGGACTCTCAAGCAAGTACTCCATGAAAGACTTCGTACAGTAGAAATTATAAAAAGCGACATCAACCTACTCCCTTGCAATCCACAACTGATCCCTCGGAAACTGTGGCACTACCAACTGCCTACCGCTATCAACTGTATGAGAAGAAGAAATAGATTTGCTTTTAGCAGAAGGAAACAAATCACCATGAGATCCCGTCCCCAAACTAAATGATACCCTATCCATGTCCTGTGAATCAACATGAGTAGTGTCAGAAACTGACACAAAAATCTCTAGCGAATCCGCTCATGCTACCTCAGGACTCTCATTAAACTGATCCATGTCATTTGTCATCGTGCTAACAACTGGAGAACCCGATACCACAAAAATCTCTTTGTAATCCTCAACTGAAGCACTCACCTCCTATGTGTCTACTACATCTGTCTCAAGGATGGATGTAACTGTGTCCCCAACACATCCATCACAGCCAACTGTGGAAGCTAACTCACCACCAACCACCATTATATGCAACTGAACTGGATCTATGGCCAATATAGACTAAATCCACTCCAACTCCACAGTCACCTCTCCCAACTGCAACTGCGACTCTTGAAGAGCCAACTGAGTCGTTGTGAGCTACTGAGTAAGCTCACTCACCTCCTCTATGTCCATCAGTGCCTCATATGCCGTACTCCCCCACTCAACTAGGTGATCTCGGTCAGCTACCAATTGTAAATCCCGCAAGGAATGAATCTCTGTCAGGTAAAGGTAACCACCAGCGTACTCATCTGCCATACGAGCACCCCAACCATTAACAACCAACAACTGATGAGAGGCATCGAAATGCTCGAGTAGAAGTAATATCTCTCTCACCTACTCTCAACTGGTTAGTCACATGATGACTCTGCACAATGGGTCTCCTATGTACAATCTCAATTGCACTGTCCATACTATGGAAGGAAGTCGTATCCAACAAACTCTCCTCAAGATCACCATATCTCTGTGTACTATCATCCAAGCACACAGCTACAAACTGAGTACTGACATCGGACTCATCCTCATCTACCCCCAAGGAAGTTGCTACTAAATCTAACTCATCACAATCCTCAGCTACCTCGTCCTCTGTAACCACATGACAATCCAGATCTTGGGACCCATCCTCACTCACTAACAACTCAGAGTCCTCCCCAAGGTCTGATAAATCAAGCATGACTCAGTGCAAGTAAAATTCATCCTCATGAGTCACCGCAGAAGCAACCTCATGTGCACTATCAACCTAGCACATGTCCACCAACGAGGTATCACTACTGGGTACCTCTACAAATACCTCAACCGAAGGAGTGGAAGCTCTGGCTGAAACAAACTCCTGCCACTCATATCCTTCCCCATCCTCATATGTGAGTCCTTGTAGAAAAGGATCCTAGAACCCACCACCACCAGATGACAACACTGAGTCCACACACAATGTTTGATATAAAAAACCAAACACACTGCAGCACCCATCATCCTCACACTCAACATCAGAGGTATCCACCATGCTAGTTGTCAACATCATCTAACTGAGACCCCTCTGCTTTCTCTGGCTACATACATGACTCAATGTCATCGTGTGAATCATCAATACTGTGGCATGAATCTATCACTTGACTCACTTGTAACACCTTCATCGTGAGTGTCGTCACTGGATAGCTCCATGCTCACATCCTCTATACAGAAAAAGACTGATGTCTCCTGCACTGACTCCACACTGCAACTGTTGTCATAAAAATCATAGTTGTCAGAGCTCATATACTCCTCGCAGTCCTCAAAGATAACACCATCATCTATGGTGTCAGAATTTATAGTGGTATCTACATCATCCTCCACTCTCACAATATCCACGACATCAATAACAGGCTCACAAAAAGGAATATTGTCCTGAAAATCAGACCGTATCACTAACTCTGGTAGGCTTGGAATGCTGAAACTCAGTACCACTATCTGCCAACAAGACAGGTACATCGACATGTCCCTGTAAAAAGTCTCCACCCCTGGGTGTGCAAATAGTGCAAATAGGCTTAGTTGTTGATCCACTAAGTACCGGAACATCTCCACCAAAATCAACAGTTGTTGAAAACTCAACATGGAGATCTCTGGATGTCCCACCTGTAAACAACTCACATCTCTCCTCATATCTTCCCTAAGAAGAGGACCTATTGAACAAAGAAACCAATTAGTTTGTTGCTTTATCAATAGTTGCAGGATCTATAAATCTTGCATTTAATCTTTCCTGAATTTGCCTTCATTTCTCCATATCCTTAACTAAGGCATTTGTTTGTTTTCTTAGTTCAGATAAACTGTCTAATTGGTTTCCCTGTTTTTGAGATTTCCTGTTTCTGTCCATGACTGCAAAAATAACTAGAGTGTTGATCACTCAAGTCAAACAATTAAGCCCAATAAATTCCACCTCAACGGGATGGCAAGAAATTGCTTGACACCACTGTAAGAACCCTCTCTATGGTTCTAACTCTGCCAAACACCAAATTGCTTTACTTTTCAAATGTTTGACACTTTATCAAACACTTTGCAGGCAAGCTCTAATACTATTGTAAGAACCCCTGTTGGTTCTAACTTTACCACTGTGTTTTTTGATTTAACAGTGCCTTGACATTTCGTCAAACACTTAGCAAACAATGTCTGAGCTTGTTGATTTGAGTTCCTCTTTGATTGTTATGGTTTGGTATGCTACAATTGATGTTTTTTGATATATTTACAATGTTCTATACAACAATATAATGTTAATGTTTTGGCCTTTACAGCAAAGATCAACGCATTGGACAAAGTGGCAATAATAATAATTAATATATTGGATATATTATTGATATATTTAATAATGATAAAATCGGTTGGATAATAATAATAAATATAAAAGGTTATATTTATTATTAAGGATTGATTTTAATAATTAAATATGGAGCAAATAATATAAAAGAATATATTATTATTAAGGACCAAGTCGGCCAGTCCTTGAGGGAAAGAGTTATGACTCTTGGAGAGTCATCATTATGTATAACCAAAGAGAGCAGATCTGCTCAAGGAACTCACCAAAAACATAATGTGATAAATACTTGAGCAAATGAAATGAGCCCGCTTGGCTCTTTTGCTAAATTTCAAATTCACGTTCACTTCTTACCAATTACAATTCTAAACTTCACTTTTAGAAATCAAATATATCCTTTTTTTCATTTTTCGATATAGAATTATAAAACTAAATAACGTCAACACTAAAAGACTTTGCAATTCTTTAAACCAAATACAAATTAAAAGCAGCTGTAAATACCATTTCTTTCCATGTACAGTCGAAATTGAGATTATCACTGATAGTAAAGTGACACCACCTCCAAACTCTCCTTACTAGCTAGCCGCGGGTCTCATACTAACATCATCGACTTGCATGCTGGCCGCAATCTTCTTTCCTTCATCCGCAATGCCCAAACATTGAACGCAGCATGTAATCCTTGATTGCAATAAATCGCTAAGTTCTGTAAACCAGCTGTCACCCGCAATGAATACCGAATTCTCCCTGTCGTAATCCCTTACACAGCAATTTGGAATTATACAACCACAACAACGTTGATTTCCAGGAGTAAAACACACAATTCACCAGACATATAATCTGATTCAAAGTGTTGAAAGACTTGATTGAATTCACAATTCGATAAGCAACAAAGTTTCAAACCCTCACCAGTTTCTTCAAAGCATAAGTTATTTAATCAGAGCATAGAATGAATCCTCCTTTCAATGTTTCAAAAGACTTGTATGAAATATGAATCTTCCTCAACAATCCTCGAATCCCTATCTTCAAAGATACACCTTTCATAACTTAAAAGCTTGCCTTCCTTATAACTTAGGATATAATTTGCATAATGATATTCAGCTTTAATAACCATGAAGTACCATTAAAACATAAGATATCATTAAAATCCATGATATAACTTATAACTCAATCCTTAATTAAATATAAGGAAGACTGAATTCATCACCCTGATCTCATTCTGCAACATTGGCACTGAATCACTGAAATCCATCATCCCAAAATAGAAACTGGCTCAGGGTGACTTACACAAAATAGTAAGTCCTCTCTAACAGACCCTCAAAAAAAGCATTAGCCCACGAGGGTCGCTGTGATGGGCTAACAAACTTGTCCTCCTGACAACTGCTAAATTTGGGACAGCACAGTCCTCCCTCCCCAAGATTGCTTGTCCTCAAGCAATTGCAAACCGGGGTGCTGAAGAATGTCCTCTGATTCCCAAGTGGCATCCTTAATAGGTAAACCGGACCACTTGATCAAAAACTCCCTAATAACTCGCCGATGCAAATGACGCTCACGAGTCTCCAAGATAGCCTCAGGAATTAACTCTAACTTTCCCTCATCATCCAGAGGGGGTAACAGAGGAGACGGAACATGTCTGCCTAGCGCCTTCTTAAGGCGCGATACATGCAAAAAATTGTGCACCCTACTGTCCTCTGGCAGACCCAACTCATGGGCAACCTCGTCCACCCGCCTAAGAACACGGAAGGGCCCATAATACTGAGGCTTGAGTTTCTCATCCATACTCTTCCAGATAGAAGATTGTTTGTATTGTATTGTTGTAACATCAAATAAACTAAGTCTCCAACCTGAAAAGAGCAAGCAACTCTCTTCTGATCAGCATACTTCTTTTGTTGACTCTGGGCTCTCTGAATATTATCCCTCAAAGTTCCCATAATATCTTGATTGTCCTGCAAGAAATCACATGCACTGGGAACTCTGCTATCGCTGAAAAGCAAATCCAGAAAACTCAGTGGATCGTACCCATACAAGGCGCGGAAAAGATCCATCTGAATAGACATATGATGGGTGGTATTATAACAATACTCACAAAGATAAATCCACTATCTCTACTGAGCAGACACAGTTCTGGAGATAGCCCTCCACCCACTTAGTTACTATCTCAGTTTGACCATCAGTCTGAGGGTGGTAACTAGTACTGGGAGTCAACTTCGTCCCACACAACCGAAAGAGATCCTTCCATAAGTGACTCATAAAGCGGCTATCTCGGTCACTTACTATATTCTGAGGTAAACCATGCAATCTGAACACCTACCGAAAGAATAAGTCAGCAACCTGCATCACTGAGAAAGTGGTTGTAATCGGAAAGAAGTGGGCAAACTTCGTAAGCTGATCGACCACCACATAAATGCAATCCCTACCCTGAGCTTTAGGCAAACCCACAATAAAATCCATAGAGATGCATTCCCATTTCCGCTCAGGAATGGGCAATGGCTACAATAACCCTGCAGGATAAGTGTGCTCCTATTTGTTCTGTTGACAAATAGAACACTCTCTGACATACCGCTGCACATCAAACTTTAGGCCTTTCCAAGTGAATCTGGCCCGCACCTGCCTATAGGTTTTAAAGAAACCCAGATGCCCTGCTAAGGGAGAGTCATGAAAAGCTCTCAACACCACCTAACGAACACCTGATCCGGGAACCAACCACACTCATTCCTTGTAAATGATCAACTCATTCACAAGTGTATACCTGTTGTCCTCTATGGTCCCATCAATGAAACCAGCAGCCCACTGATCCCTGGCATACTCTGCAATAATTAAGTGTCTCCAGTCCTCAGATATGGTGGTCATAGAACCCAAGTGAGGACTCCTAGAAAGTGCATCAACAACCACATTCTGAGTACCCTTGATATAGGAGATATCAAAGTCATAGGACTGTAGTTTACTAACCCACTTTTGTTGTCTTTCGTTGAGATCACGCTCCCCCATAAAGTACTTCAAGCTGTTATGGTCGGTTTTGATACAAAATTTACTACCAACCAAGTACTGCCAAAATTTAGCCAAAGCATGCATAATGGCTAACATTTCCTTATCATACACGTTAAAGACCCTCTCCAAACCCCGAAGTTAGAGAAAGTACCACCCCAATGCCCTCACCTGAAGCATCACAATGCGGATCAAAGGGCCTAGAGAAATCTGGTAATGCCAAAACCGAGCATGTCGTCATGATCAACTTGAACTTCTCAAAACACTCATGTGCCTGAGAAGTCCACTCGAACGTACCCTTGTGGGTCAAATCAGTCAAGGGAGCTATGTGCCGAGAAAACCCCGCAACAAATCTGCAATAGAAAGCACACAACCCAATCAACCCTCTGAGTTGAGTCGAACTCTTAGGAACGGGCCAATCCAAGATAGCCCAGACATTATCTGGATTCATATGTACTCCCTCTGAACTGATAATGTGACCAAGATACAGCAACTTTGTCAACCCCAAAGCACATTTAGACTCGTTTGCATACAAAGAAGCCCTATCCAAGATATCCAACACAGTGCCCAAGTGAGCAAGATGATCATCCCATGTCTTGCTGTAAATCAAGATGTCGTCGAAGAAGACCAGAACAAACCTCCTCAACTGGCTATGGAACACTCTGTTCATGGTAGACTGAAAGGTGGTTGGAGCATTAGTCAATCCGAAGGGCATGACTAAAAACTCAAAATGTCCACAGTGACATCGGAAAGTTCTCTTCTCTATATCCTCATCCCGCATCCAGATATGATGGTAGTTGGAACTCAAATCAATCTTAGAGAAGTAACATGCCCAATGCAACTCATCTATAAGCTCATCAATACGCGGAATGGGATACATGTTCTTGATGGTTCTCTGATTCAGCATTTTGTAATCTATACACATCCTGAGGGTACCATCCTTCTTCACTAGAACCACTGAAGAAGCAAAAGGTGATTTACTAGGCCTAATATGCCCAATGGAAATCAACTCCTGGATGGTATTCTCTATCTCATCCTTCAGGCGCTTAGGATGCCTGTAAGGAGTAATCATGATGGGCTTAGTGCCCTCCTCCAACTCAATAATATGCTCCACCCCCCTATCAGGTGGTCTACCATGCGGTAAATCACTAAACACTTTGGAATGTTTAGTTCTCAATTCTTGTATCTCAGGATGATAAGCTGATTTTCCTAACTCCTCAATGGTGGGTAGAATCTTGCACTCTGCTGCCCACTCAACAGCATCATGTCGTATGAGACGTTGTATCTGCCTAAGGGACATAGTCCTCAAGCTCTCCTCTCTGATTGCCTTGAGTATGTGTTTCTTTCCATCCACCTCAAACTTCATCTCCATATCTTGGAGGCTGAGATAAAAGGCCTCAATCGAATGCAACCAACTCATGCCCAAGTCTAAATCTGTGCCACCCATGTCAACCACATAAAAATCAGCTTTGAACTCATAGTTGTTCAATTTCATGGGAAGATCTGGAATCATTCTGTCACATTTCAAGTTGTAACCATCTGTCACCTTCACCCTAATACACTCAAACTCCTCAGTTTGCATTCCCCTCTTGGAGACCAATCGTGAATCAATAAAGTAATGCGTAGCCCCTGTATCCAAAAGAGCAATGACCAGCTGCCCTGCTAAGAGGCCTCTCATCCTGAAAGAACCCTCTTTCTGCATGCTAGAAAGATATACCACCTTAAGGTGGGAGTCCTCTTCCACCTTATCACTATTACCTGTCTCTTCCAGGACATCCTCTTCCAGATCAATTTGTTGTTTTTCAAAATCAGCATGGTGTTCATCTTCATAAAACCATTCCATGAGCCTATTTCTACCTTTAGTCTTCAATGGGCATTCATGTTTCTCGTCATAAGGGCCCCTACAGTAGAAACACAATCTCCTCCTCAAATCACAAGTGTCTCAGGATCAAGAGGTCCTGTCGCTGGTTTTCTAAATTCTGGTCCATCATTCTTTTTTGGGACAGCCTTGTCATCATAAGAGTAATTTGATGGTTTAGGAGGAAATTTATTGCGTGGAGATGAAAACTCCAAATCTCTAGCCTTCTTCATGGCTACCTGTAATGAATTAGGGTCAAATGACTTGACCCAACCCCTCTACGAATAGCATGACACACCTCCTCTCTGATATGTCATATACCATAACTGAAAACTTTTGAAATTCACCAATAAAGGTCTCCAGGCTGCCTATCTATTTGAGCTGTGCGAGCTCTCTAAAGTAGGACTCCTGGTCCTTCCTGTCAAATCTCTCCACTAACCCATTCACAAAGTCCTGATAGGTTACAATCTGATCATGGTGCAACGATACCAATCCATGGTACCACCAATCATGCGCTAAACCGTCAAGATGCAAAACAGCAAATCGAATGGCGTCTTCCTAAGACATAGGACGCAAGGAAAGGTATGTATCTAGCTTGTGTATCCAAGCTCTAGCAGTCATCTTGCCACTCCCATCAAAATGTGCTAATGTCAGCTTGTTGGTTGCTTGCTTGAGATCTTGATTTGCATTGCATGCCTGTGACGCCCATTTGTCCTTCCCTTGGAGTGTTCTCGTTTCTGAGTCATGAAACGATCGAAATTAAGGTGTTGCTTTACTTCAGGAGGTAAAGCATCCCACTCAGTGTGCAAAGCCAAAATATCTTCCGTAAAGGAAGCCTCCTCATCAAAACTAACAGTGTTTGCCTCTGGTCTAAAGAAGGTAGGACACAACGGCATGTCTTGTGTACCTGTCAGATCTATCCTAGACCTGTGTGAACTAGCTAAAACACTCCTCCAATCTCTGTCCCTGTCCTTATTCTGAGGCAAGGTAATACGCTGCAGAGTATCTGAAAGATTCTGTAGAACTATAGCCATCTGTTGTTGGCCAGCTGCCAAATCTTGCTGACTACGAACAATATTTCTGAATACTACAGTCGACTCTCTATCATCATCAGTACCTGTATTATCTGGGATCATGTCTCCCATATTACCATGTTCCATGTCACCAGGTGGTGGTGAATTACGACCCCTACGAGTGTAATGATATCCTTGTCTGAATCTATCACCATCCATAATTCCAATCCAAATTACCCTACAGGCTGGCAAGATTTTTGCTCTGATACCACTGAAATGAGCCTGCTTGGCTCTTTTGCTAAATTTCAAATTCACATTCACTTCTTACCAATAACAATTCTAAACTTCACTTCTAAAAATCAAATATATGCTTTTTTTGTATTTTCCGATATAGAATTATAAAACTAAATAACGTCAACACTAAATGACTTTGCAATTCTTTAAACCAAATACAAATTAAATACAGCTCTAAATACCATTTCTTTCCATGTACAGTCGAAATTGAAATTATCACTAATAGTAATGTGACACCACCTCGAAACTCTCCTTACTAGCTAGCCACGGGTCTCATACTAACATCAACGGTTGGCATGCTGGCCGCGATTTGCTTTCCTTCATCCGCAATGCCCAAACATTGAACACAGCATGTAATCCTTGATTGCAATGTGACTTGTAAATGGAAATCGCTAAGTTCTGTAACCCAGTTGTCACCTGCAATGAATATTGAATTCTCCCTGCCATAATCCCTTACACAGCAATTTGGAATTATACAACCACAACAACATTGATTTCCAGGAGTAAAACGTACAATTCACCAGACATATAATCCGATTCAAAGTGCTGAAAGACTTGATCGAATTCACAATTCGATAAGCAACAAAGTTTCAAACCCTCACCAGTTTCTTCAAAGCACAAGTTTTTTTAATCAAAGCATAGAATGAATCCTTCGTTCAATGTTTCGAATGTCTTGTATGAAATCTGAATCTTCCTCAACAATACTCGAATTCCTATCTTCAAAGATACACCTTTCATAACTTAAAAGCTTCCCTTCCTTATAACTTAGGATATAATTTGCATAATGATATTCAGCTTTAATAACCATAAAGTACCATTAAAACATAAGATATCATTAAAATCCATGATATAACTCATAACTCAATCCTAAATTAAAATATTACAAAGACTGAATTCATCACCCTTATCTCATTCTACAACATTGACACTGAATCACTAAAATCCATCATCCCAAAATAGAAACTGGCTCAGGGTGACTTACCCAAAATAGTAAGTCCTCTATAACAGACCCTCAAAACAAAGCTTTAGCCCACAAGGGTCGCTATGATGGGCTAACAAACTTGTCCTCCTGACAACTGCTAAATCGGGGACATCACAGCACATTTATAATTGCAGACATTCATAGTATTTTCTCTTCTTCTTGTGCGATTTATATCAGACCTATTGGGCGAAATTCATCAGCAAATTAGAGGATCAAATTAAAAGGAAAATAGCAAATCCAAAGTACAATTTGGAGGGAAATGAAAGGGCAGATTATGAGCGAATAAAAGCAGATCTCAGGAACGAATTTGGGACTGCTAAATAGCGAAATAGGGCAGCGAAATTAGAGGATCAAATTAGAAGGAAAAGAGCAGATCCAAAGTACAATTTGGAGGCAAATTAAAGGGCAGATTATGAGCAAATAAAGGCAGATTTGAGGAACGAATTTGGGACTGCTAAATAGCGAACTAGGGCAGCGAGTTTATGGCGAGCTAGATCCAAGGGTGCAAGAGAGTTTGGAGATGGATTTAGGGCATACTTGAAGAAGTAAACTTCACACCATTACCTAACAGTTTTGTAGGACAAAATCGGTACTATCCTTCCATTCTCTATGTCTACTTTGCATAGTAATTTGTTTCAGTTTTAAAAGACATCTATAGATTGTATTTTCCTTGCATAAATCTGAAAACTTTAACATATAATGCAGCAAAATAGAAGATATTGCAATAATTATTTCAACTCAAAAACTGGACATTACATAGGGAATATATAGCTGAAAATTCCAGATTTTTACAACAGCTTAGATACTCAGTATGTTCACAAAATATCGACAACCCAGTTCATGAAATATCCCCTATTATCTAATTAAAAATACCCAGAAAATTTAGGAGTTACAATTCATGAACTTACAGGTATGATATGTCTTGAAACCCTTGAATAAACTTCACAAATTTGCTCATAAATGCTTGAAATCTGATTAATAATGGCTGCCAATTCCTTCAATCATTGCAAATTGTTTTGGTAAATAATGAAGCATTCAAACCCTTAATTTTGCAACAATAAATTCCTCCTTGGCCTCTGGATGAAGCCAACGCCTGACATAATTCATTGGGTGTTTCACCAATTCACTATGCTGAAAAACTTAGAAGAATTCACAATTCTTCAAGCTTAAAATCTGAAACCCTTGTTTCAATTTCTTCTCCACAAACAAAAACAAATGCACAAGCCATAGAATGATTTTGATTTTGCACAAGCATTGCTTTTATAATAATAAAAGATACCTTCTTCAAGACACCCAAGACAAATATTTTCTCTCACACACTTTTCACTAAAGAGCCTTCATCAATACACTTTTCAATTAGGAGCTTTCATTTAATAACTTTGAATTAATAATAAATAACTCCAAAGCGAAAAGCTTCATGAAGACACTTTTCACTTAAAAGGCTTCAACACACCTTTCACTTAAAAGCATTGTATTTAAGACTTAGGATTACATTGCATGTGGATTAATGATTAAATAATAATTTGGCCACAAAAATAATAATAACTCCCAAAATACTTATCCTTTAAATATGTCGTCTGAAATAAGAGTCACACCTAATATTTCCCTACGTGACCAAACACACTTTCCAAAAATAGAAAGGGTCCTTCTCGATCAACCTCAGACTTACTATAGATAGTAAGTATATGAAACTGAGCTCAAACGAAGTCCAATCTGAGCCAAATGAAGACCAAACTGGAACCTGCTAAATTGGGGACAATACAAAAGCCAATAGGCTACTTGCATATTTGGTTGAACTCGGCTAAGGAGACTCTCGTTGCTACAATCAACAACATTAGGGACCATCAATTTATCTAAATTCATCCTCCATGGGTTGCAAGAAGGCCTTCTCGTGTGTGTCCTTGCATAATGGAACCTGAAAAGTCATATCCTCTATCTAGGGTCAAGATATCACCAAGCTCTTTTTGCTTATCTACAAGTCTTTATGCACCAACATTTCTACTCACTATTGTTTAGGTTTTTCAGGGCAAGCTAGGCCTATGGTCGATTTAATCCTGACTTAAATGTCTAGACTCTAACTTTTGTCTAGTCCTAGGTGCAAGGTCTAATTTTTCACTTTCTGTCTCTTAGGCAAAGGCTTGGAAGAACTGCCCATTCTAGGTTTTTACAGAAATTCCTCTTAAATTTTAATTCCTACCTCAAGACTTTATGGCACAGCACTCAATCATTTGAATTCCCCAAAAGTATATCTAAAAACTTAATTACAAGCTCAGAGACACTTGCTATGGTGTTGTCACTTTTGTAACTTTAAATTGGCTCTCTGCAACACTTCTGAACTTGCTTTCTCCATCTTGCATCCTCATGAACAAAATACCAATCGAGGACATATTTTCAATTTAACTTGTGCCAAAGTTGGCACCATAAAAATTTGCACATGCCACGTCAATCATTGTCGATGGAGTTGTTTTCCCAACTTTGAACATCCGCTATTGATCATGAAATCAACAGTTGTCAACAAAATTTGAATTTATTTCTTCGATACGACATTCAACTTTTTTGGACGCCAGGAACCAAAGAGACCATCAAAATCTCTCTTCGACATATGGAACCCCTACGATGACTGGGAGAAACCACTCAGCCATTTTGACTCATAATTATACTTCTTTTAATTGCCATCGTGTGTTGGCAGGACTAAAAAAACTATCACTCCTACAAATAGAAGTCTCTTTGATAAATACTAGGCGCTTTGCAAATAAACTATCAACTTATCGCACATCGAATAGACAAGATTATGTTTCTTCAACATAGCATGTCTCTTCGATAAAGTCAAGATCCACATATCAACATTCCTTACTCGTCGAAAATCGAAGGGATATAAAAGGCTTTGCTCCGACGAACTGAGTCTCCTCAATAAGCACGAGCCCACTTATTCACTCGTTATTTTATTTCACAATTTGATCAGGGATCAAAAAGACCATATAAATGTCTCTTCAACATATAGATGCAAAAGAACATTACCCTTTTAGGAGTTGAAGAGACAAAATTTATCTCTTCGATTCCCAAAGACCCTCTTCAATGGGGAGCCATCTATAAACCAACTCTTTCATCTGTCTATCAGAAGTCAAAAGGACATCAAAACTATCCTCTCAATAAAAGTCTCTTCGACGGATATGAGCCCACCCAATTGCTTGTCACCTTTCATCGGGCATCGAAGAGACAAGAAGAACATCTCTTTGATCCCGATGGAACACTTGTATTCTAGGACCCACAAGCCAATCGGTTACATTTTGCCCTTTGAGGGTCGAAGAGACCCAAAATTCATCACTGCGATGGACCAAGTATCTTTGACGACTTTTAACCTTCCCTATGCTAACGACCATGTGTGCCCATCAAGGGTCAGAGGGACAAAATTTATGTCTCTTTGAGGAGTGATGAAACTAAACAATAAAAAGGCAACCTGTCAAACAATTTTCCTAATGCACAAGGTTGGTAACTATCAGGAATTATAAGGCATAAGTAGCAACTTAGCCAATCGGTAACCAAATGAATGAGGTAAACAAGGGAAAAGAACTAGGGTGCACACGAGGGAAAAGCTACAAGCTCAACACTTACACAATATTTCGAAAAAATTTGAAGAACCCTAGCACTTACCCAACAATAAGGTAGGAAACAACACAGGAGATCACCAGCAAATTCAAGACGTATTTAGCAATTCTAGAGAAGATAGAAAAGTCTAGAAACTAGAAAACATACAGGACATACAAGAAATTATATTCTAACTAAAAAAATTAATTTCAACCAAAGTAATTAAACAAAGAATGGTTGAACCTACCTTTAAATGCACTTTAAATCAGCAGTGAACATCTCAGGTTTTGTATACAATGTACCAACAGAATAATAAAGATTACATTTAGAAATGTATTCATAAAACAACAGTGAATAAGCACACCTATCCTCAGATCTTTATTACATTCAATAATAAATTACACTATACATATAACCAAAATTTAGGTGACAAGCTAACAAGTTAAGGTGGCATGCTAGTTAAGGTGACAAAACATCACCATAATCCTCTGCCTTTTGAGCAAGATCAAAATCTTGATCACTCATGTTTGTTACGAAAATGTATATTCATATTCATGAAAGATTAATTACAATATGGAGTCTCCTTATATAGAGAATAACTGAAAAAAAATAGATACTTTCTAAAAAGCTGACAACAGAAAAGTATCCATATTATTTAGAAACTAACTAAAAAACTAAAACTTGCCCTAAAATATCTAAATGATCATTAATATTAATTACTTCATTACCCTCCCTTTATGGTCATTCTACTAACTACCCAAACATAAAACTTTCAAATCAAAACGCATAGAAGGTTGATTCCTTCTGCTCAGACTATTCTACCAAATGAGCCACTGCTGAAACTCTTCTTGGTTGGTCTTTTGATCAGCCAACCATTGTCTGCAAAACCTCCGAATATGACCAAGCTTCCCACAATAGTGACAAGTGATCTTCTTCTTGGAACCCTCCTCAAATGTGTGTTGTCCTTTCTGTTGAGTGGACACCTTTGCCTTTATCTGTGGCAGAAAATGCATGTTCCGCACTGACCACGTCACTAGTACTACCAAATTGCTGCCTCCACCTATCTTGTTGCAATAGCTTATTGCACAACTCGTCAAATTTCAAGTCAACATTAGTGGAGGTAATGTTGAGCATTTCAACAAAGTGTTCGTAGGACCGCGGTAGGCTCTTAAGTGTAATCACTACCATGTCCTCTTCCATCTTGTGACCAATAGCATCCAGTTGATCACGGATATCCTTAATCTTCATAAGATGCTCCTTCAAAGACATACTCTCATCCATTACAAGAGAAAACAACATATTCTTCAAAAAGAAAGCTCGGCTTTTATCTGATGTTTCATGGAGACTTTTCAAGTGCGCCCAAATCTTTGTTATCTGCAGAACCTCTGGATATGACCAAGCTTCCCACAATAGTGACAGGTGATCTTCTTCTTGGAACCCTCCTCAGATGTGTGTTGTCCTTTCTGTTGAGTGGACACGCCTTTCCCTTTATCTGTTGCAAAAAATGCCTGTTCCGCACTGACCATGTCACTAGTACTACCAAATTGTTGCCTTCACCTATCTTGTTGCAATAGCTTATTGCACAACTCATCAAATTTCAAGTCAATATTAGTGGAGGTAATGTTGAGCGTTTCAACAAAGTGTTTGTAGGACCATGGTAGGCTCTTCAGTGTAATCACTACCATGTCCTCCCCTTCCATCTTGCGACCAATAGCATCCAGTTGATCGTGAATATCCTTAATCTTCATAAGATGCTCCTTCAAAGACATCTTCTCATCCATTACAAGAGAAAACAACATATTCTTCAAAAAGAAAGCTTGGCTTTTATCCGATGTTTCATCGAGACTTTTCAAATGCGCCCAAATCTCTGTTGCAGACTTGTCAAATGGCACTTCTGGAAGCATCTCATTGGTGACAAATAACTTTAGCAACATAATCGCTTCTCGGTTACCTGTCTTGATCTTTGCCCACTATTGTAGGGCAAGTAGAGTTACCCAAAACAAGCTGGTCCAAGCACCGATACTCAAATCGAAAGCATCCTCTGTTTCTAGGTATTGTAATTCCTGTCGTTGAACCGTTGATTTCCCTCCGACATGATGTTGGTTAATGATGCCATCCCTCCCGTTTTCCTATGCACAAAAAATAAGGCAAACTCAAGCTTTACAAAATTCTTATTTTTCTGTCAAAAATCAGTCAAAACCTTCAGCGAAGAGTTGGCACAAATCCCAAGACAAAGGCGCACCAAGTACAAAACTTCTTTTTTTTGGAAAAAAACAGTAAAAACTCTTTTGCAAACCTAAAAACCCTTGATTTTTATACAAAAATAATCAAAAAAAGTCTTCAAAACCCCAATTGAAACATGAACTTGCTACACCATAACACATCTAAAAATAAAACTTAATCATAGAAACCGAGAAAACAACAGCATGTGAAAAGCAGAAAATCCACAAATTTTCAGAATGCCTTCACAAAAAAAAAAAACTCCATCCCGAACTGTATCCCCAAGCAGCAAAATAAATTATGATTTTTCTAGAAAAATCATTCAAAACCCTTTGAAACAGCACTTCAATTTTTCATAAAAAAATGAAATTAAACTTTTGGAAAAATCCAAGCAGAAAGAGTTTCGAAATTTTATAAAAAAATTTGAAGAAAACATCCTGAACTTTGATACCATGTTACGAAAAATGTATATTCATATTCATGAAAGATTAATTACAATATGGAGACGAAGTCTCCTTATATAGAGAATAACTGAAAAGAAATGGAAACTTTCTAAAAAGCTGACAACAGGAAAGTTTCCATATTATTTAGAAATTAACTAAGAAACAAAAACTTGCCTAAAAGACTAAATATCTAAATATCTAAAATATCTAAATGACCATTAATATAATTACTTTATTAGTGTTTGCGTCTGCTTGATTTTCTTCCTAATCCTCATTTGTGACATGCAAAACATTCTCTCCCAATCTCTTTGTTTGTAATCAAAATCTCTTCTTCAAACACTCCATCGTCTTCATCCACTTCTTCGAATGTTTCTTGTAAATTAACATATCGCCCATCAACCATTATATCGACAACTTCCATGAATTTTTCGTTTTGAACGAGACTCTGTTTGAATTACATCATCAGTTAGAAATGATTGGATAATTTGAAGAGGGGAAACATGTGACTCATTAGTCTCTGATGAAAATTGTTGTGTATTTAGGCGTACAAATCCATACTCATCAAATTGTACTGCGGATGGTCAGATCAACTTACATTTTAATGATATATGACAATTTTCACCGAAGTCCACTTGAATAATTTCTTGGATGAATCCACCATAAAATTTCTTCTCAATTTTGTGAAGAAATTTAGAACTAATAACACAATCACAATTTGTCTTTTTCTTCCACTCTTAAATGACTACCATAGGCCCACATTCCAATAAAATGCATAGCTCATAAATGTGGAGATTTTGAAAGCTAACTTTCCTCCGTTGTTATATCTTGACCTTCGTTTGCATCGCTAACTGCATTAACAATCCATTATTCAAATTTTGGAAAAGAATCACCTCCAATCAAATCATGACGTATGCGCTTTTAAGGTCGATGTTACATCCAAGTTTGATTCTCTTCATATTTTCTACATAGAATATTAATGTACAAATATAAGATTAATAATATAAATGTGTAAATGTAATTGAGTATATAAATTATTGTGTAAATTGTTTTTACCTACGCCACTTGTCGAACAAAGATGTGTTGTGAAGAATATGAAACTTTGAAAATTGCTTGCTTAATTAGTGAAATCCAATGGGGTACATATAGCAATTTACAAGAGCTTCAAGCTGAAGCTAAAGTCTTCTAAAAATAGAAGACTTAAATAAAATACTAAATGATCATTAACTGAAGAATCTAAATAACTAGATAAAAATAGCAAAAGATTCTAAAATATGAAAAGATACTAAAATATTCTAATACCCTCCCTTAATGGTCATTCTATCAACTACACCAAGTTGCCCCCTAAACTTGACAAACTATTTCAGAATAAGAGACTTGGTAAGAATTTATGTAGTCTAGTCATCAGTAGGGACATACTGCAACATCACTGATACATCTTTGACAAGCTTGCAGATTAAATGACAATGAAGTCAGCATGCTTGGTCCATTCATCAAAGACTAGATTTTTGGCAAGTTTCAAGACCCCCTGATTATCATAGAAAACAAGGGAGTGGGTTCTAGTGACATGTGCATGTCAACAAGCATCCTTCAAAGCCAAACTGCCTCACAAGCGGCCTTAACAGTACCTCGATATTCAGCTTCAATGGAGAGAGCTATTGCATGTTATTTCTTGTTGGTCCATATGATTGCACCTATTCCCAAATTGAAAACATACCTAGAAGTAAACTTTTTGTCATCAATACAACCTACCCATACTACCCATACTGAGTATGTAAAACCAATGAGCCTAGGATCAGTGTTTCTACTATACAGAATACCAAAATCAAGAGTGCCCTTCACATATCCTACCCCAAAATCAGGAGTGCCCTTCACATATCCTAGTACACACTTCGCTGCAACCCAATGTTCAGCTTTTGGGGCTGTCATGAAATGAGAGATGTAGCTTACAACATAGTTGACGTCAGGTCTAATCACAATAAGATAGTTGAGGCTGCCCAATAGTTGCCTGAATGTTGATTCATACACCACCGGTGCATCTGATTTGGCTGAAAGTTTTGGCCCTTTCTCCATACATGTAGATGCAAGTTTGCAAACATGCAATTGAAACTTATCTAACTAATTTTTGGCATACTTTGACTGAGAAATGAAGATGTAGCTATCTATCTACCAAAACTCGACACCGCGACTAATGAAGTCCCAAATCTATCATATCAAAAGTCTAGCACAAATTTTGTTTGACCTAGTCAACCAAATGTGTTGCACTACCAGTAATGATCAGATTATCAACATAGATGAGAAGAATAAGAATCTCACCACTAACATGCTTGAAATACAAATTAGGATAAAAAGGACTCCGCTGAAACTTTTGATCAATCAAATACTTATCAATCTTGATGTACCATGTATAGGGATAGTATTTGAGGCCATAGAGGGCTTTTATCAATTTGCAAACCTTGTATTCTTTACTAGAAACCTGGAAAGCAGGAAGTTGTGTCACGTAGACCTCTTCCTTCAAATCACCATTGAGGAATCCATCTAATGAACTGTCCATCCAAACTGAGCTGAAAGATTGAGGAAAAGCCAAATGGTGCTCATTTTCATTTTGGCTGTGGGAGCAAATGTCTCCTCATAGTCAATGCCTTCCTTTTGTTAAAACCCTTTAACTTCTAATCGATCCTTGTCAAGTGTTCCATCAGCCTTATACTTGACTTTATTGTAAAAATAGCAGTTGTAGCTGCACAAACCTTGTTGGAAGAAAAAAAATAAACAGAGTTTGCAAATAAAACAGAGTAGAACAAAGAGCTTCTTGAAATGAAATCTCAGATCACTTAATTAAAAAAGAATTCAGGATTACAAATATAAAAATCACCGTATGAATCAGTAAATTACGGTGATAAGTTTCAATTACAAATGGAACTAAAGATTGCATGAAAAGAAACGGTGGAAGTCCCTAAACAGCAGTTGGAAGATGAGATGGAAATAAATTACATGCAGAGAGTTGGAATTAACTAGAACTCTAACACCCTCCCTTAATTCTAACTAAGAAAGGAATGAGGAAAGAGGGAAAAAACCCAGTGGGAACAAAACCCCCCCTCAAAAAGATGCTAACAAGGTAAGAAAACTACTGGATTACAGTGTCTTTCACCCCAAGAAGATCTCGGAGAAAGTGAAACTTCTGCTCAGTGAATGTCTTCGTGAAGATGTCAGCAATCTAGTGAGACGTGCCACAATACTGCAAATCTATGGTGCCATCATGTATCAAATCTCGGATGTAGTGCATGTGGATCTCGATGTTTTTTGTCCGTTGTCGTTGTACTGGATCTCTACAAATTGCTAGTGTACTCTGATTGTCACACCAAATGAGAGTTGGACTATGAAAATGGATACCTAGCTCAGTGAGGAAGTTCTGCAACCAAATAGCCTGAATGGTAATATTGACTGCACCTCTATATTCAGCCTCTGTAGAGGATAAAGCAATGGAAGATTGCTTCTTACTTGATCAAAAAATTGGACCAGATCCCAAAGTGAGTACATATCATGAAGTGGATTTGCGATCAATGCTATCACCAGCACAATCAAAATCAATATAGCCAATGAGATCCAATGTACATCTAGCTGAATAATGAATCTCATAGCTGATGGTTCCTTGAACATAGCTAAGTATACACTTGGCAGCTATCCAATGTAGCTCATGAGGCTCCTGCATGTATCTAGAAACAACACCCACTGCATATGATAGATATGGAGGAGAGTGAGTGAGATAAAGAAGACTCCCCACAAGCTGGTAGTAGAGTTTGCAATCAACCAATGGTCAACCAATGGTGTATCCTTGCCATCATCAAGCTTGACCCCCGATAGGAAACTTGTGGTGGTTGGCTTACAATCAGTCATTTGAAAGCGAGCCAAGAGATCCCTTGCATACTTGGATTGAGAAACTTGGACACCTAATTCAATCTGGTTGATTTCAAAGCCAAGAAAAATTTTGAGGAGACCCATATATGTCATAGCAAATCGATTATGCAAAGCTTCTTTGGTTGCAACAATAGTTGTGACTGAATCACCTGTTATTAATAGATCATCTACATAAAGTACTATGAGCAGCAAAGAGTCAGATGTTTTCAGCATATAAACATTTGGATCAGATTTGCATCTCATGAAATTTTGAGACAAAAGATAAGAATCCATTTTAGCATACCAAGCTCTAGGTACCTGCTTGAGGCCATAAAGTGATTTCTTGAGCTTGCATACTAAGGAGCAATCATGTACATATCCATGTGGCTGCTCCATGTAGATCTCCTCCTCAAGATCACCATGAAGAAATGCATTCTTCACATCCATGTGATGAATCTCCCACTTGCTTGTTGCTGCAATGGCAAGAGCCAATCTAATAGAGTCCATTTTTGCCACAGGCAAAAATCTCATCATAATCAATGCCATGAACTTGTTGAAAACCTTTGGCTACCAACCTTGCTTTATATCTACTCACTTTGTTTTGTAGATCCACTTACACCTTACAAGCTTGCGATTGGATGGAAGTGAAACCAAGTCCCAAGTTTGATTTGTAATGAGAGAATTGTACTCATCCATGGCTTCTTCCCAATGAGGATTTCCTGCAGCTGCTGCATAATTTTGAGGATTAAATTCTTGAATCACATAAGCATGCATTGGCTTGATTGGATCAGTTGAAAATGAATTAGGGGCAGCATATATATCAGCCAAGCTCCTTGTTCTTTGGTTTCCGTTGGGATGGAGGTGTTCATTTGATTCAGATTCAGATGAATCTAAATTCATATCAGAATGATTGGATGTATCATCTTTGAGTTGCTCTGGAGATGCATGCATGGGACTTTCATCAAAATAGACACTCCTCTCAATAAAGAGCATTTCAGTGGAAAGATCAAGCAATCTATAGCCCTTTGTACCATTTGGATATCCAACAAAGATGCATTCTTTGCTTTGAGGCTCCAAAGCCTTCCTCTTTTCTATAGGAATGTGAGCCCATGCACGTGATCCAAAAACTCAGAAATGTGTAACTTCTAGTTGCATACTGCTCCATGCTTCAAAAGAAGTTTTTCCTGTGACAGATTTGTGAGGAGATCTATTTTGTATGTATGAAGCACAGTTGATTGCTTCAGCCCACAATTTAGAGGGAAGGGACCTAGCATGCAACATGCAACTGGCCATCTCTTTCAAAGATCGGTTCTT
>MU227990.1:48445-85270 GCA_018584345.1 Thuja plicata | reverse complement strand
GAATGATATTATTTACTACAAAGATAGAATTTTCTTAGTACCTGAGTCTAAGTTAAAGCTGAGAATTTTGCAAACAGTTCATGATTTGCCTTTAGCAGGACATCCAGGTTACTTCAAAACTTACAGGTATATTTGGGAAAGATTCTCATGGAAGGGGCTCAAAAATGACGTTTTGCAGTACGTCAAGGAATGTATCACTTGTCAGCAGAATAAAGCAGAACATTCATATCCAGCCGGGTTATTGCAGCCTTTGCCTATTCCGGATCAGAAATGGGAAAGTATCTCAATGGATTTCATTACTGGATTACCACGAGCTCAGGGTAAAGATTGTATTTTTGTGGTAGTTGATAGATTAACAAAATTTGCACATTATTTTGCTATTACTACAGACTTCACAGTGGTTCAAGTTGCTGGTTTGTTTTTCAAGGAGGTATTCCGTTTACATGGTTTACCGGAGAACATAATCAGTGATCGTGACAGCAGGTTTTTGAGTAATTTTTGGGCCGAGGTATTCAGGTTGACAGGTTACCATCCAGAGACCACTGGTCAGACAGAAATAGTCAACAAATGGATTGAAGGTTACCTTCGTAATTATGTTGTGGGCATCAAAAAGCTTGGGTTCATTGGTTGCAGTTTGGCGAACATTGCTATAACACTACTTTCCACATGTCTATTGGTATGACACCGTTTAAGGCATTATATGGATATGATGCTTTATCCTTTGTTGATTTTGCTTTTGGCGTCAGTAATGTGCCCAAGGCACGGGATTGGCTTCAAGAATGTCAAGACATCTTGAAAACCCTCAAGGAAAATTTACATTGTGCTCAAAATCGGCAAAAGCTCTACGCTGATAAGAAGCGGCTGGAACGGAGTTTTGAGGTTGGTGATCTAGTGTATCTTCGATTACAACCATATCGTCAATCATCTCTCAAGAGGAGTGGGGCTGAAAAATTAAAGCCTCGGTTTTATGGGCCTTACCCCATTGTCAGCAAAATTGGAGAAGTTGCCTATGAATTAGCTTTACCAACAGGAAGTCAAATTCACAATGTGTTCCACGTCTCTTGTCTCAAGCAGGCGTTAGGTCAACAGGTCACAGTTTCAGAAGCCTTACCACCCTTGGATGAGGAAGGGAAACTGGCAATGATTCCTGAGAAGGTTGTTGAAACGCGGAATCGGCAGTTGCGTAATCGCACCATTCATGAATATCTAATCAAATGGAAGGATTTGCCCTTGGAAGATGCTACGTGGGAGAATGACCAGATTCTGAGCCATCCAGATTCACAGTTGCTTGTGGGCAAGCAACACGTGGCAGAGGAGACTTGTGATGTTCCCAAATAATTAAGTGGGAGTTTTGAATAAAGGCCGTAATTATTTACTATGAAATCTAATTACTATTAAATAATTACAAGTTTTGCAAAGTTAGTTTTATGTTATGTTTTTTTAGTTGTCGTGGTTAGTTCCTTACGAGACTTAACCATTGTTGAGGTGAATAAATAATTCTCCTATGAAGGAGATCCACATGCTGAAAGATTTGTGAAAACATTTGGAGAAGAAGACAAAGCCAATTCCTTTCGTCAGATTATGTAGACTGACCTAGTGGAACCAAAGAGGTGACGGTGGAAGAATATTCGTGTGAGCAGTTCAATTACAGAAGATCATACCACGCTAGTCATCTTTCAATCCGACAGGACGCGGGACCCCATTCCGGGATATTTACTGGTTATTAGAAGCACGAAATGTTATTGGGACATCGTGGTTATTAGAAGCACGGGATGTAATTTGAGCATCGATTATATATGTCTGAAGATTGCTTCCTGTATTACGTGGCTACTATCAATTCCTCCAAGATGGAGAAGGCTCGAGTGGAGGAGAAGGACGTGCCGTAATAGCACAGTCAGCGGACCATATATTCATTACCAGCAAGGTGTCGTGTTTACACAGACAGCGGGTCATATACCTATTCCACAGAAGGTGCCGTATTTGCACAGCGGACCATATACCTATTCCACAGGAAGGTGCCGTATTTGCACAGCGGACCATTTACGTATTCAACGGGAAGGAACCTTGAATGCAATACAGCCCGATAACATTATTCAAGTGCACACTTGTTTGTATTTAGAAACGAAGCAAATAATAATAGCAGACTGGTGTAGTTTCTTGTTTAATGCATTTCAGAATACCACGGCTGTGTGTAAATAATTGATATATGGGTGTTTGGGATGTTCCAATGCATTATCTGGAACGTTATAATTATATGCAGTGCTCTTGTTCTTATTATTCAGTTTCAAAATTGTTCCTCATTTCCAGTGAAACACAGAGTTATTATTCAGTTGTATACTTACAAACAGAAAATTATTAGAAATTGGGTTAAGTCTGGATAGGGAATTTCACAAAACATCAATTAGTTGATAAGCCTAATGATTATCATTGTAGCCTCTGAACATCAATTTGAGTCTTAGAATCCAGCTTTGTGCGCTTTGCATCTGGAATCCAAACATATGTTGTAGAGCCAAAAACCATTAGATGAATGATTTTGGGCTTCCGTTCAAACCAAGATTCCACTGGGGTCATCTTCTTAAAGGCCTGTGTGGGAGCCTCCAGAAGGAACAAAAAGAGAGTCATGTACTCTAAACACCATGGGTCACAAGCTATGGTAGCCTCCATGCTTCTAATTCTTTTACTGCCAATGCCATATTTGGATCTGCAAGTGATGGAAGGCTGACCAAATATCCTTTTCTTACTGAATGTTTTGTTTTTCATGATAGCAAGGATATTGAACTTGGGTTTTTGAAAGCGGTTTCTGACTTCAAAAGTCTATAACAAGGTCTTAAAATATGACAAGATGCACTTGAGACGTTTAAAGTCTAACATGATCCAAGAACTCCACAATTGGAGCAAGAGATTAACAATGCAAAGTTAGAAATAGAGCATCCTTCTCAACAAAGGTTTTGTTATGATGGTCAAATATGTAAGGATGCCGAACTTCTTCAGCAAGCTTTAAGCTTCTATAGATTAATGCTGGTGTGGCTCATTAATATTGTTGGAGGATTTAGAATGCCTTTGCCAGCTGAATGCAAAATGGAATTTGCCTCTATGCCATAGCACTTTGTTGATGATGCAACAGAGCTTCTACTCTTTACTTCTTGATTTCCAAAAGCTTTAGATGGTGTTGTATGGGATGATTTAATGATTTTTATTATAATGTTTATGGCAAGTCCACTATATATCAAAAACCCATATCTAAGGGTAAAGACTGTGAAGATTTTGAATGCCTAGATGCCAGAGAAAAGTAAATCATTACCAATGGTTATTTTGTTTGAAGGACACCCCCTTGCTTTCGAGTATCTTATATTCAATCTTATGAAGCTCTATGTGGATTTTGAATTTCTTAGATCTCACACTCAGTCCTATGATAAAGTTCAATATACGACATTATATTGCAGAACTTCTGGAGTACTTGTGGCAGGTGCCGGGTCACACAATAACAGTGGACAGCCATTTAAAGAATGACAGTCATCAATCAAGACAAACAGAAGGTTCCTAGAAAGCAATTGAGTTGAGTTTCGTGTAAAGTATAGTGCATATTTAGTGTGAAAATTCTGTTTTGTCCTAAAGACAGTGAATATGTAACAAGAAAAGATGCAGCAAAAGACACTGTTAGCAAAGAATAGTGGCAGTCTTGATGGAAGATATATCATCATTACAGAGCAGACCTAAGAACAACTAAGAGAATCTAAGAGGACAGCAGGGTAGTATGGACAGAGAGAATCAAGTGATATAGGACAGTGAATATGGCATGTATTGTTTTGACCATAAAATAGGAAGACAAAATGCAGTCCTCCAGGATAGTCACAATTAAAGGCTAGTGAGAATAGAGATTAAGAAAGGGAAAAGACATTCTAAGGTCAGTCAACTGTGAAAAGCAGACCTTCAAGATGAGGTCATATAGGAGAGCTGAAAATGCAGGATTAAAGCAAAGAATTGTTGAAATTCCTTTATACAGTGCTGAAGATGAATCTGTGCCAGGGTTTCTCTGAGAACAATTATGATACATGTGAACTAAATGGAAGAGAAGAAACTTATGTTGGTGAATCATTTTCAATACCTGAATTTGTAGAAGTTCCAGAGCATGGGCCCAAAAGCAAAAAAAGTGTGTGAACAGTATAAGGGTAAGAAACTATTATCAAGGTAACAGAGTGATTCAAGAAGAGTCAATAAAGCTTGAAGACAGTCACAAAAGGGACAGTCCTGAACCATTCAAGAAACAGTCAAGCAAGCATTAAGATCCTAAAAAGAAAATAACAAGTCTTAGTCAAATGAGTAGTTGTAAGCCAAAATAAGAATGAAAAGTCTCGAGAAAGGAAATAGTACCAAATGGCAAGAATATGGTGGAGGCTACAAGAACCTCATGGACAAGGGTATAACGCACAGTGCAAGGTCAAGGACAGGACAGGGAGCACATGGTTAAGGTTAAGAGGACAGAGGCGAGAAGCCTGCACACCTATAAATCCTAAGATACAAAATGCAAATAATATTTTAATGAGGAAGGACAAATTTAATTGTATGTGATAGTAGCCAGAAACCATGTGTTTAATGCTTTTAATCGACTCAAATTGGTTGGCTAAATTGGTCATAGAGGGAACCGACACATACATATTCAGAGTAGAAAAGAAAATCAGTGAGTGCATTGAAGGAGATAAACTCGGAGGCAGGTATGATGATGGTCATAAAGAAGAATGAATAAAGGTTTGCATCTATTGTAACAGCGGTGGAAGAGAAGATACTGAGTTCCATGACCTATGAGCCTTGGAGGGAACTGCTCAGGTTTATGTGACAAGGTAAGATAAGAGACTCAGTTTAGAGGCACCTTCATATCTTACATACTCGCAAAAGTGTGCTTCGTGAGGGTTTGCAATGAGCATATGACAATTCAAGTGCATACACAGCAAGCAGCCTTGTTAGAGGTGGACAGTGTGCAGAGACGATGCTAAAGGATAATGCATAGAGGTGATGCATAAAAACCAAAGTGTCTAGGGTTAAAATTGTGTTCAGAACAACAGTCACAAGCAATTGTATATCTAGAGAACATAATTTTCCTTGGTTTTGTGATAATAGTCATCATGCTGAAAACGCGAATAGGACTCTTGTCCACAACATGTGGAGGAAGTAAATTTCTCCTATAAACATGCATGGTCGGTTTAAGAAAATTGAGAACTAGTAAAAGTAGTTTTAACAACATGCCACTATCACTTACTGATTCAGAGATATAAGGACAGCTGTTGAGTTTGACAAGGAACTACTGTACGCCTTCTATTTGGACAAGGTGAGCACTCATCCTTTCCAATGGCACTTGGGATATAATTACAAGTCAAGCAAAGATGGAGAGTTCTCAGCACCAAGACGGAGCCAAACCAGTCAGCTTAAAGATAAAAATGTTTTAGTTCTCTTTATTTCAGGTCCTGTTTTCTTTCATAAAAGGGAGTAACACAAATAGTACGCCTGGTGAGTGACTAGTGCTTAGATCATTCTTTCCCTTAGCTGCGTTCTGTAACCCTTGGTAATTCTTTTTAGCAACAAAACAGCTTTGTAAAACTATCTAGCATTGTAAAAACTCAGTTTTTTGAGTAAGCATATGACAGAAAACACATTTGTCCTCAGTTTTACATCTTGTCAAGATAGGCTGTTTTTGCCTTCAAAGAAGCTATACAGTGTGTGAGATTTTAGCGAAAATCGATGTTATCTAGTGATATATTATTTTATCCTTGACCTATAGTCCTGTTTCTATTACCTTTATGCAGAAGTACAAGTGTCTGCAATTCACAATTTGTGTTCAGTCATTATTTCAATGGTTTAGTAATGAAAAATTGCCATTCGTAGACATTTTTTACTCCTAGATGTTGCTCTAAATGTTAAACCTGGTTATAAAATACTTATGCAAGGGCATGTTATTTTTTGAGTTGTGTATGTCGTAGTTTAGCTTTCAGTCATATCGTGTGGTTAAAAAATAGTACGTAAAAACCATTTTGGTGCCTCACCTTAGTAGAATATTCTGCAATTCACAATTTGTGTTCAGTCAATATTTCAATGGTTTAGTAATGAAAAATTGCCATTCGCAGACATTTTTTACTCCTAGATTTTTCTCTAAATATTAAACCTGTTTATAAAATACTTATGCAAGGGCATGTTATTTTTTGAGTTGTGTATGTCGTAGTTTAGCTTTCAGTCATATCGTGTGGTAAAAAATAGTACGTAAAAACCATTTTGGTGCCTCACCTTAGTAGAACATATTTCCATTTCAAGTTCTTCTTTCCCTTTTCCCAACAAGCAGTAGAATAGGTGAGGTACTAACAGAGGAACAAAGTTACTCTAGAGATTCACTCGAAGCTACAGGCAACCCACAGGCCCAGGATATTTCCATGTTTCATTGGATGGTTAAATAGAGCTTTTAGCCTAGGTACAATTCGAGCTGATAACAGTCACCTTGCCACCCTACGGGGTTTTTTTATTAAGCCCTCCTATGGAGCAGCCAAATAGTAAATGTAAACCTTTTTGGCTTTAATTTTAAAGGGTATGACCACGTATGATCAAGTTCATCATCCAATAAAAAAGACACTCTATTGAAAATTAATTGTTGATGGGTTTCAATACTTAGAACTATCTTGGGATCTTTGTTTTGGTTCTTGGAGGGTTTTGTATATTGTCAGATTTCTTTCTTCTTAGAGAACCCATATCTTCCAACTTCAGAATTGTTTAAGTTATCTACTCTAAATTGTCAATTCTCACAGTACAGATAGCTCTTCCCAATATTTTAGCTACTCCCTTCAGGCACTCTTCAATCCTTGGACATGTATTCTTTTGTTCTGTTTTAATCATAATTTGGCATATAGTTCCCACAATTTTTTTAGATTTCTCAATAGAGGCGGCATTTTTATTCCCTATTTTCCTTATCGATAATCTGGCTTGATTGTTTGAAGAAAATTGGTATGAAATAGCTTATACCATTACCAAGAAACTCTATGTTTGAGAATCTCACACTGCAACACCCTTTTTAACCCAAACCTTACCATCAATAACATCGTGATGCTTGAACAAAGTGCCTTCAAATGATAGCTCTTGGGGGATCTACCAAACTGCAAAAACAATTGCAAAATTAGGAATAGCAAATTAGAAGATCCAGACACCCGTGGTACTCACAAATGTGCCCAAGGTTTATTTTGGTATGCTTCTAACAAAGCTAATTTGCATTCTTACCCTTGGCATTTTGGCATATCAGTTTTTGAACAGATTTGATGATACTTGTGGGTTGAACATATTAGAATTCCACAGTCCATGATATCAATTGTATGTAATTTTCGGAGTCAATGGTGTATAATTTTTTTGTATCAACATTTAGGTTCACAATCCATGATCCATCACCAGGATGTAAAAAAACTTATGTACAGTTGAATCCAAAAATTACATCAATCAATACTTGTGGGTGCCAACCTGATTCCTTCTCAAAGCACCATTGAGAAGACTAACCTTAATTATGCCTAAATATGCATTGACATGAGAGAAACCACTACCCAACTCAATCAAACTTCAATTGATGCACTTCGTTTTGAAACCCCCATATGCCTATGACAATATCCCATTTTCACTAGAACATGCTCTGTGCACAGGCATTTCACTTGTGCATGTCTGAAAAATACAGTCGGGGAAACAAAGCCCAGCAACAAAACACATACTTTAGTAGCCATTTCAAATTGTATTGCCCTCATTCATCAATGAAGATAGGTGTCAGAAAACACTTCAAAATCATGCAAAGAAGACTTTAGCTCGAATAAGGATGGGAATGAAAAGCTGCTACAAGAAATACAGGTATCAACCAAACCATTCTTGCACTCATCCAGTACCACTGACATTTTAAGCAATGATAACTCACTTACCATAGTGATCAATCTTAGTACAAGTAAATCCATAGAGTCCAAAATGACGGTGGCCAAAACTGTAAAAGATGAGATAATGGTGTAGACACACTAAATTGGTCAACCAAAATCAACATGGTCAACCAAAGTCAAAAGGGGTCAAATCAAGTCAACATCATGGATTAAATAACAAAGTCATTTAATTAATTAAATCTAAGCCAAAAGGGGATTAATTAAACTATGTAATTGATTAAATTAATTAGTTATATAGTTCAAATTAAATAAATCAAATGCAACCCATTAAAATCCCTTACATGACTAATTTAATTAATTGATTGATTTAATTAAATCCTAATTACTTTCAACAAAGGGGACAAAGAATCAAAGAGCCAATGAGAAGAAGAGATGAAGAGCACATGGATCACTCCAAGGCTTTGCTATCCTCACCACTCCTTTTGTCATCTTGTCCCCCTATTTGAAACCCATCACTCAACCTTGACGTCAACTCTACCTTGACCTTGGTTAATCAAACTCACCCCCCTACCCTTGGGAATTCCTATAAATAGGAGGATTTTCTTAGTGTAAAGTTACCAATTCACATTTAGAGTAAGAATTCACATTCAAATTGCATCTTGAATTGGGCATTTAGCATTTAGCATTGAAGCATTCTTGAATAGTCTTGTTATAATGGCAAAACCATTCATGTTTACATAGAATTTAAGCATAGAATAGGGCATTTCATCTTAATTTGAATCTTAGATTCATATTTTCATCATCATTAGCACAATTCTCATTCTAGGGATTGTCACTTTAGGATGCTTTGCAGCTAAGAGCATTTGTTTAGTCCTTCTAGATAGAGATCCATGAGACGCTTTTAATTTGCTTTCACTCTCAAAGTTGATTAACCTAGTTAGATCTTTCAAAGTTTGATTGAAAAGTATGTTAAACTAATGTTTCATGCAGGTTTGTGAATTGTAGGTTTACGAACAACAAATGGTTAAGAAGTTATTTTACCAGTTCACTGCAAAATTCATCCAAATCCAGATCCTATTTGTTTGCACCTAGTCTGGGTTCACAAGCTGGTTCACTTTGGATGTGAGTAGAGTGCTAAAAACAGCTACATTACTTGTTCACTGCAAAACTCCCATGGATCTAGAAGTCCTTTTTTTTGTACATAGTTTGGGTTCACAATTTGGTTCACTGCAGATGTGGACAACGAATTGCAAAAAATAATCCAAGTTAGGCAAGGTATGCCCTACGGCATTCATAGGTGAATCCAAGAACATTTTGCAGCACCCACATTGAACCCTACAGGTTTTTTAATTTTTTTTAAAGCTTTTCCTAAATCCTGGCAACTGCAAAATATTTGGGTTTCTTTCTTGTTTTCTACCAAGCTACTCCTCATCTTATGGTATCCTAAAGCAGTACCTCATTCCCCATTACTCTCTTTTATAAGAATTGCAACAATGCCATCTAACATGGTAACATAAGTACAGTAGATGAGCAGATGAAGAACTCGTGGTGTTACCACCCCATTAGTATGAAAAGGCACTGGTCTATTCACATGAAAAGGATCGGATTCAACAGTATCTATAATCTAAGGGCAACCTAAAATTGCTTCCAGTTGTGGTGAAATTTAATCACATCTTAATGAAATAGGTATTTCCCATAGTCTACAGAGTTACATGTCTGCACAGATGTGTTCAAAATGAGAATGCCACATAGCTTGATATGAATCTTTTATATTAATATTATATAGAAGTGAAATTATGATACTAAAAGACTAAAATAATATATCTTACTATAACTTTATATGAACATTTAATGTTAATAATTTTATATTAATAAAGTATAATAATTATTTATGTTTACTTATATTAAGTATAATAATGTAAGGCGGAAAATCAAACCACCAAGAAGGGTGGTCAAACCCCTCAAGTACTCGATTTCCAACTCTCCACTCAGAGCAACCTTTGAGGCACTACAACCTCAAAGTTTGCTCACTACAAAGATGATGCATGTGTTTGTGTATAAGTGGTGCAAATTAAATGCTATAGGTATTTGGACCGTAGAAAGTGAAAATGCAGGTTCTTGAGACTCGCAGATCAACTACACTAGCTCTCTGTCTAGGATGTGTTGTGACCTTTTCACACCGTCGCCCCATTGCAAGTAGGGGCCCCCTCTTTCGTTGTGTTAGTCTTAGAGTTTTGGTAGTAGAGTGTTAGTTTGAGCTCCAAAAGTTTCAATTTTACAATGAGAAGTGGTTAAGCCTCCAGGTATCCAAAAGTTGCAAATATGGACAAATCGTAAAGTTTTGATGTCACTAGGTCTAGTTTAAAAATTGGTCAAGATCTAAGAAAAAATTTCAAAATATTAGGGTGTTTTGGCTAGTCAAATGGTCTTTAGGATGTATTAATGCCATATTTTACTTGATAATTAGGATTAGAACGATGAAATCTTGCAAGCAGAGAGCAAAGACTTTATGGAGATTGAATTTCCACCATGTTTGGACCGAAAGTCCCTATGGAAGTCAATTTTCCACTCCTGGAAAGCAAGAACAAGTAAAATCCAACTTCAAAAGGCCATTAGTCCCTATGGAGATCGAATTTCCACTCCAGGGCATAAGGACCAAGATCAAAAGCTAAAAGTCCCTATACGGGTCATTTTTCCACCAGCCAGACACTTAGAATATTTTTGGGAAAGAGATGAAGTGGAAAGTCTCTATGTACAAGGAATTTCCACATTGTCCTTATGAAGGTCGTTTCTCCATTGAGTTGACACTTAGAAAATTTTTGGAGTTGAAAAGGGAAAGTCCTTATTGTTAATGTTTGTAGCTTATGGCATATGATCATTTAGACATTTAGAATACATATAATACTTAGATATTGATTAATAATAATATATTGCATTTGAATATATATATGATATTATATATTATTATTAAATATATATTATGCAAACTTATATTATTCTAATATATGATTGATTGATGAAATCATTTATAAAGTTGATTAAATTATTCTAATCAATTTGTTATTGAAGAGGAGGCATGTCTCCAAAGAAACATGCCTCCCCAAGATATATATATTCTAAGATGGATGGAAATTCTAAGAACACGCAGAAGATGAAAAGTGCAAGTATTGGAATTTACATCTAGACCAGATTATAAACACGATATATTACATATCTCAAGTCTGAAAATACGAACATGGTATCAGAGCGAAATTCTGGGATTAGAAATTTCAGACAAATAACATACAACACAGGCAGTGCTATTACATTTGCAGCGATCCTAAAACTAACATAAGGGAGGCAATTTGCTGAGTATACAATTGCATTTGATTATTTTGCAAATTCGAATATGCTTTCACCCTGTGTGGTTACACACTAGCAGAATTATAAGTTGTGAGCGAAGAATTCAACTACTGAATGATTGAGATTTTCTCTATCATGTGATCATTGCTATCAGTGAGGACCAAGCGATCTCAAGCAGCATTGCAAGGAGAGATTATTAGCGCTGACACGATAGAAAGATTGAACCTCCATTGTGTTTCTGATCAATTATGTGAATGGAAGATACGAAATTGGCTTGCAAGTGTCCCATGTTCTTGCAAGTACAAGTTCTCGTGAATCAAAGAAAGCGACTAGTTTCACGACACCGATTTATGTCAAGTGTATCTTGATAACTGATATATCGGTCACAGAGTTATCAACAACATTTTATCGGCTTATGCGTTAATGAGAACTTCATGATTGGTTCTCTCAGTATGGTAGCCTTGTACAGGAATAAAGAATTCAAAGTAAGTCAATAATCCCACCTATGCACGATAACGTCTACCTCTGAGACAAGTCGATAGGGGGCCTCTTTGCTATTGGCCAGTTTGTTTATTCTTTCTTGGTGAATTCACTCATGAACGCGGCTACAAATGGTCCATTATTTTTTCGGCTCCGTAATTGTTGAGTGGATCTATTTTGGACTCCTATTTTTTTTGCTGGGATAAATTGAAAGCTTGTCCTCGAGTATTGGTTGGGTGCATTAACAGTTCCCTCATAATATATGCTCCTGAATCATTATCGATTAGCAGCAATAGTAATATTAGTAGAAGAGAGATCCCGTCTAATGGCAGCAACGACATCATCGAAGAAGAACCATACGCATTGGAAAGAACTATGGTTGGATTTTGCAGACAGGCGATCATATGCATGGATGTCCTGCAGTCGTGAAGCTTGCTTCTCTCACTTCATCGGTTGCCAGGCTTTGAAGTAGTGGTCTACATCGGAAACACTAAGGGTTCCTCTTCCTATGCTTGGAATGATATGCGCGGTTTCCTTTGTATAAAACAATAGAAGTAACATATATGAGCAATAAACAGAGAACTCACAGTGGAACTATATGGATTCTTCATTAATATATTTGTATTGAAAATCCTTCATAAGGACAATTTCCTATAAAGACAATTTCATGGTGTAGATTGTATTTGACACAAGTGTTCAGTGACACACGGTATACTTGGATTTTGAAAGCAGTAACTGAGGCATGTATTTTATAACAGAAGTTTGTATTTATGCAAGGTCTTCCGAAGAACACGATATATAGGAAAATTATCGACTTCATCTTTAAAACAAAAGCAGCGACTATACTGATAATGAAATGAACAATAAAATACACCATATGAGAAAGGAGTCGACAAAAGCTTGATAAAGACGGGCTGCTCTTCATGGAAAACGATAAGGACATACAAAATATGTGTTGGATTCATTAAGGGACAAATCAAATATGCCACATCATTAGTGAGAGACGTGATTTAAAATTGTTTGTATTAAGTGATAAACATATGACAAGTCACCAAAGTTATTTGCCACATAACTCTTGGAAGGAAATACAAAAGGTGCAATTTGTCTTGATAAACATATCAAGGGGTGCGATTAGCATGTGAAAATATTTTCTTAAAAGATACGATCAAAGAAGAATGAAGAGACGCGTCTCTTCTAAGATAGGCATAATATAATGATTTCAAAATCTTTTTTTTTGAAATGAGCCATGTATTGTCGTGAATAAAATTCGATGAGCCTCATAACGAGTGCCAATAGGAAGTAAATTCAATCTAATTACTGTTTCTTGGGCTCATGGGCTTCTATTGCTTAAGAGGAAACATGCCAAGAGCCATTTATTGTTGAAGTGATGCCATAATAATGTTTATTGTGAGTTTTGGAGATACCGTTAATATTGTGAACACTGAATCTCTTATTCTAAGCGTTTATGGTTACTGGAGTCTTGAGCAGTTACTGTCCTGGTGATACTTTGTCAAGTGTTGATTGTTTGAACACAGTTGCATTGAAAACACTGAGAAATATTATTTGCTAATATAAGGAAAGAGATGACAATTTCCAGTAGTAGAGACATTTTTTTTGGAGAAACATCATAAAGGGTTGAGTGCCTCTGTTCATAACAATTATAAGGAATGTCAAAAGCTCTACATTCGACACCCCGAGGCATTCATTCTGGTCATTGTTGCTAATGAACTGGAGCATACAATTCAAGTTGTAAATCTGAAGTTATCAGCTGGACTTTGACAAGTCATTAGAGGCAAAATTTTGATGAGAAGGTCAAGAGGTTGATGCATGTACTTGGAGCTTCAGATGGAAGCCAGATTATCATGAATGTTTGGTGTTGCCAAGCCTGGGGATAAATCCACAGTTTATTACATTCACTCATGTTACTATGGAATCAGACAAGTACATTTGTGTACGAGAAACTACTCCTACGAATAATGTTATGATCAAAATTTCAACATGATAAAGTACCAGATGATGAGAGTCTCTTGGAGCAAGATATTTTCATGATTGGGACCATGTATGGTTCCATAACAGAGGGAGCTCCTAGAGGATCTCCCAAAATTGATTTTCAAGGATCTTAATCATTCTGATTTAGAAGGGCATGCCATATCGAGATGGCTTCCCTAGTGACCAAGAAACTATAAAAAGCCAAAGGATTGTGATTCAAATGATGTAGTTCCATGTATGTGGGCGAGAGGCCTTTATGCAGATATCTAGGTCATGATATTCCTAGATAGATGGATAAGTTGTTGGATCAAAGGGAATTCAAGAAAAGAGCTTGATGAAGACTAAAGAACAAAGACACAACCTGCCAAAGTGAAGTCAGAAGGTTGATATTAGATTCAGAGGGAGTCTGATAGTTCATCTAAAGCAACCTTGGATGAGGAGGTCAAGAGGTTGTTGCAAGACCTTAAAATTTAAAGGGAGCAGCTAAAGGATCTGATTCATTCTGATCACCAAGGAATTTGGTCATATTGGTTCAGAGGGAGTCAACAATGGAGATGGTTTGCAGTCAAAGGACTATGATCATAAGATTGAGTCCCATGTGTGTTGGGTGAAATGCCTTTATGATAAATCCTACGTCATGATAACTTGGGGTTCACCAAGAGTGATGCAAACTATATTAGAGATATAGTACATAAGAATGTTATTCAATCAAGGTACATATCACTACAAAACAGATGACTGATATTCTCACCAAGTCTCTTGCTAGAGAGAAGGTTGTGTACTTTCGAGATAAGCTTGGTATGTTGGAGAATGAAGCCTTAGATGAAAAGGAGTTTCAATATCTGTGATCTATTATTTTATATGTTATTGCATTCTTCTCTTTGAGAGAGAAGTCTACGGTGAAAGCCCTTGTTTCCATCCTCTGGGATGAGCCATGGTGGATCCACCCTCTGAGATGAGTCAAGGTGGATGTCATGTGTGTGGCTCCATGACTTATGGGCCCTCCTGTGAACATTAAAGAAAGGTGACAACTTTTCAACAATGAACACTTGTATTTGATTGATGTTGTGAGGTGACGACTTTGCAACATCTCCATCATGATGGATATCATGTGACTTGATATCCGTGGACATGTCATGATGGTTAAGATCTCTTAGACATCATGGTAGATATCATATGGCTGATATCATTAAATAAACCATAGATGATTTAGATATCTTCATGGTCGATATCATGTGATGTAATATCTGTGGACAAGCCATAATACAATATCCATATGGTAGACATCATGAGACGTGATGTTTGTGCACATACCATAACTGGGATATATAAGGAGAATGTAATGTTCTCAAGTATATTATATCCTTTAGTATCACGAGATAGGTGATACTTCATATCACGAGTTATGTGATATGTGATACTTTGTATCACGAGTTAGGTGATACTTCATATCATGAGTTATGTAATATTTGAGACTCTGTATCATGAATTAGGTGATACTTCATATCACGAGTCATGTGATATGTGATACTCTGTATCACGAATTAGGTGATACTTCATATCACGAGTTAAAATGCTAGATGCAAGAGCAGATAGATTTTAATGCATTGCTTGATATTTACAATGAGCAACGCACTCATATATACAACACCAGATATTTACAAAATAGCAAGTATCTAATATAAGACTACTATAAGAACGGAATCTATCTTGAGCATTAAAAGAAACATGCAAAATATTCTAATACCCTCCCATAATGCTCAATCTATCAACAACACCAATAGATTCCCTGAATTTTACAAATTTATCAAAACCAAGGGACTTGGTGAAGATGTCTGCGAACTGCTCCAATGTAGGAACATACAGTAATTGAATGGATTTGTCTTCAACCAGCTGACAAATGTAATGGCAATGAGTTTCGACATGCTTGGTTCTTTCATGGAAGACCGGATTCTTTGCCAGTTTGAGCATGCCCTGATTATCACAGAATAGGGGAGTCGGTCCTGTCTGAGGAACATGCATATCCGCAAGCATCCGTCGAAGCCAAACTGCCTCACAAGCTGCCTTAACTGCTCCCCGATACTCTACTTCAATTGAAGACAAAGTCACTGCTTGCTGCTTCTTACTAGTCCATGTGACAACACTAGATCCCAAATGAAACACATATCCAGCGGTAGACTTATGATCATCAACAGAACCGGCCCAATCTGAGTCTGTATAGCCACATAGTGTAGGGTTAGAACTCCGAGTGTATAGAAGGCCATAATCAGAAGTACCACTTACATAGGGCAGGACACGCGTGGTTGTTGTCCAATGATCAGCCTTGGGAGTTGTCATAAAGCGAGATATGTAGCTTACTGAAAAACTAATGTCAGGTCTAGTGGCGGTAAGATAAATGAGGCTGCCCACTAGTTGTCTAAACAAAGATTCATCCACAACAGGTGAAGCGGACTGAGCTGACAACTTTAGCCCGGGTTCCATAGGAGTGGAGGCAGGTTTGCAATCCTGCATTCTAAACCTGTCCACAAGATTTCTGGCATACTTGGAGTGAGAAAGGAAGATATTGTGCTCAGTCTACCAAACCTCAACTCTGAGACAATAGTGCAAGAGTCCCAAATCTGTCATATCAAAGGTGCGACACAAATCCTGTTTGATTTCAGTGATCAAATGTTCTAAACTGCCAGTAATGATCAAATCATCCACATAGACAACTATAAACAATATATCATCACCTACATGTTTGATATACAAATTTGAATCCGATGGACTCCACTGAAAACCTTGATCGGTTAAGTAGTTATCAATCTTCATGTACCAAGCCCGAGCGGCTTGTTTCAGACCATAGAGAGCTTTGACAAGTTTACAAACTCTGTGTTCCTGACCAGCAACCTTAAATCCAAGGGGTTGCATCATGTAGACCTCTTCATACAAGTCACCATTCAAAAAAGCACTCTTAACGTCCATCTGATGGACTTTCCAACCAAACTGAGCTGCTAAGGAAAGAACAAGCCGTACAGTACTCATTTTGGTTGTAGGAGCAAAGGTCTCCTCATAGTCAATGCCTTCCTTTTGTGAGAACCCACGAGCAACAAGATGAGCCTTATACTTGTCTAAGGTTCCATCAGCTTTGTACTTCACCTTGTACAGCCATTTGCAACTAATGGGTTTCTTCCCTGAAGGAAGATCAGATAGGGCCCAAGTGTGATTTTTCTGAAGACTTTGGAACTCTGCTTCCATAGCCTGTTCCCACTCAAGGATACCTTTAGCCTCAGAATAAGTTTGGGGCTCATAGACACTATGAATGTTAGCCATAAGAGCAAAATTAACTGTAGATTGTTGTTTGCTCTTATTTCTGGAAGCTCTACCCTCAATGAGCTCATCATCCCTGAGATCACTAATAGTTTGAGCTCACCATTTAGGCCAGAGAGTAGAGGAGCCAATATCTAGAGGGGTCGGAAGAGGCTCAGAAGCAGCAACAAGAGCAAGAAGAGGATTAAGTTCTGGAGCCTCAACAAGATCAACAACAGGAGCCTCATGGCGAGCATCATCTGCATCATCCCTCCCATCAGGTGGAGCTAAAGGAAGAGGAACACTACGAGGCTGATTCGCAGAACACTGCTCAAAAGAAGACAGAAAAGGTCCTTGATTTTCATCAAAAACAACATCACGACTGAAGATAAGATGATCAGTGTCAACATCTATTGGTCTGTAGGCCTTATGGTTGTCACTGTACCCTGTCATCACGAGTCTCTGACTCTTGGAATCCAACTTCGAGCGCTTAGCATCAGGAATCCAGACGTATGCAAGAGAGCCAAAAATCTTCAGGTGATTGATCCTAGGCTTACGACCAGACCAAACCTCTTTTGGAGTCTTTCCTTTAACAGCCTGAGTAGGAGAACGATTTAGGAGGTAGACAACAGTAAACACTGCTTCTGCCCAATACTTATTAGGAACACTCCTGTGTTGTAACATAGACTGAGCCATCTCAACAATCGTACGATTGCATCGCTCAACAACACTGTTTTGCTGAGGAGTGTGAGGTGTAGTGAACTGGCGTTTGATGCCATGGGTAGCACAAAAGTTGGAGAATGCAGTGGAACAAAATTCTCCACCGTTATCTGTTCTAAGAGAAATGATACTACAGCTGGACTCTTTTTCAACCAAATATTTAAACTTCTGAAAGGTACCAAATGCATCTGATTTGTGTCTAAGAAAGTACACCCACATCTTTCTACTAAAATCATCAACAATAAGCAGAAAGTATTTGCAACCAGTAACTGAAGATGTATTCAAAGGACCACAAATATCAGCATGAAGTAAATGAAGTACCTTAGATGCACGCCAAGGGTCCCCATCATTGAAGGGAGTCTGATGTTGTTTGCCATCTTGACAAGCGCCACATACTCAAAGATGTTGTGTCTAAATATCAGGTAGGCCACAAACAAGTCCCTCCCGGGACAGCTGAGAGAGATACTGGATGTTGAGATGTCCATATCGTTGATGCCACAAAGTGCTGAGAGATGAAGTACGAGCTGCCATAGCTATCTCAGGAGAACCACCGGTGTCAGTAAGCCGATATAGGCCATGATCCTCTAGACCAATAGCAACAGTAAGACGAGTCTCTCGACCAATAATGGAACATTTGTGAGCACTGAACACCACATTCAACTGAGGAGAATTCCGCATGATCTGACTCACAGATAGCAGATTGAGTGCCCTACCAGGAACGCAGCACACATTGAGAAAGATGAGCTTCCTCCCACCAGACTGTATCTAAACATTTCCTTTGCCAACAATTTTATACTCCTCCGCCAAACACAACTTTATCACTGAAAGGAGAGAAATCTGTAAACCAGTCAGGCCGATGAGAAAAGTGACGTGAAGCCCCAGAGTCAATGTACCAGTAGAAGACCTAGCTAGATCTGAAGGGCTTTTAGCCATAAAAGTGTAAAAAATAGACTCCTTCTGCTCAGACTGTTCAGCAACATTCACCTGCTGATGTGACCCTCCCTGCTTCCTTTGTTCAGAAGCGATTCTCTGACAGCAATCTTTCTTCATATGGCCGTACTTGCGACAGTAGTGACAGCACATTCTTTTGCTGAAAACTGCCTAAGGGTTGGTGTGAACCTCCCTGTTGTGATGACTGATATGGCTGAAATTTAGCTGCAAAGGCTTGTTCTGAAGAGGACGAGAGAGCACAACTACCAAACTGTTGTTTCCAGTGATCCTACTGTAGGAGTTTGTTGCATAAATAAGGAAACTTCAAATCAACATTCGTAGACATAATGTTGAGAGTCTCAACAAAGTGCTCGTAAGATTGTGGTAGACTCTTGAGAGTGATGACTACCATGTCTTCTTCCTCCATTTTTCGACCAATAGCCTCAAGCTGGTCTCGAATGTCCTTAATCTTTATGAGATGGTCCTGTAAAGACAAACTTTCATCCATCATGATGGAGAACAATTGATTCTTTAAGAAGAATGCTCGGCTTTTATCAGAGGTCTCATGTAGCTCCTTCAGGTGCTTCCAAATGTCAGAGGTTGTCTTCCTTGAGGGAATCGGAGGCAACTGGTCATCTGTAACAGACAGCTTTAGAAGCATGACAGCTTCTCTGTTACGATCATCAAACTTGTCCTGATCAGCGCTTGCTGTGGTAGGACGAGTTTTTGTGCCCAAAACCAGTTCATCGAGGCGGCGATACTCAAATATGGTCAACATACGCTGCTTCTAGGTATTATAATTACTGCCATTAAACCATTGATTTCCCTCCAAGATCAAGTTGGTCAAAGATGCCATTGGCACGTTTTCCAAAACACAGAAAAAATGATAGAAAGGAGACTGAACAGTGTTAAGCAGAATCAAGTACACACTTCAGGAATGAAGTTCAACAGGCATGGATTTCAAAGCAAATTTCTGGCTGACCCAGAAAATCCAACAAGTACCCAGAAATGCTGACAGAAAACCCAGAAAGAATCTGAAGTCGAAATTTAAATCCGCTGGCTAGAAAATTGAGGCATGGAAAACGAAGCACCCAGAAAAACTGACGAAGACCCATATAAGATCTCTCAAAAAACCCACCAAGAATATGTATTCAAAAAAAATTTGGGCCCCAAAAATTTGGGTTTCGAGGCAAAAGAATGGCACCGGGTTGCGTGTAGAAGAAAAAATCACCAGATCACGAGCAGAAAAAAATGGAAAACAGAATGTGCTGGTCTATTGCAACTACCAGTCGCCACAGGTAAAAACCGCGAGCAGAAGAGAAGGCAAACTCGTGCCTAAAAGAAACAGCCGCGCGAAGAAACCACAGGAAGAAATACCCGCGTGGGAAAACAAAACCAATCCACAGGTAGAGAACAAAGAACCACCGCGGGTGCAAGAGCTCACAGCATTTATTGTCGATGTTGAAGGTTGCAGAAAGACAAAGCGTCGTTCCAGAAAACACAATCACCAACAGTCACGACCAAGCACAAGAGATATCCAAAAAAACACGAACAGAAGGCACAAAATCGTGTTTGACACGAATAGATCAGACAAGAAACCCTGCGAATGGAAATTCACACGAGTTTTACAAGATCTCCAAATAATTTCAAAAAATTTGAACCCAGATAATTTCAAAGAAATTATAAATTTTTCAAAATTATTTTCCTATGCTTTGATACCATAAAATGCTAGATGCAAGAGCAGATAGATTTTAATGTATTGCTTGATATTTACAATGAGCAACACGCTCATATATACAACACCAGATATTTACAAAATAGCAAGTATCTAATATTAGACTGCTATAAGAACGGAATCTATCTTGAGCATTAAAAGAAACATGCAAAATATTATAATCAAGAGCAAAATATTCTATCTTGAGTTATATGATATGTGATTTCTTAGTATCCATATGGATCATATTAGGATCCTTCCAAACTTAGTATTACATATTGATTGGACCATATGAGACATGTCACGTAGTGACATGTCTCTACCTAAACTTAGTATCCATATGGCAGACGTCATGACACATGATGTCATTGCACATACCATGGATATTTATGAGCTATGGTGAATATCATGTGACTTGATATTCCTGCCTATACCATATCTCCTGATATCACAGTGAGGTGATATCTCCTCTCTTTCAAAATTAATAGATTTATTGTGACTTGCATCTTGATGGATTTTATCTTCTCTAGCTAAGAGGGAGTGTCTTGATCATCCTCCTCAGCTAAGAGGGAGTATTAATATTTGTAGCGTTTGTCGTATGATCATTTAGAATACATATAATACTTAGATATTGATTAATAATAATATATTGTATTTGAATATATATATGTTATATTATATACTATTATTAAATATGCAAACTTATATTATTCTAACATATGATTGATTGATGAACATTGAAAACATTATAAAGTTGATTAAATTATTCTAATCAATTTGTTATTGAAGAGGAGGCATGTCTCCAAAGAGATATGCCTCCCCAAGATATATATATTCTGAGATGGATGAAAATTCTAAGAACACACAGAAGATGAAAAGTGCAAGTATTGGAATTTATATCCAAACCGGATTATAAACACGGTATATTACATATCTCAAGTCTGAAAATACGAACACTTATAGACATGGATTTTCCACCAGTCCCTATGACCGTAGAATTTCCACTTTGTTCCTATGAAGCCAAAATTTCCACTTGAAGAGTTAAGGACCTCATTTATCCCTATGGACATGGATTTTCCACTAGTCCCTATGCACTTAGAATTTCCACTTGTCCTTATGGGGGTCAAATTTACCCTTCAAGATTAAAATGAGCAAACAAAGTGAAGTTGTATTGGGACCAAACTTGTCCCTATAGGGGTCGAACTTCCCTTTGGAGAACAAGTGAATTAGCAACATGATGGATGTCCCCATGGTCGATTTTCCACCAAGGTTGAAGTGCAAAGAGAATATCAAATTGAAGGAAGCTTGTTTGTCCCTATGATCTATGATTCTCCACTTTGGGACTTAACATGTCACCAATCAACTAGAACATGTGTACAACAACCTCTTGAAAGACCAAGTCTGCTGACATTCAGGTTAATCAATTTTCGGATACCATTGACAAAAGGGAGAAAGCTAAAAGAAAAGGGAAGGGCAAGTGACCTGTTATTGTTGTCTATACTAGAATTATCTTTTTGAAATGGGTTCTATGTTGATTTTGATGTAGACCTCTTGCGAGATGCTCTATGCTGTTAATCTGGTTCTGTGATCTTGAAATCTGTTTTGGTGGTGTTTGCAGATTGCTGCTCAAGTGAGATTTTATGTGAGCTGCTTGCTCATTTGAGCCACAAATTTAAATTGTAAACTTTACCCAGTAGTTTTTTTTCCTCTAAAAAATAGATTACAAAAATTAAACAAAATAAATACAGCAAGGAGGGTTCAAATAACTACAAGAATATTGTTTTTGCAGCTTCTAAAGACGACAATAAAGGGAAAAAATGCTGTAACATACCGATAGCCCTTTTTTCCTATAGGCGAGTTTCTTAAAACACCAAGTCAATGCCTGCAACTTCGCAAGTTTTTCCAAGAAACTCAAGAGTTTGTGGCACTAACTTCACTGCAATTCCTTGAAAAGAAACTCGCAGGGCAGAAAAACTTGCCAGTCCAGCAAGCACTCACCAAGTTTGCAGCTATGGAATAAAGTTCATTAGAGTGAAGATAATCATTATGACACAAATGTTGTGACCTACATTAGAATGAGGAAAATAAAAGATGAATACCTGAAGAATACAAAATAGTCTCAACTCTGACAAAAAAAAGTCACACAAAATATCCCTAGCAAACAATTGTGAATCATTTAAACCCAACACACAAGCTCGAAACCATTTTATGAAATCTAATTTTATCAACGTCTCTTTATATAGAAAGAAAGAAGAAATTACGTTAAAGTCCATGAATGACAAAGAAAAGGTCAAAGGGAGTAGAACACAAAATAGTAACTACCAAAGAACTAGGGAAAAGCGGTTGTCCAAACTTGAAGCAAATTCAATAAATAAGAAAAGCAGGAAAAGCAAAGATATAAACAAAAGGGGGTTAACCTCCAAACAAGTACAAGAATAAATAGGGTTGTAATGACAAACCTGTAGGAACATGATTTTAGTTCTCACACAATTTTCTGTAATTGACTGCGAGTGTGCGAGGTATATATTATAGTAGGCAATGCTGGTTTTGTAATCTCTAGTGATGAATCAAGCTGAAACTGGCTTCCAACACTCTGTATCCTTCCTCTGTCTGGCCAAGAATAAGTTGACTTGGAACCAAGACTCTCTTTCCAAGCCAATGTTGCACAAAGCAAACATAGAGCTTTTCTTGTTCCTGTTGGACTCTCTAGCAATGCATTACAACCCGGTTAATAGCCACACATAAATAAGAATTTAGCTGATTGGTTCAGTTAGTGAAAATATATGCTTTTCTAGAAGAATGAAGTTCACCCACAATTATGATTATTGATGATAATTACAATAATCGGTCCCGTATAAATGATTAAATGCAGACATCACAGCATATTACAATTTACAAAAGTACAGAAAATCAAAAAATTGAACTGAAGAACTGATGATCAAGTATCTCAGATATCTGTCTATTCGTACGATCAGTGATTAAACATAAACCTTATATTCTTACAGGCCAGGACAATCAAATAACGTTAAAGTTTGATAATCTCTAACAAGCTACTCTATTCGGTAGTTAATCTATGAAAAGTACCTAATATATACTATGCCTCCCTCTCTCCATCTCTTTCAATCGGAAAAAATCTTCAATCATAATAGGATTGGATGATACAATTTGTTTGTATGTGTGATGCCAGATGGCATATAATATACAGAATTTACAGAGTTCTCAAATATTAAATTTCTTGACAAATATATATAAAAAGTATGCAAAAACTTAAAACCAGATGAGATAATTTGCTTTACTGCAATGTTGAACATTATTGTCAATCTTTTTTCATCGTTTTTCTTTCTTCTGAAAGAAATTTCTTATTTTCTTGTCAAAATAGTCTATTACCACTTTCCACTTGGACAGGATCTATTATCCACCTTTTATAGTGCCCTTACTCCCACTATTTTTGAAGATTTATTTCGAGAAATTTATAGTTGATTCTTTTTTAAAATCTATGAAAAATGCTAGTTCTTGCAAAAAAAAATTATATTTTGCAATTTTTCGATGGAGCATTCAAAAATTAACACCCATATCTGTATCCTTTGAGTGTTGATATATTTACTTTCCATGTTGATTGCTTGTTTTACTTTGGCATACATCCTTCTAGTAGTACATATGCACATCAAAATAAGGGCAACATGTAATGTGAAAATTGTATAAAATGCTCCTTCCCTTATGTTTTGGCCCCACTCTGATTAGAAGCAATAACAAGTGTACAAGTGGCATAATCTTGCATGAAATTCAACTCACAACCTGATCCTAAACTGATTCCATCGTCGTTAATCCCCAAGAACTAGTTTTGATCCCTACATGTCCCAAGCACCACCCTAGATCAAATCTACATGTGCGAAATTGACCTGGGTTATTTCCACAAGCATAAATGGAAACCCTAAGCTTTTGAAAACTCAAATTCAAATTTAAAACTTCCCGGCCTTTTCCTACTAGCTCTTGTCATTCAACCCAGCTCATATTTGTGCCAATTTATCTGCTAAACCCCAAACCCTAACAACATTCCCTATCTCTTTGAAATCATAAAGGAATGAATCTCATCTGCCCTAATCTATTTGCACTTCATTATAGCAGCATCATTAAAGATTTTAATTGCAACAACATCCTCTGCATACTACATTTTTTCCAGTTATCTTTGAGCTTAGTTCATGGCCATTGCATAGATCCGCCTAGGAGCTTGATCAAAAAATAATAAATCCTTACCTAGCAAGTTTTCAAAAAATGTCTATCACCACCACCGTACTTTAGCCTTAAGTACAATGAGCCATGCCATGTCTATAATAGTAATCAATTCCTTGCCAATTCACTTCTGTGGATCCAGGTTCAATTTTGCACATCTAATCAGTTCCACAGGCACAGAATCAAATTAGAGCAAAGTAGAGTTAGTTTACAGAATCGAAGGTGTCTATCTGAACGACTCCTATTTTTCAAGACATTGGTAAATCAACTCCTAACACTTCGAGTAGTGTGTTCCTCCATTCATAATCCGACTAAGTACTACATATATTTATTTCAATTCCATAAATTTAATCTCGTATTTCTTGTTGCAACCCCAATTCTTTATCCTATCCTTTTATTATTGTTTATTTGTTGGTCTTAAAATATTTGAAAGAGGTATTATTTTCTCTTACAGGCGTATGTTTCACATATATTGAAGAACATAAAATTTTCACAGCCCATAAATTTACTCTATAGGCTTCTAGAAATAAAAGTGTATTTGTTTTTGCATCGGTTATCCTCAGAAATACAGACATAGACTGTTTATTAGGTTCTATTTATAGTATAATCTGGAATACATGGGGTTCTGAGACCATTAATAAGGAAGCCAACAGTACTTAAACGCATATGCATGTGTACACGCTGACGCATCTAAATAATGACAATTAATTTACCTAAGGAATTTAGTTATAATATTTAGGTGGGGAATTAGTAAAAGAAACCCACATTTACTTATCTTAAGATTGCAACGAGAGTGCCTTGTAACGATTCTGTGGCACATTCTAATATGACCCAGGTTTACTTAAGATTGTGATGCAGGCTAACCCCACACAATGCTAATAGTAACGCATAATCTCACCTGAAATTTATCAAGAAAAAGACTTGTCATACCCAACAAAATCCTTTTCTACCCAGTGTAAAACAATATTAACAGCGGCGAATAATTTCACCTGAAATTTATCATAGGAAAAAACTCCCATACCCAATAAATTCCTTCTGTGCCTAACATGAGAGATTTTGATAGAATCAAACTAAATATGGGGCAATCTGCTGTACATTGAATCATTATAAGAGAGAATTGTCTTGTAGAATAATGCAGAATTGTTGTGTTTTGGATTACCTTTTGCAGGGCTTCAATAAAACGCTCCATGTAAACGAGTTGGCAATCACAGGCATGGAAGGGAAACTGGAAATCGATGCCAGAAAGCATGGCTACCCTGCTGCTATCTTCTAATTTTCCTGCTTTTTCTGCACTCTGAGTAAAGAGAAGACAAAGATAGCATTAAGCCCCAGGGAAAATCGCTTCTGGCACTTTAAAGCTTTTTAGACCGTTTTAAAGCAACGACTACTCTGCAACGGCTGTGTTATTATTGCATAAGCAAATATGCAGTGGATTTGAATTGGTTTGAAATCTTTAAATTTTGAAAAATTAAGAAATGTCTTGGATAGTCAACCCACATATGAGGGTTTACATGTACACAAGTCCCAATTCATTGATGATAAAATTAGTATTCCTCTTTTCTAATTCCAGGTCAATTTTAGCAACCAAACAGTTAGAAAGAAAACAAAAAGTTAATGAGAGATTTAATTTTAAAATAATAAAATTAATATAAATTATATCTAATGCATATTATTAAAATTAATTTAAAAAAATGGAGAGTGGGAAAATGTGCTTTGTTAGGGTTTTGTGTCTGGTTTGCCTTTTCTAAACCTTAATTGCCCCTTGTGTTGTACATACCGCATTTACTGCAGGAGATTTTTTAAGGTTTTTAATGGCTCCAGCCAGCCTCTACCCAGCCATTGATGCTGGTGTTGGAGTTGTTGTGGATGCTCATGGCGCCTCCAAACAAGTGACCTCGCAAGTTCATCCCGAAAGTATTCCATGAGGTACACCTGATATTGTCCTTCATGTTCAAGATTTTGATTCAGTCTATGACTGGCTTGAAAAGAATACTCTTATTGGCTATTTTGTTGGTAGAATCCCTCCTAAAAGCATGCTTCGTGAATGGGTAACCAAAGCCTGGTCTCCTCACGGAGTCCGGCTTGATGGCATTTAAAGCCTTACCAAAGGCTTTTTTCTTTTTCGCTTTTCCAACCCAACTCATGTGGAGGCTATTCTCTCACATGGTCCTTGGTCTGTTAGGTCTTCTCTCTTGGTTTTTCAGCGTTGGTCGCATGATTTCTCTATCTCTGATGACAAGAAATTACGTGTTCCTGTCTGGGTTGAGTTTCCTAGTTTGCATTTGCCTTGCTAGCCTTTCATGCAAACCCTAGCGTGGGAGGCTATTAGCAAAATGGTTTGTCTTGAACCAAACCATTTTTTTAACGCCCACCCGCAAAAATGGGCCTGTGTTGAGGTCGACCTTTCAAGGGACCTCAAGGAATCGATTGAGATTCAAATTGGTGACATCATCTTCACCCAGAAGGTGATGTACCTGAACTTGCCAAGCACCTGTTATCGGTGTCAATCTGCTACTCATAAGATCAAAGATTGTCCCCTGGTGGATTCAATGCTGAAACACCCGCCTAGAGATGTTTCATCTAAGTTGGCTAAAGATGACTGGACAGCAGTGGTTCGCAAAGGCAAAATCTCTTTAGCTTCTGCTTCAAAACAGCCTATGGAGTCATCTTCCCTAGCGGCTGCTCCTCGGCCTGCTGTTTCAAACCCTGGTGATCTCCAGGGGAAAGACAAGCGCGTGGACTCTTCAGATTCTGTTCAACCTATTGTTGGTTTCGTTGAATGCCCTCCTTGGGTTCGTACTCCGCTTGCTGCCTCCACAGTTTCAATGTCAGCTTCTCAGCCTTTGAGGCGTTCTCGCAGCCCTCTCGGGCGGGATGAGCACGATGAACATGCTTCCAAAAAATGCAGAGTTATTCTGGGAGGCTCTGATGAGTCCTTTGCCAGACTCATGGGTCATTCTTCTTCTACAGTTTTGTATAACAGTTTCTCCTCTCTTGGGGACGAGGATGATATGCAAGATAATTCTTAATGAATTACATCTCTTTGAATGTTCAAGGTCTTACTGACCTCCACCAAAAGTATTCGGTCAGAGATGTTCGTCAACATTTTGCTCCGTTGGATTTGTTTTGCCTTCAAGAAGTTAAAATTGTCGGTTTCTTGCTTCAGGCTACTTGCAGAACCATTTGGCCTGACAGCCTTGTTTTTCCCTCTCAGCACGAAGCTGGTCGAGGTGGTGTTGTTACTCTTCTCTCACCTTCTTGGCACTCTTTTCTTGTTGATCACAGTTGTGACCCCACTCACAGAGCGGTTTGGATTTTGTTGTCTATTCACAATCATTCTTTTGGGATTGTTAATGTTTATGATTCCAATGATGCTATTGAGCGATCTCTTCTTTGGAGATGGCTTGCTGACGCTCTGCCACTAGCCACTTGGGTCATGTGCGGTGACTTTAATATGGTTGAGACGGCAGCAGATAAAGATGGGATTGTTCCTTTTAGCTAGACAGTTGGAGAGCGTCAAGCTTGGTACCACATGTGTAATAAATTAGGCATTTTCAATCCTATTGCCCACTGTTGCCGTCCTAGGGAAGTGTGGCATACTTGGTCTAATTTTAGAGTTGGTTCTGACAGAGTTATGAAATAGCTCGATCGTGCCATGATCTCCGCACAATATTTTTTTGCCTTCTCGGACTCTCGAGACTCCCCTGTCATTCCTCTAATTGATGTCACTTTGTCAGACCACTTTCCCATCAAATTTGGTGTTGAGTGGGCTGCAGCTCAGCAACAGCCTTGTAAAACACAATTCTTTTTTAATACTTCTCTGCTATCCCATCAAGCCACACTGGCCCACATTCAGCATGTTTGGAATTTGGAACCCAGGCCACGTCATGTTGTTGGCTGGATTCAATGGTGGAATGATGCTATCAAGCGCACAGCTCAATTCCTCTGCATTTATGGCAGACAACTTGCGATTTTCCGTAGGCGATCCTACCAGGCAACAACCAGAGAGTTGCAATCTGCTACAAAAAATCTTGCCATGGATCCTTTCAACATTCAGTTGCAGGTCCATCTTGCACAGATTCATCATTAGAAGCAAGTTGTTGATTCCTACAATGCTCGTGGTGCTCAGATCAAAGCCCATCTTCATTGGCTGAAAATTGGAGATCGAGCTTCAAAAGAATTTTTCCAATCTATGAGAGCTCCTCATACCTCTGTGGGAATTAAGCGTATCAAGGAAGGTTAGGTAGTTTTTTCTGAACTACCTGACATCCTTCAAGCTTTCGTCCGCCATTATGAGAAAGTTTTCACCATTCAGGAAAATTCTCTTGACAGAGATAATGCCCTTAAGGCCACTCTGGCTGTGGTTCCCAATAGGCTTTCCTCCTCTCAAAGGGACTTCTGTGATCAACTACTCTCTGTTGTTGATCTCAAGGAAGTTGTTTTCTCAATGGTTGATGACAAAGCACTTGGGTGTGACAATTTCCCTTGTGAATTTTACAAAGCTCTCTGGGACTTTGTTGGTCCTAATCTCCACAAAGTCTACCTAGAGGCTTTTCATTCTGAAACCTTGGGCGATATCATCAAAAAAGGCAACATCAAATTTATTCCCAAGACTGGAGATCCTAAAGACATCTGTAATTGAAGACCAATAACCCTGTTGAATTTTTCTTATAAAATCATTGCCAAAGCTCTTGCTCTTAAAATTTGACATCTTCTTCCTTTGATTGTTCGACTAGAGAAAACTGGGTTCATCAAGTCCAGATTTATCCTTGATAACATTATTGTTGTCTGGGAAGGCATGGAGTGGGTTCGCACTTCCCATCAACAAGCTATTTTTCTCAAAATAGATTTTGCTAAAACCTATGACCGAATTGAATGTCCATTCATTTTGGCTATGTTACAAGCCCTAGGATTTGGACCCAGATTTATTCAATCTAATAGGATGCTTTGCAGAGATCCCTCTGCTTGCATCACCATCAATGGTCATCAATCTGTCACTTTTGGCTTGTTCTTTTCCATTCGCCAAGGTTGTCCTCTTGCTCCTGCTTTGTATGTGCTTGTTGCTGAAGGCTTTGGATATTTACTGGCTAATGCCATCTCTGTTGGTCAGGTTAGAGGAATCTCCTTGCCTACTCCCCCCTCCCAGCTTGTCAATGACCATTTTGCAGATTATTCCTTTCTCACTTTATTAGAAGAAGAAGATAACGTTAAAGTTGCGCTTCAATGCCTTGGTACCTTTTGCTTAGCCTCTGGCTCTGCTATTCAGTGGCACAAGACTCATTGTTATCATCAATCCTTTCTTCCTTCGCCTCACTGGATTCTCCAGTTTGGCTGGAAGTGGATTGCTCATGGTGAGATATTCTGCTTTTTGGGAATTCCTTTTTCTTTTCAAGCTTCCCCTATTGATCTCTGGAATGTTGTTCTCAAAAGAGTTGAAAAAAAGTTTGCTTACTGGATTACCAAGCCTCTTTCTTTGGTTGGTAAATTCTAGATATGCTCTAAGCTTCTTTCTGCCATGCATGTTTATTATTCTTCATGTTGGGCTCCTTCAAAAGCCTCCTATGGTAAGCTGGAGAAGCTTCTTCAGGATTTCTTATGGGCCTCTAGTGTTGACCATCATAGTTTCCACATAGTCGCCTGGGAGTATTGTTGTTTGCCTAAAGCTTCAGGTGGGCTTGGCCTTCTTTCTACCCACAAGCAGGGCCTTTCTTTATGTGCCAAATGGGTCATCAGATCCATCATAGGAGATGAGGCCTGGAAAATTCTTCTTAAACATTGCATTTCCTCTGGTTTTCCTTCTCACAGGGCAGCCTGGAAGGGGATTAGGTTTCAAACCATCCTCACCATGAAAGAGCCTGTTCAAATTCAAGGTTCCTTTTTTGCTAAAAGTATCTGGAAAGCCTGGGAATCCCTCAAACCTTGGCTTTGTTGGGTTGGTGATGGCTTTAGGGATGGTCTATCCTTTAACCAACATAACATCTGGTGGTCGCCTCTTTTCCAGGTTCAAGGGTGGCCTCTTGCCAAAACGCCAGGTTATAGTGCTCTCCACTTTCATAAGTGTGGCATCCGCACTCCTAAGGACATTTTTCTAGAGCTACCTTCAATATCCGCTCTTGGGAAGATATGCAAATACATTTCCGTCTTAGTCAGGCTGATCACCCAACTTTTGACTTACTTGTTTCTGCCATACCTCCTCAATTACTTCATAAGCTCGACATTTCTTCTTCCAAGCACTGGTGGAAAGATTGGAAGTGGTATCCGGCGACACCATTTTCCAATTACAAGCCCAAGCTTGGTTATTCTTGGTTGGTTCCTCATCTTCCTATGGTTGATGCCCTCAACCATCGATGGCATTTGCAATCATCTCATGGTACCTGGCAGAACAGATTTCTCACGGTTTGGTCTGCTATCACTGAGCCAAAAATTACTCATTTTTCTTGGTGTGTTCTCTTCCAAGGCTTACCATTGGGTGATAGAATCAAACACATGGGAGTCCCCAACCCTAGATGTCTGTTTTGTGGCCTACCATAGTCTTTCATGCATGTTTTTTGGTTTTGCAGAAGAGCTCAACAGTATTGGGCCTGGATTCATGATTTCTTTCGGCCTTTAAGGTCAGAGTTTTTCTCCTGGCATATGGTCCTATTGGGAGATTCTCCCAGAATCCCCTTTAATTTTTCCCAAATCTGGCATGCTTTCAGGATGGATATTCTATTTACTTTATGGAAAGACAGAAATGTTGTTTTATTTGCTCACAGCTCTCTTGATACCAGTATATTTATGTACTCTAAAGCTTGCATCTGTAATAATGTGCTACTGGAGATACAAGTTCAGATAGATAAGGTGGCTGTTGAAGTGGCACATCTGTAGGAGCTCTTGCAACACTGGGGCAATGCCCCCTGTACTATTGCTCGTGTGCCGCCAAACCCTGTTTCTGCTAGCAACACTCCTCCTTGCTGTTGTTGCCGCTCCTCTAGCAGGCGGTCTTTCACTCCCCATTCTCAGGCTCGCCCTCGCTCTCCCAACAGAGGTGCTTGGCGGGGTCATTCGACTTCTCCACAGCAGCGACGCAGTGCCTCGGGTTGGGATCTACCGCCTCCTGGTGTTTTTCCTGTTATTGATTCTGACACGTTTCCTCGCCTGGCATTGGCCATTTTGCCTCCCAGAGTGGAGGATGGAGAAATTGTGCAAGATAAAGAAGATAATGATGGGTGGTCACTTCCTGACCCCAACCCTAACCCCACCACTGGGTGGGGTAATCCTGAAGATCAAGATCCTCCCTCTGCAGCCATTGCTTTGGCTGCATGAGGTTTTTTTTGGATGAATAGTTGTTTTATGTGTTTTCGGCCTTGGGCCGTGTGACTTTTGCGGGGTGACTTTTTCCCCCAACCCCTTTTTTTGTGAATATGTACTTTATAAATTTTCATTAATGATAAAGGGCTTATTCATCAAAAACATTAATTAAAATAACTAAAAAATAAATTAAAAAATTGAAATAAAAAATTAAAAAAAATAGAGAAAAAAATTACGAATGAAAGTGGAAAAAACATGTAAGAGAATAGAATTGAGGTAAAAATATCTTGACCAGAAGAAAATAAGGGGGAGAGGAGAGAAAAGCTCCCACAAATAGCCTATCGACTAAAGATAATCAAGGAATGATTTTGTGGAATTATAGTTTAATATTTATCATCATTTCTATGGAAAAGAATGTGTTAGTTGTGTTGCATGAGTGTCTTATTTGTCTATTATTGAAATATTTTATTTTTATTTTATATCAATTATATTTTTTTTTATAATGAATTCCTCTATGTTCTATTATAGTGATTACTTTTCTTTTTATGTTGATGAGATAAGCAAAAATTATATGTTCATTGTGTTTCCTTGTATGATATCTCGATCTTCTTATTAGGGGTATGTTTTCACAATGTATTTTGTTTCAAAGGCATAATTAATATGAATTTTATAATGTTTATATGTGTCTATATTGAAGAATATAGTTCTCTTATTGTTAGTTAGTGTTAGATCATTTGGTACAAGTATGGTGTTGCATGTTTTACTATGTTATGAGATGTTCTTAGAAGTTTGTAGATTTTATATCATTGCATAGGTCTAGAGTGGTGTCTTGTTGCACTTCATTCATTTATCCTTCTACTAAATATACCTTGCAAATCTTATATGACTCATCTATGAATTTTATGTAGACCTTATGGCAAGACATATTGTCAATTAGTGTCAAAACACTTAGTCATTCAGTGTTGCCTGAGTATTCAATGTTGCCCGAGTATACAATATCGCCCGAGTGTTCAGCATCACCCGAGTGTTCAGCATCGCCCGAGTGACAGTTTATCACCCGAGTAGTCTTTTGGACCCGAGTGATAGTTTGAAGCCGACTTTGCATATATTGTTAAATATAATTTTGTTTATTGCAAGCCGACTTACAGAGTTATTTGTTGGATAAAGATATATATGTATGATAGTTTATTTTATCCAATATGTAGAGGTTATGATTGATTAAAAGGAATATGATTATGTATGCATAAGACATGCAAATGGCAGTTTGATTTAAGTGCAGAAGTATTCAGGACATCAGAGTCTTATCTATCACATTCATGTGATCGGTTATATTCAAAGGATCTTATTCAGCAATCACAGTTGCACAGAGAAGGTCATCAACTGGTTCATTCTCACAGGTGGATCAACAAAATCGTTTAACAAGGTGGACCTAATAGTCCTTTCTTTAAATCTCCTAACTGAGTTGCATTACTTATTGTATTGTACAAAATCCTTTATCAAGGTGGACCTAACAGTCCTTTTTATGCTCCTAATAGGACAAACCATTAGAAGTGGTCATTGTAAGCTCTAACAAGCTAAATTTATACTGCAGTACTAAATCTTGTGGGTATCATCCCCACCCTAGTTTTACTTTTTTTCAGAAGGTTTCTGGGTAACCAAATATTATGTTATGTGTTTTGTATGATTCTTTACTTTCAAGTTATATGCATGAAAACAAATAAGTTAATCTAATTGTGGATTAAAAGGATTAAGTTTTATTGGTTCCTGATTCACCCCCCCCCCCCACCTCTCAATCACTGGGCACATCATATAATTCCAACAATTGGTATTAGAGCAATGGTTCTCTTATCAGAAGTTTAACAGCTTGAGAAAANATTCCCCCCCCCCCCCCACCTCTCAATCACTGGGCACATCATATAATTCCAACAATTGGTATTAGAGCAATGGTTCTCTTATCAGAAGTTTAACAGCTTGAGAAAAGATCAGAGGATATGGAAACATACAGACTGGAGAAATCCATTGAGAATGAAAAGATAGATCATAAAGTGGCCATGGATCATATCATAATACTTAAGGAGCAGCTATCTCTTTCCCTAAAGAGAAGAAAAGAATTAGCAGTGCAAATGAATGACAAGAACTATATAGAAGAAAGAATTTAAGAATTTTGCAAAGACAGAAGCTCAGAAGAAGTTGATGTAGCCATTGAAGACTTTCTTGCAAAGAATCTCACTTGACATGAAGAAGTCAGAAAAATGAAAAGAGAATAGGAAGTTCACTAAATCAGAATGTGTGAAGTCATGGAACTAAAGAACAAAGCACAAGATGACAGAAATTTAGCACAAGAAGATAAAAGATTGTTGAGTTCAAGATTAGGAGAAAAATAAAATGAAATCCAACACTTGTCACTTTAGCAAGCTGATTTAGTAAGTCAACTCAACAATGCAACACAAGAAGTTGTCAATCTAAGGACAAAAAATGAAAGACTACAAAATGATCTCAATACTGAAAAGAAAACAAATGAAAGTATGATGAATTTAGAAACTAGAATGGATCAGGCAATAGAACTCAGACATCAAGGACAAACTGGATTAGGTTATAATGAACAAGGTGAATCCTCACAGCAAGGAGCTCAAAAGAACAACAAACCTACATTCAATCATTGTGGTAAGACAGGGCATGCATCAAATAAATGTTGGAGCAATGGAAAGTCAAAATTTAATGGTAAATGCTACAGTTGCAATAGACATGGACATAGAGAAAGTGAATGCAAAGAGAAACCTAAGTTTGAAGGGAAATGCAACAAATGCAACAAACAAGGTCATAAATCTTCCGAGTGCAGAACTAAGAATTGGAATCCTGCTGAACAATTAGCCAAGGCAATTTTTGGTTGGGATTACAATACTTGGTATAGATGTTGTCATTGCGGTGAATATGGACACATTGGTGCAAATTGTATGAAGACTCACTTCAGAAAAAGAGATCCTACTAAGAGATGTTATGTGTGTAAACAACTCGATCATCTAAGTAAGAACTGTATGAACAGAGAAAAAGTTGATACTGGTTTTGAGAATGGTAAAGCCAAAGTCTCTGAAATCAAAACTTAGATGAGCAAGCAATGGGTAAGGAAATCCTCAGATAATTCAAATCAAAGAAATGAAGGATCTAATGACACCCTAAATAGTGAGATAGGTGGATCTATCATTATAGAGTAGGAAAGTAAGGAGATGACTGGAACTGTGCAATACAAGCCATCCTACATCAATTATAGATAAGCAATACAGTCTATATCCACATATTGATGCATAAGGACATATTGTAGTTCAACCCGAGTCAGAATGTTAGTTACACCCGAGTCACTCAAGCTCACCCGAGCTGAGTCGGGCAGTATTGATAATTGGAAAGTTAGTTTCACCCAAGCTTCTGAGTGAATCTTGGAGAAACACTCAAGTCACGCCAGCTACTATGTATGAAGAATTGAATGAAATACTCTAACGGTTGAAAATCTCTTATATATGAAGGATTATAAAGAGTATTGCTTACAAAGTTTTCAGTTTACAAGTCAATTCAGAGCCCTTAGCAATTCAGTGTGAATTTGTGATTGAAAGCGGAGTTTGATCATTTTGGCCAAGCAATATGGCATCCACTTCTAGCAGCAAGGTCAAGAAAGGTTCAGAGATGCTAGTAAGGAATGCAATTTGTGATCCTCAGGTGTTCAAACTTCATCTGGCAGTTGCAGAGAAGATAGACCTGATGGGAGCTCATTCCCTAGTTCCTCCAAGAGTGTTACTGGTTAACAACATTTGCAGCTTCTATCACTGCAAAATACAAGAGCTTGCAACCAGTGAGATGAATCAAACATGTGAGAAATTATATACTGACAGGAATTTGAAGCTCAAGCATAAGCACCTCGAAACCAAGGGTTTGACACATATCATGCATATGCCGAGGGACTTCCAGACAAAATGGATGAGATGTGTTCTTAGTCATGTTCACGACATCCAATTATGGTTGGATCATCATGTGAAGATCGCTAAGTAGATAATTCACCGTGTCACCGGGTTCCCTATGCTAGACAAGCCAAAAGCTACCAAAACCCTAAACAAGGATGAACTAGCCGAGTTAACTCTTACCGAGTGGGATAGCAGAGGCATGAGACTCAGTGGAGTAATAGATATGGAGATGAAATTTACCATTCATGTGATAGCCCACAAGATATACAGCTCGAGCAGACCCAATAGTGTTGCATGCGAAGCTGTTGACCTAGCTTAAAAAGTAGTAAAGAAGAATCTGGTATTCGACCTAGCAGAATTGCAACTCACTCAGTTGAGAAAGAATATGGAGAGCATATGAGTATCCAAAACCAATCCATGTAAGTTTGGTTCTCTTCTAATCTACATACTATTTCATGTTGAGAAGTTCTTTCCCTCCAAAGGAACAATATCATGGAAGAAGGATAGACCAATTATCCATCTAATTAATGAATTCATAGCTTAGTTAGGAGATAATTTTGATAGCATTATGGATGGATACTTTGAGAGTTTCAAACAAAAGATGCAGAGTAGATATAGAATTCCCAAGCAACTAGTTGAGAAGTACAAAGATGAAATATGTTTTCTAGTTGATTGTGATAAAGTGTATATACAAGCAGTAAAGCCTAGGGTTGCAATGATTCAACCCCTGCTAAAAGGAAACTAAGTGTGTGGAAAATAGTTCCCTATGCTAAACTCCCGAGAAGAGGATCACGCAAATTCAGATTTAACCCTTGGCAATTACAAAATGATAATACAATGACATGCATACATAGAAAAATGAGAATGACACAATGATTTACCCTAGGGAAAACCTTTCGGTAAAAAACCCCAACACTCCAAAACCTGCACAATGTATTAATCAAAACTAATACTGTTTACAATACACTTGCAATGCAAGTTCTTTCAGGAGATAATCGACACTTGAAGACAA
>MU227989.1:267574-282658 GCA_018584345.1 Thuja plicata | reverse complement strand
TTTACTTCATCTTTAAATTCTTAATTGTTTAGTTTCTATCAATATTAGAAAGCAAAGATCTAGTGCAAAATGTTGATTTCAATGTACTAGTGGAATGATAATTAAAGCTCGATATCCATGTTCATTAGTGTTTTATGGAGCCGAGTGAGAATATAGTAGTAGTTCACCTAATGCCAGTTGCATTCATCAAATAATAGTATTTGGGTGGTCCCAAAAGAGTCTTATCTTCCACAACAATTGACTTGAAACATTTAGTTATAACTCATATTGCTCCCTATGCACCTACTAGATCATAGTTAATTTGTGGGCTTCTATCCTCATTTTGATGACATTATCCAAAGACATCTATCCTAATTAATAACCAAATAAGGAGACTACATTGGGTCAACTAAATCTATTTAAAAAATTTCTCCACCAAAGAAGCTCTCCATGAAAACCTCTATTTTATTCAAGATCTTGTTAACACACAAAAAATGAATAAATTCCTTTGGAGTCATTACCCTAAGAAAGCACATGATATCTCTCTAACAAACTACATGACCCATTCTAAAGAACTAAAACAAGAATAGCTCGAATATTCAAATGATCTCCCTATTGACCATATTTTGTGATTCTTCCAATCGAATATCATATATCTTCCTAATACTATAGAATTCTTAAAATTCAGTAGTCTACCTTGCTACTTAAACATTTCAATCAAGGGTTGAAGGTGAGGAAACTAGAAATAATTGAAAGGTAAAAAAGTCAAGAATCCTTTCAAAAGCTATTTTTAATACATTTATTTATAATTTAGAACAAACCTTTCTTAAAAGTGAAAGCTCTCCCCTTTGAACCATACAACCTAGCCTAACCATTCCATTTTGAAATTTTATTTATTAACAACTCCTAAATACTTAAAATTAAATATCATAGTCTATTGATATTTTTTTGATGAATAGTGCCTTTTCAATTAATAAAACATCAAAGTTACATATCCACAAAAAAGGGGTTGGGGGACATAAGAATCACCCCGCAAAGTTCACACGGCCGGGCTATAAATAAAGTACAACTATTCATAAAAAAAAAGGCATATAGCCATTATGCAGCAAGAGCAGTGGCAGAAGGAGGAGGATCTTTATCATCAGAACCCCACACAACATTGGGGTTGATAGGAGGGTCGGGAAGTGACCACCCATCATCTTTAGCTCCTTTTTCTTTCTCTTCCGCCCTGGGCAGCGAAATGGCCAAAGCCAGGCGGGGAAACTTGGAGGAAGTGGCGGGAGGCCAACTAGAGCCACAGTGAGAAGCAGGAGCATCAGGAGGGGCAGACTGAGCCAGTGCTAGAGAACACCCACTAGAGCGGTGAGGCAGAGAAGCTGAGTGGCACCACCAAATGTCACCGCCACCTCTCAGAGAGTGGGGGTGGGGAGCCTGCAAACATAGAGTGCGTGAGCGGCGCGCCGAGGAGCTACGCCCGTGGTGGTGGCCTCTGGGAGGAGTACCTTCAGTAGAGATAGCATCTGGCAGAACCTGAGCAACAGTGCAGGGAGCATTGCCCCAATGATTTAGTAGCTCCTGCAGGTGAGCCACCTCAAGGGCCACTTTGTTGGCCTGAACTTGAATCTGCAACATAACATTATTACATATACAAGCCTTGTTATACAGAGCAACATTCATATCAAGAAAGCTGTGAGAAAAAATTACAGCATTCCTATCTTTCCATAATGCGAACAAAATCTCCATCCTGAAAGTATGCCAAATCTGGGAAAGCTTGGAAGGAAGTATAGGGGAATCTCCTAAGACAATCATGTGCCAAGAGAAAGGCTCAGACCAAAAAGGCTTGAAGAAATCATGAATCCACTGCCAATACTATTGAGCTCTCCTACAAAACTAGAAGATGTGAAAAAAGGATTCAGGGTGACCACAGAAGGGACAATGAGGGTCTTGAACACACAGATGTTTGAGCCTAGGGCCAACTGGGAGCCCTTGAAAAAGTAGACACCATGCAAAGAGAGTCATCTTTGGCTCCGTAATGGCAGCCCAGATGGTTTGAAAGCGAGAGCTCCAGTGAGATGTGGCTGAATGAAGATGCCATCTCTGATTAAGGGTATCTATCATCGAAAGATGAGGAGATAACCACCTATAGCCCAGTCATGGCTTAAAATTGCTGAAAGGAATGGCAGGATACCATTTCCAATCCTTCCACCAAGGCCTGATAGAATGAATGCCAAATTTATGAAGCAGGTTGGTAGGAATTGCAGAAACCAAAAGATCAAAAGTCTGGTGATTGGAACGAGCCAAACGATACTACACCTCCATATCCTCCCATGAACGGAGACCCAAAGAATCTCTAGAAAAGAGGTCCTTGGGAGTCCGGATACCATGTTTGAAAAATTGTAGAGCACTAGTCCCTTGAGTCTTAGCCAAAGGGATGCCTTGAATAGAAAACAACGGAGACCACCAGAGGCTATGTTGATTGAAAGATAGACCATTGTGAAAGGCATCACCATCCCATCAGAGCCAAGGCTTAAAAGCTTCCCAAGCTTTCCAAATTCTCTTGATAACGAAGGTACCCTAGATTTGAACAGGTTCCTTCATAGTGAGTAAGGTCTGGAGACCAATGCCTTTCCAGGCCGGCCTGTGAACTGGAAAACCCGAAGAGATGCAGTGCTGGACAAGAATTTTCCAGCCCTCATTACCTGTAAGAGCATGAATAATCCACTTCACACAAAGAGAAAGACCCTTACTCTGAGTGGAGAGAAGGCCAAGGCCGCCAGAGTCATGAGGAAGGCAACAAAACTCCCAGGCTACTCTATGAAAACCATGGCCGTCAGCACTAGACGCCCAAAGAAAATCTCAGAGAAAATGCTCTAGCTTGAGGTAAGAAGCCTTTGAGGGAGCCCAACAAGAGGAGTAGTAGACATGCGTAGCAGCCAAAACTTTGGAACAAATCTGAAACTTTCCAGCAAGTGAAAGAGGCTTGCAGATCCAATATTGTAGTTTTTTTTCAATCTTGGCAATCACAGCATTCCATAAATCCACAGAGGAGCCATGGAAATCAAAGGGAATACCTAGGAAATGAAATAATTCCCCATGCTAGACCCATTTCCATCCAAAATTGTTAAGCCAGGTAGGGGCTAGAAGAAAATATTGTCTGAAGCAAAGGGTTTTAGACCATTGAATAGCAGATCCAAAGGCTTAACAAAAGGTGTCCAGGCACTGCAAGGCATTGGATATGTTTTCCTCATCCTCAATAAGAGTGAGAAAGGAGTCATCAGCAAAGTGGCCATTAACAAGCTGGGAAGAGGAATCAAGAAGAGCAATGCCATGAACTAATCCAGAGGAGATAGAGTTGGCAAGCAAGTAACCAAAGCCTTCCGTAGCAAGCACATACAAAGTAGGAGCCAGCGGACAACCTTGCCGGATGGATCAAAAAATCCCAAAAGTATCAGATTGGGACCCATTGATGGTAATGCAAGCAGAGGCATTGCCAAAAAGCATTTCCAAATACTGTAAAAAGTGAGGACCGAATCCAAGAGCTTGAAGCATAGCCATAATAAAAGGCCATTCAATGCGGTCATAGGCTTTGGAAAAATCAATTTTAAGAAACAGGGTAGCCTATTGAGAATGGCAAGCCCATTCCATCCCTTTCTAGATAGTAATAATGTTGTCAAGAATATACCTGGACTTAATAAAACTAGTTTTCTCAGGGCAGACAATAATAGGAAGGAGATGTCTGATCTTAAGGGCTAAAGCTTTGGCAATTATCTTGTATGAGACATTCAACAAGGTGATGGGCCTCCAATTGCAGATATCCTCTGGATCACTAGATTTAGGTATGAATTTTATATTTCCTTTATTAATTAAAGTACCCAAACTTTTGTTTTGAAAGGCCTCGAGATAGACTTTGTGTAGGTCAGGACCAACAGCATCCCAAAAATGTTTGTAGAACTCGCAGGGGAAGCCATCGCTTCCTGGAGATTTATTATTGTCCATAGAGAAAGCCGCTTCTCTGAGGTCAGAGATGGTTAGCAATTTCTCACAAAAGGCATGCTGCTTGACTGCTAGGCGGTTTGGAGTAACAGCAATACAAGCCTTCAGAGCCTCTTCCCGGGCTGTAGAATTACCTTGTGAGGAAAACACTTGTTCATAGTGCTGAACAAAAGCTTGCAGAATGGCCAGAAGCTCCGTAAGTGTGTCAAATCCTTGCTTAATCTTTTCAATACCAACGTTGGTATGACAGGCTTTGAGAGAATGAAAAAACTCCTTAGAGGCCTTGTCACCCACCTCTAACCAATGGAGGCGAGCTTTTATTTGAGCTAAACAAGCAGCATAGGCATCAACAATTTGCTTCTCATGACAGAGCTAGGCCAGATCAAGCTAGAGAGTAGAATCAAAGGGATTCAAGGCAAGCAGATCAGCAGCATTGCGAAGAGCCTTAGTGTTAGCTTCATAAGCACGTTTTTTGTAACAAGATAACTGTCGGCCATAAATGTGAAGAAATCTAGTAGTGCGGGTAATGGAATCATTCCACCATTGAATCCAACCAAGATGAGTGTGGGGCCAAGGTTCTAAATTCCAGACTTGAAGAATGTGAGCAATAGTGGAAGTATGTGTCAGCACTGACGTGTTGAGATAAAATTGTGTGTGGGAAGCCCTTCTGGCAGAAAACTGCCAAGTGATGGAGAAAGAAATAGGGAAGTGGTCTGAAAAGGTAACATCTATCAGAGGAATGACAGGTAGGCCTTGATCTTCAGAAAAGGAGAAAAAAGATTGAGCCATTATCATAGCATGATCGAGCCTCTTAAATATATGGTCAGAGCCAGCTCTAAAATTGGACCAAGTATGCCAAACCCCACCCTGTTGGTGGCGGTTAGCATTGGGATCAAAAAGGCCCAATTTATTACACATGTGATACCAGGCTTCTCTCTCTCTAGCTGTCCAGCAAAAAGGTATAACTCCTTCCTTGTCAGAGGCTATCTCAACCATATTAACATCCTGACACATAACCCAAGTGGTGGGAGGCAAATTGTCTACCAGCCAATGCCAAAGTTGAGATCTTTCAATAGCATCATTGGGGGCGTAAACATTAATGACACCAAAAGAATGATTATGAAAAGAAAGAAAAATCCAGGTGACACGCTGCATTGGATTAGAACCATGAGCAATAACAAAAGAATGAAGGTGAGGTGTTAGAATAGTAATAACACCACCTTTACCAGCTTCATGCTGAGAAGAAAAAACAATGTTGTCTAGCCAGATGACACGACAGGAAGAGTTAAGAAGAAACCTAGAGATCTTAACCTCCTGTAAACATAGCACATCTAGACTGTGAGGTCTACGGTGGGTATCCTGCACATAGTACTTTCTGGAGAGGTCAGTTATACCTCACACATTCCATGACAAAAAATTTATAAAAACTCTTGCATGGTTTCCTCGTCCCCAAGAGAGGAGAAGATATTCTGCAAGAAGGTTGGTACAGAGCCAAAACTGTGGAGTAATTCACCAAAAGAGGTAAACTATCTTTTTCTGGGTCGTCCGTGTGTCCATCAGGACTGCGAGACTGACGCAAAGGCTAGGAATAAACTGAAGAATCCACTAGCGGCACAAGCACCACTTCAGGAGTGGAAGGCTTCACTGTAGGGATTTTCCCCTGTATAACAGGGTTTGAAACAAACGGCTGTGGTAGATCACTGGAAGAAGGAGATTTTCCAGCCGAGGGTTCCAAAGGTGACACCATAGCGGAAGTACCTTGTGTCATCTTGGAGCTCGAGGCATTCCTACCTTTTCATGAAAGTGTAGTCCATTCTTCTTTTTTTCTAGCTTTCGAGTGTTTGGCCATTGCTTTCTTTGGCGGTGAATTAACCCGAGGGGTTGCTAACGAACAATCCTTAATCTTGTGTTCTACCGATTGACACCGATAGAAGGTGTTGGGTAGGTTCAAATAGAGAACTTTTTGAGAAATGGTGAGGGCACCAATCTGAATTTCAACAGTGTCTTTGAGGTCCCTAGAAAGGTTGACCTCAACACAGACACGCTTCTGGGGATGGGCATTGAAAAATTTGTCATGTTCCATGACAATGACCTTTTTAAGGGTTTTAGCAATGGACTCAATGAACGGCCAGCATGGCAAGGGGAGACCAGGAAATTCAACCCAAACAGGACACCTAAGTTTCTTATCATCCAAGACGGTGAAGTCTCGAGACCATTTTTGGAAAACAAGCAGGGAAGACCTAACAGTCCAAGATCTGCAGTTAAAAACCGCTTCCGCCTGAGAAGGGTTAGAAAAATGGAAAAGAAAAAAACCTTTGGTAGGGTTTTGCACACTGTCAAGGTGGACCCCATGAGGGGTCTAGCTCTTGTTAACCCAGTCTTTGAGGATAATTTTAGGAGGAGTACCACCCACAAAACATCCAATCAGAGTATGCTTTTCTAACCATTCACATGCAGAATCAAATTCTTGCAGATTAAGAACAATATTAGGGTTACCTTGTGAAAAACATTCGGGACAAACTTGTGAGGACATTTATTCAGAGGAGGCACCATGGTTGTCTGAAGCTTCAACTCGTGCACCAATATTTTTAATCAGCACACCACCTCCAACATAAAATTTTAACACATTTTATGATTTTTTAATTGAAAATAACCTTTCCTAAAGATTAGTTTATACATTCCCATGTTTGGAGAGATTAGCCAACAAAATTGCCTCCACTAAAAGGAATTAGTTAATAATGACCAATCATTATGGAAGAACATTTTATTTATGGAAGAACTTTTTATTGATGCTATTTGTGTTTGGAGTAGCTAACAGGTACATTTAGCAAGGAAGATTTTTTCCACAAAATAATAATACAAAAACACCCACTGAAGGGCTAGAATATAATTATTTCATAGCTAGGAAACGAAGCCATTTGAATACAGACGCTAATGAACAATTTATCAAAATGATTGTGACCGACATCTGCAAGAATCTTCAGCATCTCTATATTGACAAGGACTAAAAAATGCTTGATTTCTGAAACCACCCAACATTAAAAATTATTCTGATCATAAACGTGCTTAGCCTAAAAATGAAATAAGCTGGCCTTTTAAACTTCAAACCAAGTGGTAAGAAAAAACTAATTCATTTTGCGACAGTTTTTCCTGATCTCTCCATGAGGCTTAATGAGAGGAGTAATGTTGCCCATCTTTATCATGGATTTAGCAAATTGTTGGAAGAATGCATCAGAATGCCTGGCATAGAACTTCACTAAGGTGGCCATTTTTCTCCCTTTTGTAGAATACAAAATCTCATCTGTGATAAGAAATCCCTTTCCTGATTCTAAGTTTTTGAAATAGTGGGTGTCAAATTTAGTAGGGCTCACCAGATCTAGCGGTGTGGTTTGGTTGTCATTTGTACCCTTTTGGGGACATAAATTCTTCAACTGCTTCAAATACCCCTAGTCCACAGTGGGATCTGGCTATCCATTTCCTGTGAAGTTGTATAGCCTTTGCTTGAAGCTTGTGCACCTAGATAAACCAATGGTGTTCCCACATGCAATACATTTGATCCATTAAAAAATAGTGGGACTTGCCAAGGTAGACTGCCTTAAAAGGATAGGGTTTGTGGGTAATAACTAAGTATACATAAATATCATATATCCGCTCTGCAACTTTCCCGCTCAAAGCTTAAATTCAAACTGTAGGCTTCCATGCCTACCTCCCCTAGGGGTGTGACTGCCCCCCATGCTAACCCACCTCCTGGCCTTGATGGGCCCTAGATTCCCTCTATCACGATCCCAATGCTTGAGTCAATGGAGGAATCTCAAAAAGCGTCCTCTTCGACTGATTCCCGGTTATCTCCTAAACCTAACTAGAAAGGAGCCCTTGTTGGAGAAGCTCAACCATCTTTGGTGGATCTTCTGGTGGATTTTGTTTAGACTGAGGAAGGCACTGAGCTGTCACTCCCAAACTGAGTGGTGAATCGCACAATGGCTGACTTTCAGCTAGCCCTGGTTGGTCGATTCTTCAACTTTCGACCTACCGTAGAAATGGTTAGGAAATGGGTGTCTAACCAATGAAAGATCAAGGGTTCTGTCCTAGTTTCTGCTATGCCAAGAGGAATCTTCCTATTTAAGTTTACCACTCTTGAGGACCTGTCTAGTGTGTTGTTGGGCTCATGGGTTTATGGGAAGCACTTCCTGGCCCTTACAAAATGGAAACCTGGATTGAACCCAGCGACGGATCTAACTACAACGGCTCTGGTTTGGCTCTGTCTCCCTAGCCTCCCACTTGAATATTGGGATGATCAAGTCTTCCGATGGATAGGTGACTCCTTTGGTTCTTTCATCACAATGGACCAGGTGACCCGCTCTAAATCTAGGTTGGTGTTTGCTAGATTATGTGTGAATGTCTCTATGAACAAGATCCTACCCAACTTTTTTATTTTGAAATCTAAACTGGGAAAATGGACCCAAGCACTGGCGTATGAAAATGCTACCCTTTTCTGCTATAACTGCAATAGCAGAAGCCACACTAGTGATACTTGCAAGTACCCCAAGTTGGGAGAAAAAAATGGAACAAGGACAAACAAATAGCTGAGGTTCCTCCCAAAGGGATAGTTGGGGTTCCTCCCTCCTTTAGTAATGAGGAAAATTTGGATTTGAGGCCACCCTTGGTGGTTACCAAAACTGACTCAGGTGATCTGGCACCTGAGGAAGGTGAGATCATCCCCTTTCATGAGTCAGATTTGGGGTGCTCTACTCCTGTTATGTCTCCGATGGAACCTGGTCCCCAGCCTTTGACAGCGCCGGTAACATCCCCTATGACACCCCCCTAAGGGGAGGAGGACTAATCCTACTAAGGAGGATCAGCCTGCCATTGTGATTGCTTTTGATGTACAAGCCCCAAACCAGGCAACTAAACCCCCCTAAGGTTGTGAAGAACCATTCTAGCTCCCTTGATGGTTCGGAGGATGAGGACGGGGAATGGAAAACACAGAAAAAGAAGAACAATTTTAAAAAGGCCAATGTGGGTATGGAAACACCCAGAGGAAGGCCTTCAAAATGGGCAAGGAGATCGAGAGGGTCCATAAGGGATGTTGCAGCAGGTAGGCAGCAAACCCTGGAATCTAGTTTTAAAAGTAAAAGATGAATTGTCTCTCTTGGAACGTGAGGGGTTTGAACAGCTCCCTGAAACAAAATGCTGTCAAACATTACATCTTTGATCTCAAGCTGGATGTCCTTCTCTTACAAGAGGTTAAGATGTCTGCTAGTAACTTCACTACCCTAGTGCCTTATCTTTGGCCGGGGGCTACTTTCCTTTACTCAGAAGCTGCTGGTGCATCTTGTGGTATTGCTATGCTCTGGAACCCCAATAGAATAATAGGTTAGTTGGCTGCTTCCTCCCCTACCTTTCTTGCTATCACCTTCAGGAAGAATGGAACTGAATGGACCACCTTCAATATCTATGCACCTAATAGTAGGTATGGTAGAGCTTCCCTATGGGTTGATCTTGGCCATTGGCTGAATCAGGATAGTTCAACGAACTTCCTTCTGGCAGGGGACTTCAACACCCCCCTTTATCCTTCAAAAAAATGTGGTGGCCTTATGGATTACTTTGATAGCATGGGGGAGCTAGCTGATTTTATATCTTCAACTGGTCTTTTGGACATCATGCTGAAAGGAAACCCCTTCACTTGGTCCAATAATAGGAAGGGTGCCCACCTAATCTAGGTGAGACTTGATCAGGTCCTGGCCACCTCTTCATGGAACCTTTGCATGAATTCTTCCTTGTGTTCCCTCCCTAGAACTACTTCAGATCATAACCCCCTCTTGCTATGTTGGCTTGATTCTCCTAAGGCCAGCCCGATGCCCTTCAGATTTGAAATTATGTGGTGCTCTCACCCATCTTTCAAAGATCAAGTGAAATTCTAGTGGAAGACCAATATTAGGCGTACTGCTATGTATAGAATAGCCCAAAAGCTTGAAATCATCAGAAGGGAGGTTAAAGGATGGCAAACAAAACTTTGGAGACTTCCGCAAAGAGAAATTGAATCTCTCTGAAACCTTAGACTCTCTTCAGGCCCAACTGGTGTCTAGAAGCTACCCACCCTAGATTCAGGCAGAGGAGGAATTGACCAGGCAGAAGTGGTAGGAAACCCTAAGAAAAGAAGAAATCTACTAGAAGCAGAGATCCAGAATCGAGTGGCTTGCCGAAGGGGACAGAAACATTGCCTTCCTCCATAGGTCTGCCATCATCCATAAAAGAAGAAATACCATCTCTTCTCTTATTGTGGAAGGAGGGAATGAAGTCAAGGAAAAGGATAAAATAAACCATGCTGTGGTTAACTACTTTAAGGAGCTGTACTCTGAAAATGGCCCTACATGTCCAAAAAACATCCAAAACTAGCTCCTGGACCATATCCAAAGTGCTATTACGTTGAGTGACAATGACATGCTTACGAAGAGGGTCTTTGACAATGAGGTCAAGAAGGTGGTCTTTGCTATGGGAGCTTACAAAGCCCCTGGGCCAGACAGCTTCCCTCTGACATTTTTTTAGGAATACTAGGAAATTGTGGGGACTGATGTTACTAGGGCTGCCAGAGACTTCTTCAGGACTGGACACCTCCTCAAACAACATAACCAAACCTACATTGTGCTGATCCCTAAGCATGACAATCCTACTACTATGATGGAGTTTAGACCCATTAGCCTATGCAATACCTTCTACAAGATCCCCACCAAAATCCTGATTGGTAGAATCAAGCCTCTTCTTGACAAAATTATCTGCAACACTCAGAAAGGTTTTTTGCCGGGTACACAAATCCTGGATGCGGCCATTGCCACCCATGATATTATCCACTCTATGGACAGGAGCAAAATCCCAGGTATGGCTTTTAAACTAGATATCCCTAAAGCTTATGACAAAGTTAACTGGTCTTTTATGCTTAAAATCCTTGCTAAAATGGGCTTTAATGAGAAGGTTATCCAGATTATACAAGAATGCACTCAAACTGTTAGCTTCTCTGTTCCTGTCAATGGCTCCCCTGGTGGCTATTTTATTCTGGAGAAGGGTCTTAGACAGGGAGACCCTCTATCCCCCTACCTCTTTATTATGGTGGCTGATGTGCTTAGTAGGAACCTTTGTATGATGTCTGCTACGGGAAGAATCAAAGGCATCAAACCAGCCTCTACCCCCCCCCATGTGGTGTTGGAATAGTTTGTTGATGACACTTTCCTCTTTGGGTATTCCTCAGTGATTGAGGCCAGATAATGGAAACAAACTTTGGAAAGCTATGCTTGGGATTTTGGACAGTGTATTGACTATCAAAAGAGCCGGTTGTTCTTCTTCAATACCCTTGTGGAGTTACAAAATAAGGTGCTTCAAATTTTGGTTTATCTGGTAGCTTCACTTCCCTCTACCTACCTTGGCCTCCCCCTCACGGTCAAAGAGGTGTCCCATGATTTCTGGAATTCCATCCTGGAAAGAACTCAGAGGAAACTGGCTGGTTGGAAGGGAAAGGTTTTAAGCAATGTTGGGAAACTTTAGCTGGTGGCCTCCACTCTCCAAGGGATCCCTATTTACTTCCTTTCCTTATTTAAAATTAGAAGGAACATGGCCAAGAAACTGGAAAATATTCAGAGAACCTTTCTGTGGGTGGGGTCCAAAGAAAAAAGGAGGATTTCGCTGATCAATTGGGACACTGTTTGCCTCCCAAAAAAAATGGGGGGACTGGGCCTAAGGAAAATAGGTTTGATGAATAAGGCCCTCACTACAAAGGTGGCATGGAAGCTCATAGAGGGAAAAGTGGACTGGTGCAGATTAATGGAAGCTAAGTATCTCCAAGGACACCCCTACGGGAGGAGATTCCACAATAGTGACCTCCCCAGTGGATCCAAACTATGGTCAAACATATGTAAATGTAAGACCCTCATGTCTAAAGGAGCCTTCTGGAAAATTGGAAATGGGAGATCCATCAGATTTTGGAATGACCACTGGATCATAAATCAACCTAACCTGGGCCACAAATTCAAACCCCTTATGGACTGTCTCAGACTAAACCTGGGCAATAGAGCCTCCAACTACATCATTGGTAGAGACTGGGTGGATATTACTAATTGGACTAGGGACAGACCGAACCTACAACACTTGGCCAAGGACCTCATGGATAACCTGACTAATATCAAAATTTTGGGGAATGATGACTCTATTATCTGGGCCCCCACCTAGGTGGGTACTTTCTCTATTAAATTGGTGTACAATCTGCATCTAAAAGAGGACAGTAACCTAGATGAATGGAAGAGGGTGTGGATCCCCCAGCTCACGCCAAAAATTAACTTCTTTTGGTGGACTCTAATGCACGGTAAAGTCCTAACCCAAGATAATCTCATCAAAAGAGGTTTCTCCATGAAAAATAGATGTGTCCTATGTAAGAAGTAGGAAGAAACAGTTAACCACCTCTTCATCCACTGTGAATATGCCACCAACATCTAGCAAGGGATCTTCGGCAAATTGGGTACCTTGTGGGCCCTGGATAGAGAAGTACATCAATTTAATAATTGGAGATCGCCTTCCAATCACCCCCTTCTCTAACTCCTCTGGCGTATGCTTCCCCCTCACATATGCTGGACCATTTGGAAGGAAAGGAACAACAAGATTTTTAGAGAGAATAGTAACCAGCCCAAGACTTGTCTCCATTTGGGAACTAAACTCCTATGTGACAATGCCAGAATGGCTAATTGGAAGCTCCCAGCCTACCCTCCTGCTGCCTGGGAAGTTAGAATTTCTAACAACTGGAACCTCTTGGATGGGTTCAACAGGTTTGATGATGTGAAAAGGATAGCCAGAAATACTACCAGATGGACTGCCCCTCCCAGAGGATGGACCAAATTAAATTTTGATGGGGTGGTTAATAACCTTGGTCATGGAGGGGGAGGAGTGATAAGAGATCACAATGGAACTTGTCTGCTGGCTTATGCTGGCCCTATAAATAACTGCACTATCACCCAGGCAGAAGGAACGACCCTTCTCTGGGGGATTAAATTTGTGAAACAAATGAACCTCAGACAACTAGAAATCGAGGGGGATTCCAAAGTGGTTGTTGAGGCTGTAAATAGGGGTGCTAGTGCAGGTTGGCATGCTAGACCTATCATTATGGAAATTTGTGAGCTTGTCAACAGCTTCCGGTGCATGACTATAGGACACTCGTACATCAAGGGGAATTTGGTTGCCAATTCATTGGCTGCAATTGGCCTAAAACAAATCAAACTCAACAGTTGGAGGGTGATTAGTGACTTACCTCCAGTGACTCAGCAACTCATCATGGGAGAAATGAATACCATAGTTTAAATGTGCCAGACTGTCTTATTCATTATGGATCCTCACTCAATCATGTGCTGGTGTGTTCAGGCAAATTTTGTGCTTATGAAAAGGAAAACTCAAATTCCCATAAAGAATTATCATTACCTTTTGAACATGTGGAGTAAGAGCTGTCCAAATCAAAAGGTTTTTTTGGCTATCTTTGATATTAATGCTATTATTGCTTTTAATGGTGCCTGTAGAGCCATTAGATCTGGCGGTATGGAGCCCGGTTTCCAAAATTTTCAAGACCAGCTATTTTTGTATAAGCTTTCTGCGGAAAGAGTTTATGATTACAAGTGTTTTTTTTATGTCCTACAAAAATGCTCGGCTCTCAGACCTCAAAGATATTCTGGCACAGGAAGAGTAGACCCTTGAAATGGGAGGAAACATTCTTCACATTGAGCCATATAACATTGACGAGACTTTCACTTCTGATGCATTGGTGACTCACTACTACAAAGAAACTGGCATTTGGGGTTTTAGGGAAAGAATGAAAGGTGGACATCACAAGCGAATCTCCAAGAAATTCATCAAATCTTGGAATAACAGGAGTGTTTCTATTGGGGGCATTCACTTCCAACTAAATGAAGAGGTCATAGCCAAGGCAATGGGGCTCCCTATGATGGGGATGAAATACAAAAAGACCAGTCGGACTGCCGATCCCACTAGCCTCAAACAATTTTTCAAGGATGGTGAGCTTCTATTGAGAAAACATGGGGGTTTTAACAGAGAGGAGCTGCCAGAATTTTGGCTGAAAATTTGTCTCATCATGATGAAATAATTCACGCTGGAAGGTAAGTTCACTGTGTTTTACAACTACCACTTTTCGTTCCTGAATCATATTAGGAACAAATATTTAGTTTCCATTCCTTTCTATCTCCTGCACTCCATTGAGAACAATGTCCTCGATATTCAAGCCAACCATAATATAGAAATCCTTCATTAGGGCCTCCTCCTCTATCTCTACCAGTTTCATAAAGCTATCTACCCGGCACCCCAACCCCCTTTGATTATCCAGATATTGCCCTAGGAGGGCCCCATTGCAAAAACTGAAAAAACCACCCTCTCCTCCTCCCAATCCACCCATATCAAATAGGATCCTGTGTTGGCCAATAAAAAAGCTACAACCCATGAAAAAAGTGTTAAAAACCTTCCCAATAGAAAGGAAGATTAGGAGTGTAAGGAAACTCAGGTGTGGAAACAGCTTCCTACACTAATCTCTATAAGAAAGTATTGTGAAAATTCTTTTAAATCCTTACAATTTCAGATTCGTTAACTACTTTAACAATGATATTGCAGCCACATATCATGCATATAGAAAATAGAGAATGACACAATGATTTACCCTAGGGAAAACCTTTCAGTAAAAAACCCCAGCACTCCAAAACTTGCATAATGTATTATCTTCAACACAACGGTTACAACACACTTGCAATGCAAGTTCTTTCAGGAGACAATCGACACTCTAAGACAAATCCAGTAGCACCAGATGATACCAACAATACACTCTTTTCGTATCCTTTCCTAGAACCCTAAAAAACACTTATATCATGCGCTTTCCTTTTTAGGGCAACTTCAAAGGATAGCCGTATTAGGGTTTTACCATTCTTTGAGAGTACAGTACTCAACTTTATCAGAGGAGGAAGAGTGTAAAGTACTCAACTTTATCAGTTGCCACATGTCTTGCATGTCTTCACCTGTCATTGAAATCTCCTAGAAATAGCTCTTACATGTCATAGGAATCTGTCATAACCGTTTCAGCCA
>MU227989.1:248836-265134 GCA_018584345.1 Thuja plicata | reverse complement strand
GGAACAAAACTCACCACCATTATCAGTTCTCACACACTTGATTCTTTTACCAGTCTGATTCTCCACAAGAGCCTTAAATTCCTTGAACTGACTGAAAACCTGTGTCTTACTTTTCAGGAAATATATCTAAGTCCTTCTACTATAATCATCTATAAAAGATACAAAATATACAGAAATGGAGATAGAAGGAACTTTTACAGGACCAAATACATCAGAATGAATAAGATCCAAAATACCAGAAGACTTATGAGAACTGGAGTAGAACTGAACACGATTTTTCTTACCATAAACATAGTGTTCACAGAAATCAAATTCAAGATTACAATCATTTAGCCCCTCGATGAGATTTTTAGTTTTCAAGGTCCTAAGACCCTTCTCACCAATGTGTCCAAATCTCATATGCCACAACATTGTCTTTTTTGCAGGAATCTTGCCTTCCAAAGTGTTTGCACCCTTAGGTAAACTTACTGCACTGCCATCGGAACCCATTGCCACAGCCTTCTTTACTACTCATTCAGATGGTGGGGATGAAGTGATAGCCACTCTCTTCTTTGAAATAGAAAAACTATTGCACTGAGCAATGGATTCATCAATCTAAAACAAAGTACCTCTCCTAGTACCTTTAGCGAGCACCATAGAACCTCTAATCATCTTGCATCCATCTTTTGAGAAGACAACTTGCACACCTACATCATTCAGCATACTTACAGATAATAGGTTTCGTGCCAAACCCAAAATGTGCATAACTCCGTTGATTCCCTTTACTCATCCATCAGGAAATCTGATAGTGACCCTTCCATGTCCAACTATCTTTAGGTGAGAATCATCACCCAAGTAAACCTTTCCACCATCAAACTCTTCATATTTTGAGAACCAGTTTCGATGAGAGGTCATGTGAAAAGAAGCACCTGAGTCTACTAACCACACATCATCAGATGCATGGGCTTCCAAAGCTACAATAAAAGCATCTCCATCTTCTTTAGATTTTTTAGAAGCTAAATCTGAGCCTTTCTTCTTCTTCTTGGGTTCTTTGCAGTCCCTCTGGAAGTGCCCATATTTATCATAGTTCCAACATTTTGCCTTGGACTTTCCAGGAGTCTTAGAACTCCCACAGGATTTGGATCTTCCCTTCTTTGAATTATTGTCATTCTTCTTTCCTTTGTCATTGGATCTCCCACAAAAAACAATGGCTTCCTTAGACGAATCCAAAGTCTTTCTTCGCATCTCCTTAGATAGCAGTGAAGACACCACATCATCCATATGGAATGTGACTATAGTACTTTCAAGAGCCATCACAAGATGGTCCCACGAATCCGGCAAGGAACAAAGTAGGGTCATACATCGATCCTCCTCGATCTTGGCATCAGATGATGCTAACTATGCAATCAATAAATTGAATGCATTGAGATGATCAGTTACAGATCCACCTTCCTCCATTCTTAAAGAATACAACTTCTTTCTCAAGAACAAATTATTCACTAGAGATTTGGCCTGATACACAGACCCAAGCCGTTTTGACAAAGAATTTGCAGTAGTCTCATCAAGAACATTCAGAAGAATGACATCTGCTAGACAGAGTCTAATGAGACCCTTAGCCTTTCGATCCTTGATCTCCCAATCCTTTTGAGATATCACTGCAGGTCTCACATCAAGTGAAGTAGCCTCCCATAGATTGCAGTCTTCAAGCATGTCTTCCATCTTGAGTTTCCACAACTTGAAATTAGTGCCATTAAATTTCTCCACCTCCATTCTACTGTATGACGAACCTGCCATCTCAATCAGCAAATAAGATTCAGAATGCTCTGCACAAAAAACTTCCACTCAACTTGAGATTAGATCAAAAAACCCTACCCCAACAACTAGGATCAAAAGTTGATCAGGCTCTGATACCACTTGTAAGGAAACTCAAGTGCGGAAACAACTTCCTACACTAATCTCTATAGGAAATTATTGTGCAAATTATTTTAAATCCTTACAATTTCAGATTTGTTAACTACTTTAACAATGATATTGCAGCCACATACCATGCATACAGAAAATAGAGAATGACACAATGATTTACCCAGGGGAAAACCTTTCGGTAAAAAACCCCAGCACTCCAAAACCTGCACAATGTATTATCTTCAACACAATGGTTACAACACACTTGCAATGCAATTTATTTCAGGAGACAATCGACACTCTAAGACAAATCTAGTGGCACTGGATCATACCAACAATACACGCTTTTTGTATTCTTTCCTGTAACCCTAAAAAACACTTATATCATGTGCTTTCCTTTTTAGGGAAACTTCCAAGGATAGCCGTATTAGGGTTTTACCATTCTCCGAGAAAATAGGGACCCTAAAAAAATTTTCGGGCGATGCCCCAAACCCCACGGTTGGGAACAAAGGAGGAAGAGTGTAAAGTACTCAACTTTATCAGTTTCCACATGTCTTGCATGTCTTCACCTATCATTGAAATCTCCTAGAAATAGCTCTTACATGTCGTAGGAATCTTTCATAACCGTTTCAGCCATGATCTCCTTACACACAATTCAAGATGTTGACACATCAAGTGGAGTGACACATCAACATGCCAACTAGACATGTACACTCACACTTAATTACATAATTTGCAAGAAAATACATTTTACAAAACAAATAATAAGAATAGGAATTATCCAAGGTTGAGACACCTTATTCCTAACAAGGAGGAGTCATATGTTTCTGAGTCTGTGGAGTACATTGAGGGGAAAGAGGCAGACAGTACCCTTGAGATGGACTATAGGCCCAAAAAAAGAAAAATTATGGAGAGCCAGGTTAATTTGGAAGTGGATTTGAGTGGCTTGGGTCACAGAAGTCAAATAGAATAGCCAAGGAGCAATGTAAAATTAAGATGATGGAAACGGCTTCCAAAGAGCTCTCCCTGTCCAAAAATGACTCCCACTCCACTAATTCCAAGAATGGTTCCTCTGATGGTTATATGAGTCCCGCTAGGACTGGGAACACTCCTCTACCTAACCCCCAGCAAACCTTGGAAATCCCCAAAAACCCTACCGCGGCCCCGAGCCCCACTCAGGAACCTAAGGACAAGCCACATACCGAGGCCATGGAGAACAAAGATAAATTAACTAGCACTCTTAAAAGAAAGTTCTTGAACTTAGACAAGGACATTGGGGAGATAAAGAAGAACATGCAAGACTTGATGAACCACTATACGAGGACCAACAAATTCTCCCTGAAGGTTATGCATGATTCAGCTACGACCCTTTGTAATGTACAAGAAAATTTGGTGGGCGGCAAGCTGGAAGCGGATGAGGACAACAAAGACCTGTTCCTATTTCTGCAGGAGGAGTGGGCTAGAACCCTATTTTCCAAACAGTTGTGTGGGATGAGCTAGTCTCTGGGTTCATGTGCTGGTTAATTTTGGCTAGGCTTGGCCCTCGGTTCCCCTGTTTTGCTATGCGAAACATTGGATGTTTTTGGTTATTTATGTGTAGCCCTGTGTGACTTAATTCTGATACTGTTTATGCTACTATTCATCTTAAGCTTTCTAGTTTAGTTCGGTGGTTCAGTACTGTGAATTTTATTTTTGATAGAGGCAGAGGTAATCTGGTGTCTATGCTGTTTAACTGTTATACTTGCTTTGACTAGTTCCATTAATATGTTGTTAATGTGCTTCTAGTCTTTTGTTCCATAGGCCAGCACCCTCTTGTTGCTTTTTTCTATCAAAAACTAAGTATACATAAGTAAGCATGTAACATTTAAGTTAGGTTATAGAATTATACCAAATAAAACAACAAAGTGAACCATGTCGAGCCCTTTAAGTTTGAATTTAATCTCCAATGTGTGATGGGTTGAGTTGGGTGCATGAATATTTTGGTTCGTTTCTTCTATACTTGCGCCTCTCGAATCCCTTCTTCCCAAAGAAACAATCCACTCTACAAACTTAGTATTAAAACAATCAGTAACAATTTTACATGTTATCTATATTAGGGGAAGACACTAGTAGTGGTTATAGCTAACTTTATACGTTTAATTAAGGTAGGAAACTATATTTGATTGTGATGATTTTTTTTTTAGCTGTCTTCATATGTAGCAATGCACACTATAGGAGTCGTTATGTGTGAAAGGGTCAAAAAGTGGTCATTTCAAAGTGTCAACCGATACATGACCCCCATTGTGCCAATAACTGCTCAATCAAAAGTTCTAGTACTTGTGGACAAATGTCCTAGTAGTGGTGCACAAATCTCTAGTTGTGGTGCACAAACAAACCAATCACGAATCAAAAAGCTAAAAAGTGATCAACTACTGATATATAAATGATCAACTACTGGCAAATATGAGATTAATAAAATAAAAAATTATTGAGAGGTCACTATGACAAAAAGTGAATGGTTATTAGACCTCAAACCACTATTGATGCCTTTCCCTTACTCTATGAATAGGGGAACAATGTGGCCTTTATCTCACAATGACTACTGAATCTCGATGCCATAGTAAGAATATCAGAACACAACACAACACCCAAACTATAGGCTTTCTCCACTGCACTCTTTATCTTATCTACAATGTCAAAACCTCTTACAGAGTCCCTATTGGGGTTAGTTGTCTTCTCTCCAGTGAAGTTGGAGGTGTCATCAAGCAAAATTGAAGCATCACATCCCTGCATCATAATAAAGTATGATTGGATTATGTTAGGAATGCAACGGTGTGGAAATGCTTTCCTAATGCCAATTTACAGGGGAAATAATAAAGAGTTTGAATCTAGTTCAGAATATTGAGATAAACAAAAGAAACAAGAACATAGAAAATGTCATGCATACAAGATAAATACAATAGACCAGATTTACATGGGAAACCCTTTTGGGAAAAACCGCACCACCCAAAAACTTGAGTGTCTTCTTGGTATTACAGTAACCAATGTTACATACAAACAATAATGTATTTTTTCATAGGCTCAGATTGTGTCACAATCAACCTGACTTTACACCACTTTGACACTCTACTATTACAGCCTTTTAGCCTCCCAACTCCTAATGAATTCTACAGACATTTATACACTCTGTGATTTGTTATAGAATTTGTTATACCAACTGTTGCTCCATGAAATAGTTACTAGAAGTCTTGGAACTCTTCTAGTTGATGGTCCCTTCGGCATCAGGTCACTCCCTTTTCCTCAGAGACTCGCTTTGCCTTGAACACTACCTTCAGCATTGGGTCACTCCTTTCACCTCGGATCACTCCCTTCACCCCAAAGAAACCCTTCTACAATGGGTCACTCCCTTCGCCTCGGATCACTCCCTTTGCCTCAGAGACTTCCTTCGGAAAATGGGTCACTCCCTTCGCTTCAGATCACTCCCTTCACCTCAGAGACTCCCTTCGGCATCAAGTCACTCCCTTCAGCAGCGAGTCACTCCCTTTGGCCTCAGACACTCCCTTCCACCTTGGAACTAACACCACACTGAAGTATATTAATCATACTATGGAATATATACTTATACTCCACCTTCACCATACATGTAGCATCAACGTACTCCACATAGTACTCATGTCATACTCTATAAGGTATCACCAAAAACATTTATCTCAAACTACCCATATGGTGCCTCAAACTACCTGTAGGTGTTTCACCATACAGTGAATGACCGTCGTACTCGTCATTCTCAACAATCTCCCACTTGACGAGGTACATACTAATATCACAAAGTTACTTAATACGACCATGTCCACCATTCAAAATTAACCGTGTTCATTTTGATACCTCCAAGGTATACAATCATGAATTCAAAATCAATTTAACATATATACAACCTATAACATACAGTTTCAAGCCTCAAAGCACTATTTCCACATATACCCTAAGAAGCTCACACTGCATAGGCAATGTGTGCCTGATATGAATCCATTCAACAACATCATGTATAAGTGCAACAACAAAATTGTAGCATTAAGAACATCAACTGTACATGAACCATGTACCATCTCCTTCTACATACTTGTCTAGATGCCTGTCAGACTTCCTGCTGAAATGATCAATTGTTTCAACAAACACATCTCCAATCACAAGAGAAAACATCACCATTGTCTCTAAGTATCCATGAGCACCTGTAACCAATCAATCCATGCTAACTCCAAATGCAAAACAACAACTTAATGAAGTGTCAAGCAAATGACCAATGTACTCAATAGATAACAACAAAAAGCAAGATCAATGTCAAAGTTCCAACCATGGCCTCAGGAACATAAACATGACAACATGATCTAAAACATCTCAACCAAAGAGATAACATGCTCCATATGAACATACCATAATATGTCAAATGAAAACATAATTCACACCTTTATCAAAGAACCCTATAGAGTCATGAAGATGTCAACATCTTCAATCACATGAAGATAAACATCTCCAAACAGTACTTCACCGAATGTGAAAAGATCATTCTATAACATCAGAATCTCATGCCTTCAATATCTGCAATACTAATGAATATCATTCACTACATCACTACCAACAACTCCCACTAAACCGTGGTGTTGAGTTACACATGGTCTCATGAAAAAATTCTTCCACACATCACTACCAACAACCCCCACTCTACGATGGTGTCAAGTCACACATGGCATCGTGACAAACATCTTCCACATGAAGATCAAATTAATCTAACTAGTCATCATCAGATGACAAATTAGCCAAAGTAGTACTGCTAACATCCTTATCATCACAATGAGAAGACTCAGAATTGGAAGAACTCTTCTTCTTCTTCTTCTTCTTCTTCTTCTTCTTCTTCTCTTTGAAATCCTTGCGAATATGACTAGCCTAACCACAGTTCCAACACTTCAATTTGGACTTCTTTCCAGAATAATCAGACTTCATGTCTTTCTTGTTTTTTTTCCTTTAATTTGTCTTGAATGACAAGACCCTCTTTAGCCACCTCAGTAGATTTCCTCTGCATCTCCTCTGATAGAAGTTCAATAACTACTTCATCCATTTTAAATTGGGTGGTAGTACTTCTGATGGCCATCACAAGGTGATCCTATGAATCAGGTAACGAGCATAGAAATAACATGCAATGCTCTTCTTCACTAACGAACACACCAACAAATGTTAGTTGTGCAATTAGCATATTGAATGTGTTTAGATGATCTGCCATAGCCGTTCTTCTATCCATCTATAGAAAGTACAACTTCTTTCTTGGGAAGAGCTTGTTTACCAAGGATTTTCCTTTATAAATATCTCCCAACTTCTTCCACAAAGAATGTGTAGATTTCTCTTCATGAACATTCAACAAAATAGAATATGCAAGGATCAACCTTATCAATCCTCTAGCCTTTCTATTTTCCAAATCCCAATCTTTCTGCTTCATGCCTGAAGGCTTTTTACCAGACACAACGATCCATAGATCTCAATCAACTAGCATATCTTCAACTTTAAGTTTCCACAACTCAGATTTTGTCCCATTGAACTTTTCAATGTATATTCTCCCAAATATACCCGCCATCTCAATTTCTAGATGAACACTTTGCAAAACCCCGCTGAAAGAAAATTGACACAACGACCAACCCTACCCAACAAGGATAACGAAAAAATGGTTTGGCTCTGATACCACTTGTTAGGAAAGCAACGACACGGAAACACCTTCCTAATGCCAATTTATAGGGGAAATAATAAAGAGTTTGAATTTACTTCTGAATATTGAGATAAACAAAACAAACAAGAACATAGAAAATGTCATGCACACAAGATAAACATAGTAGACCAAATTTACGTGGGAAACCCTTTGGGGAAAAAACCCACTACCTAAAACCTGAGTGTCTTCTTTGTATTATAGTAACCAATGTTACACACAAACAATAATGTATTTTTGCACAGGCTTAGATTGTGTCACAATCAACCTAAATTTACACCACTTTTACACTCTACTATTACAACCTTTTAGCCTCCTAATTCCTAATGAATTCCGCTGACATTTATACACTCTGTGATTCGTTATAGAGTTTATTATAACAACTGTCGCTCCATGAAATAGTTACTATCAGTCTTGGCACTCCTCCAGTTGATGGTCCCTTTGGAATTGGGTCACTCCCTTTGCCTTAGAGACTCCCTTGTCCATGGACACTCCCTTCGGCATCAGGTCACTCCCTTCACCTTGGAGACTCCCTTCAGCAACGGGTCACTCCCTTCACCTTGGAGACTCCCTTTGGCATCAAGTCACTCCCTTCGGCATTGAGTCACTCCCTTTGGCCTCAGACACTCCCTTCCGCCTTGGAACTGACACCATACTGAAGTATAGTAATCATACTATGGAATCTGTACTTGTACTCCACCTTCACCGTACATGCAACATCACCATACTCCACATAGTACTCATGCCATACTCTGCAAGGTTTCACCGTACACATCTATCTCAAACTACCCGTATGGTGTTTCATTGTACAGTGCCTCAAACTACCTATAGGCATTTCATTATACGGTGAACAATGACTATACTCGTCATTCTCAATAGATTAGAGATATTAGATTTCTAGATATAGTTTAAAATTATTTTTTTGTATCAATATTCCATATAACTCTATAATCTATCATTAAAGCATCAAATTCCTACACACTAAATAATTAATTTATTAAAGCATCACATCCCTACAACAGAAATAATTACTATATTTATACAGAGTGACATGTAGATTAGTGGATATCATTGAAATAATCAAGAAACAAAGCAATGCTCACCTTGACAAAACAATCATGAAAATGTAGTCGAAGCAAGGAAGCAACCATTCTTGGTTCCTTTTTCATAGCCTACGCCATAATCGATTTAATGATTGCCTCAACTTTGGGACATGATTTGGCATAATAATCATGTAATAGACCATTTCCATCATTTTGTGCTTGTAATGGGTGGAGAAAGAGAATAAAAGCAAAACCCATAAGCATAAGAACAAGGGGAGTAATGTTCTCCATGTGTCCTATCTCTAAAAGGCTCAAAATGAAGTCTTAATATAGATTGAGAATAAAGATGTGTGATGAGTATCATTATATACACTTCTTGAAACTGTGTCTAATTTTCTTACGTTAACTTAAGTTATGGGTTTATTGTATAAAAATGAAAATGCAGAAAATAAGGATCTACCAGAATTATTTTGAGCTAACATGATATTTTCTTGCACAGAGTAAGCACACATGTTTTTATAAATTAGTCCAACACCACAATGAGATTATTAGATAGTCGTAAACTTTTGATGAAATTTATAAAAAATAATTTTTAAGTGGATGTGAAAGTATCTAAGTAGAGATTGATTTCTCCAATTAAGGTTATTGAGCTTGGCACAACTCCACAACTTGTATTAAATTTTTAATTTTTTTTCATCATTTTATGAACATTAAGATACCATCTTGTCTATTGTTAGATGCCTAATTGGAGATAAATTGCACATCATATACACATTCAACATGATTACATAATATTAGAGATAAATGAAATACAACAATAGCATGAATAACAAAGAATCACATTGCACCATAAATGACATAATGATATATATTCCATAACATAATAGCTCCAATAGTAAGCACACCCTTCACTTGTTCCAGAATCCCTATAAATAGACATGACACGGTTGGTTAAGTCTCCAACCATCACCAACTGACGACACAACTAACACCCCTTCAGAATAGTGTTTTATTACATTAACTAACATAAAGTCTCATTTAACTATTCTTGGCATAATTGCCGCCTACATAATCACCCCCAAAAGAAAAATTTGTCTTCCAAATGACAAGTATACATAAAGTAATATCCAGGAAGACTAATGACACAAATGTAGACAATGAGTTGTACTGCACAAACTTAAAGTTGTAGTGTAGCTCAAAAATCAAATGGGGGTCTTGGGACAATGCCCCCAACAGGGTCAAGGGGTAGTGCCCCTTGCGGGGGTCTGGGGCCAGCACCACCAGCGCGGTTGAGGGGCAGTGCCCCTTGCAAGTTCTGGAGGCATCGCCCCTGCCACCAGGACCAAATTAGAGCCCTAAAAACTTCACAGTGCACACCATTTTTTTATTTTTTTGATGCCATCTCTCCTTTGCAAACTATCATGGTACTGCCAACTCCACTACCCACAGTGCCTAGTGGAGTACCCACTATGCTATTACCAACCAAATGAACAACTTGAGAGTGTTAGTGCCTATTAGCTGTATGGACTGTACTGTCTAAATCCTCTTTCCATGTTATGTATGGATACCACTTTGTGAGTCAAATGTTTCCACCCCTTCATTTTTATGACTCTTGTTTTGTACATGGAAATTCTCCACCAGTTCGTCTGTACGACTCCTACTCCTTACGACACTCAATTTTTATGTTTTGCACGACGCTAAATTTTCCTACTCGATACGACTTATGTTGTTTCTCTCGTACATGGATCTCATCCTCCAGGCGTATGCTCCCAACTCCATGTCATATGTGGTTTATGGGGTTGGCAGACACCCTCCTCTCTCTCAGCCATACGACCAAGTTATCTTCTTGTCGCCATATGTGTCATACAAACAAGGTTCTTTGTGGCTTCTGTATGCTCCATACAGCTCAAAATTATCCTTCTTCAGTTTTATTTCATGTGTTCAATTTCTTGAACCTCTCATTTTTCCTTCTTTTCTCCCCGCTTCGCTCGGTCCATACATCGTATGACCCATTCTACCTCTGTATAGCTCGTATGGTTTTTGCTACTTCCTTTGTTTGCATTGAGATTTGTCAACATGCCTTCTCTCATCTGCATAGTATGCTGGCATTTGTCTGTGTGGACCCCTTCCTTCCTGATGTGCGTACGATATACTCCCAAATATTTTTTCTTCCAAATACTTTGGTCTTGAATTAAAGGTTTCCTACAAGTTAGGTTTTTTTCTAAATGCTTTGGTCCCCAGTCGATGGTTTCCTCTAGAAGCTCTAACATGTTATAGCCTAGATGGAAAACCTTATAATCCTCCATCTACCAGTGGAACAATCCATTTAATGAACTTGTTTCATCTTCCAAATAATCCTCAAGTCTCAGAACTCTCTCATCATCTTTTTTGATCCCTCTTTCTTTTCCCATCTCTCCTCCTTCAGACTCAGATTCCAATTCCAGTTCCTGACTTACTGCCTGATTCCATAGGTCGATGACATATTTCTTTCCACCACTCTTGATGGAAAGGGTGCTCTTCTTCCAATTGTGGTTGGTCTTTGCTGGGATGATCCAACCACTCTCGAGGAGTGCATCATATGCCTTCCTTTTGAGGGTGATGATGATAAAATATAGAAAGAACTTTTGAGTTCCAATAACAACCTTATGTTCCATGAGTGTCCCGATTAATTTTATACCATGCTGCCCAATGCCTACTAAGTGGAAGATTAGCAATGAGAGTGTAGGTTTACCCAGGGCCTTCCACATTTATTCTGTAGTACATTTACACTAGATCCTCCATCTACAATAGTTTTGGTCAATGTGTGTCCCATGATCTCCATTTCCAATACTGTAGGTATCTGTCTGATACCTACTGCTAACAACATAAGATCCATGGTACCATTTGAGGTAGCAGCATCCTCGCCTTTTTTTCCTATCTCATTTTCCCCATGTTTGCCAATATCATGGCTACCGTTGGTGTCACTTATGTTAGTGATTGCCACATTCAGTTGTGGTAGCGTCTCCACTAGGTCTATCACTCATACTGGGACCGTCGCCTATAACATCTGTTATATGATGTTCACTTCTGATGCTGACCATATGGAGTACCATGCGTTTTCCTTCGTTCTTCCTCCGTTTCCATTTTTCATTTGCATTATATCTTCCTTCAACCTTTCTTTCTCTGTATGTGGATCAGGGTATGTGCATTTTTCATCTGGGACCTTGTGATTTCTAGGACCTCCTCAGATCCTGTGATTTTTATCTTATTTACCCCCTTCTCCTTAGGGAAATCAACATCCTTGTGACTACTAGGACCACACCATTTGCATAGCATGCTTCCTCCACCTTGACCACTTCTTCTTGAGCAGTTCCACACAAAGTGGCCCCACTCATTACATCTGCGACATTGTATCATGGGCCTCCCCTTTGCATCATACTAGATACAACTTCTTGGTGTATTATTATTTCTATTGTTATTACTTCCTCATTGATTGTTGTTGTAACCTCCCGATGAGGCATTTGTGTTTTATAGAGGTGTGACAGGCGGAGTTTTTTGCTTCCCTTGGGTAAAGAGAACTTGAGTGCTCCTTGCCTTAAGATTGCACAAGCATTCCTTGATGGAGTTCCCTAGTACCTGATAGATGTCACAAAATACCTTCTTTGGACAGTTGGTTCCAGTATGGCTTTCCAACTTGTAATCAATGAAACAAAGTTCTTTGCCATCTTTTGTCTCCTCCTTTCAAGGACTCATTTCCTTCATCATTCTCATCATGTCTTTTTTGTAGTGCCTGTATAGTTTTAGATTCTCCCTCACTGTCCCCATATGTGCTATCATCATCACTCGTCTTCTTCTTACCTCTGGATTTCTTGTTTTCACTTTCAATATCCATCACATGGTCGTAGGCGTCGGTGTATGAGGATGGTGGTACCACTTTCATCTTCCCCCTTAGGGATCGAGTTAGTCCCTCAATAAACCATCATCTGCTGGCTAGTTTTCAATTTTACCAATGAGTTCCTTTAGCCTACAATGGTAAGCTCACACCATTTAATTTTTTCCATGTCGTGCATTGTAAATTTATGCCACTACTTCATCATCATCACAAAACAATTTGAACTCCTCCTGTAATTTTTTTTCATGTCATCCCGAGTCGCCTTGCCCCTGCTGGAAGGTCAGTGTACCAATCAATTACAATCCCTCATCAGATGGGTGGAGAAGCCTTCAACTAGTAGTTATGGTCATCTTGGCCATTTTCTTCCTATATCATTACACATGTTTTATAGTGGTGGGCTGGATCCTCTGATCTGTCCCCATTGAACTTGGACAGTTTATGTTTCTCTGGGGGATTTTCCATTTGCCATGTATGGTAGGCACCATGCACATTATGTCGGTGGGTTGGTTCATCCTCCACGTCCCTGTGCATTCCACACCTCTGGCTATGCACAAGTCTTCTACCCCTCCACTTTTTTTGTTCACATCTTGGTTGCCTCCGTAGTGGTATCAGTACGCTCTTCTCCCTAAATTCTTTGGTTTTGTTCTCCCTATTCTTGATCCCTCTGAGATAATGAGATTGTTGATTCCCCACAAGGTACTCTCAAATAAATTCGCTGCCTCCCCTTAGAGATTTCTCTCTTGGCTATTGTCCTCTTCAGAATGTACGGATGGTTCAGTTGGTACCGAGTCACCACCTTCCCAACTATCAGTGTCAGAACCTTCATACGCTCAGGAATCGCTCTACGTGGTAGTTCTCTGGCGATCTCTTCTCACTCCTATCTTGACGATTTTATTTCGCCTCCTCTTGCCCACAGTGGGGGACCAACATACTGTTTCACTAGTTATCATAGTCATTAGCATCTCTCGGCTTGCTCTTGCATACAGAAAGACATCTGTATGGTAACTTTGGTTTCCTTCCCTCCTTCTGTCTCTAACTTTGTACGTTGCCTTATGTCCTTGATTGGTAGGTTGGGCATTAATTATCAGAGCTAACAATCTCAGAAAGCTACCTAGAAGATTGTACACAGGACCTCTCACCATGAGTTTGGCACATATCATACTAGCCAAGATCTCTCTCTCTTGATCTTCCTGATGTACATACTCATCAACCGACACGTCTCACATGTGAACCAAGTTCTATGTTAACTGTTCTTTTTTGGTTACTTATGTATTATCTTCTCCGTTACTATCAGTTACAGGACTTGTTGGTCAAAGGTATGACCCATTATGTCCCCCTCCCACCAATCCTACTTCCCTCGATGGCCAGGTTCAAACTTTAGGCAATGACGCCAAAATGTTAGATGCCTAACTAAAGATGGATTGCACATCATATACAGATTCAACAGATTGCATAATACCATAGATAAATGAAGTACAATAATAGCATGAATAAAATAGAATCACATTACACCATAAATGACAGAATGATATATATTCCATAGCATAATTACTCCAACATTAATCACACCCTTCACTTGTTTTGGACTCTCTACAAATAGACACAACATGGTTGGTTAAGTCTCCAACCGTCACCAACTTATGACACAACTGACACCCCTTCGAAAAAATGTTTTATTACATTAACTAACACAAAGTATTATTTAACTATTCTTGGCATAATTACTGCCTACATCTATAAGGGTCATAGACATAGTGTTGTAGATTAGACATATTCTAAGTATTAGACATACTCTTAATGACATTAAAATGTCTAGTCATTACAAAGGTATGGGCTTTCCTAAAGAAGACCAACCTTTTTTCCTACTTTGAAACATACAATTTCTCCATTTTGATGGACAAACCTTTTTGCAAGGGAATTTTTTTTATTTTTTACCTTTTTTTCTTATTGAATAGGTCTCCTAAGTTTTCGTTATGTTCACTATCTTCTACACATACATCTTTAAAAATAGGTTCAAGTTAGGAAAGAGTGGATAGTATTGTCAATAATGGTAGTTCAAAAGAACTTATTAACTAGTTTGTTTGTAGCATTACTCTTATTATATGTGATAATTAGACAAAATTGTGCAATTTTCTATCTACTTGTAATTATGTTCCTGCCATAGTGTTTAATGAGATTTAAATAATATGTGATTGATGGTCCATATAAAAATCAACTTCCTTTCCAAATAGTAAGTGTTTCTATTTCTTTACCAATTACACCAAATCACGCATCCTTAATGTTGGTGTAATAATCAAGGAGTAAATCATAAAACAAATTAGTATGATAAATCACTATGTTACATTCTTGTTTTTAAAGAGAAATTCCCATAATATTGTTATGCATTTCAAATGACTATTATAAATTAGGCAATGTGCTAAGGAAATACGAGATCATAGGGATCTTTTTAGTGCTAAGTATTTCCCCTAAAAATAGTGAAGTCTAATCTTGAACAAATTAAGTATGATGTCTATGCTCAAAACTTAAAGATGATAGACAAACATAGATTGTAGTATTTTTAATCTAGCTTCTAAACTACTAAGTTTTTTTTTGAAAATAATGAAATTAAATACGATCAAACAAGTACATTTCTAATAGCTAATCTTATTTTCATTCAAATATAACTAAAAATCATATACAATTTTGCTTCCACCCTTTCCCCTTAACTACCATCAATTTAGTTTGTTAGATGTATTTTTAAATTGTTTGAGAGAAAGCTAGTTAAGGTCATGTTAATGGTTTTAATTACTACTTTAAAGTAGAAGCATCCTAAAAAAGATGATTGAGCTTTATCTCGCAACTACCATAAATCTAGTCAATTCTTTTTCAAATACATAGAATGAAGCATAAAGGGTTCCATATAATTATTTTCAAATTTGAATAAAAAAAAAATGCTAAAAAATTAATACACTTTTATTTACAACATATGATGACAGTTGTGAAAGTAATTTTTCCAACCACTCCATGATAGACAAGTAATTTTTATGCAAAAATATCACTCAACAATAGTATTTTTCTCCCATTAAAATTACAAAACCATCTTTAAATGCTCTGTGTTCCTTATAGATTGTATTGAAACCAATATGTCATCTAACTAAACTATGACACAATCATCACTAAGTGGATATCATACCTAATACTTGAACCTGTATTTAGGTTATGTAATTACTACTTAGAAAGATATTGTATAATCTTGAATATTTTTTTTTATATATGGCATCATCTCTAATTCACGCATTATACTATGAAACTTAAGACCCGGATCTTTTAAGTATCTAGCTTGCTATAATGTATCCAGTGGATTATCAATTTGGGTTTAGTGGATGCCTAGTCTTCAAGGTTATATTATTTAACAGACAATATTTTATACATATGTCATTTTGCTTCCCTTTTGGTACCATCACTATGTGATAACCATATGGATAAGTGTTAAGTTTAATCACTACTTTATTTTATGACTATTTCAACTTAGTATTAATATCATAAGCTTCCAATATTCTTTGATTGTATACGCCTAGAGAAGTAGACACTTTAGTATCATTTAGATTTAACTTATATACAATAAGTTAACTTACATACAATAAGCTAACTTATTTACAAAATATGCCACATTAAAAGTATAAAGATATCATATCTTAAGATAAACTTAAAATAAATAAATAAACAAATAGAAGAAAAAAACAAAACATGCACTTTTCTTCTTACGACCAAAATATGATAGAAACCAATGACCACG
>MU227989.1:151206-174868 GCA_018584345.1 Thuja plicata | reverse complement strand
TGTCTTTGGTACGCTGAAAATGCAGGGCGCTGTGTGCTTGTGCTCATGGCACGAATATAACTCGTCTTTGACCTGAATGAGCCATTCGGCTTCATCAATTTGCAGTCTCATGGATTTTACTCTGGGCAAAACGAAAACAGAGAAACGACCAGCAAGACCTCAGCTGAATGAATTAGTTTAATTCGCCCGATGTCAACAATCCTATTCTAGTTGAATGGATTACTTTAAACTGGCGTGGGAAAAAAACTTTTCTTCCGTTTTAATAATGACCGTTATTATCACAGCATGTTTGACACGGACATTGCTTTATTTTTAATTTGTTTTTGTAATGCAAAGAGGGACTCTAGAGCTTAGACCATCATTCTTAAATACATATTTTAAATACTTTTGTTGTGAAGAAGTTTGAATGATTAATTTGAGATACTTGTTATTTAGAGTAAATTTTTATATATTAAAATAAGTTTTACAATAAGTAAAACTAGTTGTCGCACATTTTATATTTCGTGCAATGGATTGATGATAGGTGGATTAATTCGGGGTGGAAGAGCAACCCAAACAAATTATGCAAAAGAAATTTGAGGAAATGTTCAAAATGTGTGTATGGAAAAGGCAATGTACATAGGAATGTCGTAGTAGAACATTTATGTAGAACTGAAATGTAAGAGAAGAAATACTTTTTTTTTTTTTAAATTCAGAAAGAGGTGATTGTGATTGCATGTAAAAACAATGTCATTAAAATAATGTTGTAGGAGAGCATTTATGTAGAACTGAAATGTACAAGAACAAATACTTGGTTTTTTCTATATTCAGAAACAGTTGATACACAACAATGTTTATGCATCAGTGAAATGAATTAAAGCATTTACATAAGCTACATAGTGAAAAGTAAATTGCAAGGGAGACAAATTGTACTTCTGTGAGGATAGAAAGTGGTAGATATCTTCAATGCGGCCTTTGTTGTATCGAAGAGCAGAGTGGTTGATATTTATGGTGTGGGGAAGGAAGGTAGCCTGCCAAAAAAAAGTATGATCAATATTTATTTATTGCATAGTATTGTACAGAGAGGAAATATAATGCAAAGTAGCAATCATGAAAAGAGAGTAAGAATTAAACAATAGAACAATCCCAGTAAGAGCAGAGTAAAAAATAGTAAACCACATACTTACAATGGCAGGGGAAAATAGGTTTTCAGGCAACAATGACTGGTACTATGTTGTAGGTGTATTATGTGGAGTCAAAAAAGTGAGCAGGGGTCCAAGATCAAATTATTGTAGTCAAGAATTGTATCTATATGTGTTAAATGAGAACCTGGATGGAAAAAAAAACGAGAGCAACAAAAAATGTGAAAGTAGAATGTTGTTAGTAAAGAGAAATGGATGTCGTTTGATTAGTGGAATTGTTTGAATGGTCAAATGGGATAGTATTGTATGATCAAAATGTGACACACTTCTATAAACATGTTGAGGCTTAGAATTACCACCCCAACTCAGGCATTGGGGCTTTATAGGTATTCTATCCTAACAATGGAAACCTTCTCTATTTATGGGTGGACTATGATTGAGAAGGAGTCTCCGGATTCTAGGTCGGTTCCTATTTGGTATGGAATATCACCTCCTGATTAATAACTTAATGGGAAAAGGGAAGAAGGACTCAAAAATGAACGGGAAATGGGGTGATACACCAAAAATTACTCCAGATCTATCAGGATTTTTCAAAATAGCATCCCCAACTAGAAAATCACTGAGACGCATTTATCATTCTCTACTCAACATAAAGGTTGACTAGAATTCACTATTAGGGTTCATACCACAAACAGTAAAAAATGACAACAAACTTACATATTCTGCAAAAAGCCTAATTTTTGATAACATAGGAAAGGAATAAAAAACAATTCACTTTACCAGATCACATAAAATATGCAACACTTAACGAAGAAAAGAAGAATAGGATTGGATCCAATACTCAGAAATTGATGTAATCAGAAACCCTACCCTTATTTCCTTCAAAACTTGAAAATGTGTTTACAAAATGGTCTCCAAAACATCTAGGAACAAGAAGTTCACTATAATGCCTCTCTCCAAAATCTGCAACTCAATGGATACAAAATGCATAAAAAAGGTCTATAGGAACAAATAGTTCACTAAAAGAACCTTCTCTCCTGATTCTAAACCCCCTAAACATGATGCAAAGGATCAACTATATAGCCCACATGGCTTAATTTTGAAATTGAGATCTCCCTCCAAAACTCTCCTCAAACCAGAAAGATCATCCTGATTCAGAGGCCCAAATGATCCCTACAAATTAGCCCCCCATCAAGCTCCTCACAAATAGAACATCCCTAAATCTAAGGCATGACTCGTGCCAAAAATTAAGCCCTAAAGACTACTTTTGAAAATGAAACTAGCCCTCTCAAACATGCTCCCCTAATGCTGATATTTTCTTGATTTTCATCTTTTACACAATAGATATCAACATGTTACAAAATATAATAAAAAACCCATCCACCGATATAAAATTCACCTTAATGTTTGGTATTTAAAACATTACCAACATATAACAAAAACTACACATCTCCTAACCTCAAATAAAAACCCTAACCCTATCAAACCCGACACCATATCCTATGACCCCTTTCAGACAATTTGTTATTGCTATGGTATGTGATGAGGATGTCGTGGCATGTAAAGAAGAGTTGTCGTGCACTGTAGTCTCTGTACTTGATGGATTTCAAAACTCCAACAAATTTGGCATAGGGATCTTTGTATCTCATTTTTGAAGCTTGTATTTTGGAGAAAACTTAGGGTTTTCTGTTTCTGTGTGCTGCCATGCTGAGAAGTTCATCTTTTTCTTACTATTTTCTTGGCTTCACCTAGCTCTAGCTATCAATTTGGGATCATATGCCATAATGTAACACATTTCTTAGGCATCCATCTGCAGTTGAACTCGGGTTCCTCATTCTATGGTATTTGGACGACATATAAAACACGGGTTATACATGCATAAACTGGCATTTGGGTTTCACCTACCTTGTAGCTGGAGTGTCAAATGCCATATTATATGGCATTGCACATGCGCATTTGGTTTGAAACTTGAGTCTCCACTGCAGCTTGACTTGCCACCTAGGGTCAATCGTCATGAAACATGGCGTTGTTTATGCATTTTTTATGAAACTTGAGCTTCAGATAGTCACTTATCTGCTTGTAAACTTACAGATAAGATTCTCTCCTCTCTTTCTCTTATTTGCAGCTTTCAACTTGGGACTTGGAGTCCACTTTTCTTGAATCATGGCATTCCTATGCATTTACAGTTGAACTTTGAGCTCTTTAGTTGAACTGGTCTGCACACGTGTCTCCATGTTGAACACCCAGATAAGTAACACTTAGTCATTATGATCTATAGCTCTTTTACTTGAAATAGCTGCTTGTTATTGTGCTCGACATGCTGTAACTTCGGCAATACATATTATGACCTTTTGGTTTTACAGATTTACATCCTTCTGGCAATAAATTTGTGTTTTACTTTTTCATTTACTTCCCATTGATTCCATTTTCTTGTAGCATACAATCTGTAGCTTCACTTGAAGTCTTGTTCTGTAGATAACTGTATGTTACTCTTTTATGATTATTGCACAATGTATTGGATGAAATGGTAACAAAATATGATCACTCTCATGGCTCCTTTTTTTTTTATATCTGGAAGTAAACACAGAACATCTACAAGCTATCATTTTCTTTGACTGAGAAATGAATTCCATAACCTTTTGTCTTGTCTATAGGCTCCATTAAATTTTTCCTTTAATAACAAGATAATAATGTCAGAAAACAAAACCATCTTCACACTATTGAGGTCGTGACCATCTAAACTGAGAATACTACATATTTGATATGCATCATTATGTTTGTGGTTTGTAAAGAGTTGATTTTGAATCGGCCTCCTTTCTACTATTTAATGATTTCCTCCATTGTTGTCTGCAGTCTTTATTGTATGGGGACCATGTTGTTATACTATAGGCTGTCATTATATGTTGTCCTCCCCTGTCAAAACTGAGCTTGGCAATTTTATTCAGACATAAATACTAAAATAATAACAATATTATAATTGATGGATACATACATCACTATAATTTCAGCAAACCAGAATACACTGTTTAACTAATACCCTGCATAGAACATCTCTTCAAATTCATATTAGGCACATGGTTACTGCACTTATTCAATTCTTATGGATATATGCATACATAGATACCAGTGATTTTATATGCACACTGTCTTTTACTTGTTTTTAGAAGTAGATGTCACTATAGATTGACAAAGGCAACATGTACTATGACAACATTACTTTCCATTCATCCTACATGATAATAGTACACATTTCACCTCCATTTCTTCATATCTCTTCTTGTGCATCTATATGAACTATATCCTCTTGTAATGCTCACAACCTTCTTATATGCAATGTCTTATGTGAAGTTCGAGCACGGGCTTGTGACACTCACTGCATTTCTTTTGTTATCTGCATTTAGTTACTTGTTCACCTATTGCACACACATCACTGATCAACTTGTTAGGTCAGAAAACAACATAAGCCAATTAATGTTTGTGTATGAGTGTCGTATGAGATGACAATCATGCTTGAATGTTGGTTGTTTTGTTTGTGTTTGTTAACTTAACTGACTGATGTCATTCTGAAGAAAGTTTTTCTCAGATTCAAGACCTAAATCCCTTTATTTTAGATTCTTTTGGTTCTACAAATAGCAATACTTTTGAAAATGTAGACTAATAACCATATGTAATGAAAGGTTTCATAAGGATATGTCTGTTTGATATTATTTATTCAGTTGATGCTAAGGCATATCTTGATGTCGTATTGATGTTATCAGTAAATATTCAACTTTTGAAAACCTGATTGATTTATGTTGTTTGTGGTTCATGTATTTCTTAGATCCAATTGGATCTAACATCTCTTTTCACTTTGTGATGCAGGACAAGACCCTAGACCTAATATGCAGAGCTGACTAAAGGATGGAGATAAGACACCATGAAGATTGGAAAAGGAAGACAATCAACACCAAATGCAGATATTTGACCATACAAGGAAATGCATGGAGCCTTACTCATGCTTCATTCATGCTTTTCTTTTTGTAATTACCACTAAGTTTTGATTCCAAAAAATGTAAAATGAAACCTATATGCATACTACATTCAGTTCGAATGCACAATGTAATGATCAATTAAAATTTTGAATTTTAAAACATGATCAATACTTAGAATACAATTTTCTGATAGTATGAATGCAATAGCAAGGTATTTTTACCATCTCCTGAATAAAAAATATGGAAAAGATGTACATTTATGCAATTTTTTGTATGTATGATTGTTAGGTTGTAAATGTGCAAATTTAGGGTAACAATTCTGGCGACTTCTGCTGGATGTCTGCCTGCTAGACATGAACTCAGACCTTATCGTTGGGCAATAGGGGAACAACTTAGGAAACCAAATCAGCCTTATTGAAAAATAAATGCAACCTAGACCTAGGACTCAACAACGTAACAACGAATTTGTTCCAAGAAAGCACATTATTTAAAAATGAAACCTAACCTACTCTAACCCTATCTAGCATGATATATACTAGATAAAACCATTAACCGATTGAGAGAAATAACTCCCCATTCTCCTTAGCTCAGAATTACCAACAGGATTAAGGACAATCAGACTAATATGGATGAATATCATGCATGTAATTAGCTAATGTAGGAAATTTTGTTGGGCAAAGCATCCACTTACTTGGCTAAATAGCTTGGAGAACAAAACCTTCTGGAAAGGATCCACAAGGTGGGCTGGTCCCTCCTTAGCTTCATCTATTGATGGATTAGCATGCTTAAGTGTGAACATGCCCACCTCTTGTTCATTGGACTGATTCCTTACCAAATGCCTGATGGGACAACCTCTAGATAGAGAAAAATTGGGAATTTTTTTCTGATGCTCTATCTTCTAAACATAGTCCTTTTGATGTACATGCACTAACCTAAGCTCTTTTGATGGAATGAGTTGAGGCAAAACTAAGACTGGATTATCATCAAGGCTCAAACATAACTTCTCAAGATCATCCCAGAATAAGTCCTCTTCATCCAAATTACCTTCTTGCACTGATTCAGCCTGACAAATTACTTGGTCTCCTTTCTCTTGAAAGCACAAAACTTTCTCATGCCCATTCTGGTGACCCAAAACTAATGAAGATGCTAGTAGAGGAATGTTTCCTTCCTCAATATAGTTAGGAAGTTCTTAAAAAAAAATGCTCTGCATCTCTTGTCCAGCACCTTCTTCACTCTGCTTATTGCAAAGAGGCTCTTTAAGTTGTATCTGATAAGATTCCTTGTATTTCATAGCTATAGAAATCAAGAGTTGTATTGTCTCTCTATGCGCCTGCAACTCTTTGTCATGCAACTCCTTATGAGCTTCTAGCTCTCTTTGGAAATCTTCCTCTTTTGCAGCTATAGCAGCACTAACCTTTATCAACTCTTCTTCATAAACTTCTTTCAGTGTTGCTAGTTGGCTTGCAAGGGTTGCTTGTCTTCTTTTCTATCCTACAATAACCTCTTCATACTGCCTCCATCTGGCATCAAACTTCTCCTTTTCTTATGTCCGCATATGCCCCTTTTGTGTTTCCAACACTTCTTCACAGTAATTCTTCTTCTCTTCCAGCCTTTTATGCATAATTGACTCATGACGCATGTGCAGCTGCACCAAATAATTCCTATGGCATTGCTCCTGAATAAGCCAACCTTTCTTGTTGTTGTGCATGTGCTTGCTAGAAAAGTTCCTCTTGTTAGAAAAAATCCTCTTGATGGATCCTCAATTCTTGTTGGAACTCAAATTCCTGTTGCTTCTTGACATTTGCAATCTACTCCCTTGAGAGTGGTCCCACCGGGCGTGCAAAAAATTGTTGAGGTTTAGAATGACCACCCCAACTCAGGCATTGGGGCTTTATAGGTATTCTATCCTAACAATGGAAACCTTCTCTAGCTGTGGGTGGACTATGATTGAGAAGGAGTCTCCAGATTCTAGGCCGGTTCCTATTTGGTATGGAATATCACCTCCTGATTAATAACTTAATGGGAAAAGGGAAGAAGGATCTAAAACTGAATGGGAAATGGGGTGATACACCAAAACTTACTCCAGATCTATCAGGATTTTTCAAACCAACATCCCCAACTACAAAATCACTAAGATGTATTTATCATTCTCTACTCAACATAAAGGTTGACTAGAATTCACTATTAGGGTTCATACCACAAACAGTAAACACTGACAACAAACTTACATATTCTGCAGAAGCCTAATTTTTGATAACATAGGAAAGGAATCAGAAATAATTCACTTTACCAGATCACATAAAATATGCAACACTTAACACGGAAAAGAAGAATAGGATTGGATCCAATACTCAGAAATTGATGTAATCAGAAACCCTGCTCTTATTTCCTTCAAAACCTAAAAATGTGTTTACAAAATGGTCTCCAAAACATCTAGGAACAAGAAGTTCACTATAATGCCTCTCTCCAAAATCTGCAACTCAATGGATACAAAATGCATACAAAAGGTCTATAGGAACAAATAGTTCACTAAAAGAACCTTTTCTCCTGATTCTAAACCCCCTAAACATGATGCAAAGGATCAACTATATAGGGCTCCCACATGGCTTAATTTCAAAAATGAGATCTCCCTCCAAAACTCTCCTCAAAATATAAAAATCATCCTGATTTAGAGGCCTAAATGATGCCTAAAAATTAGCCCCCCATCAAGCTCCTCAAAAATAGCACATCCCTAAATCTAAGGTGTGACTCATGCCAAAAATTAAGCCCTAAAGAATAATTTCAAAAATGAAACTAGCCCTCTCAAACATGCTCCCCTAATGCTGATATTTTCTTTATTTTCATCTTTTACACAATAAATATCAACATGTTACAAAATATAATAAAAAACCCATCCACCGATATAAAAATCACCTTAATGTTTGGTATTTAAAACATTACCAACATATAACAAAAACTACACATCTCCTAACCTCAAATAAAAACCCTAACCCTATCAAACCTGACACCATATCCTATGACCCCTTTCAGACAATCTGTTATTGCTATGTTATGTGATGAGGGTGTTGTGGCATGTCAAAAAGAGTTTATGTACACTGTAGTCTCTGTACTTGATGGATTTCAAAACTCCATCAAATTTGGCATAGGGATCTTTGTTTCTTATTTTTGAAGCTTGTATTTTGGAGAAAACTTAGGGTTTTCTATTTCTGTGTGCTGCCATGCTGAGAAGTTCATCTTTTTCTTACTGTTTTCTTGGATTCACCTAGCTCAAGCTATCAAATTGGGATCATATGCCATAATTTAACACCTTTCTTAGGCATCCATCTGTAGTTGAACTCGGGTTCCTCATTCTATGGTATTTGGATGACATATAGAACGCAGGTTATACATGCATAAACTGGCATTTGGGTTTCACCTGCATTCTAGATGGAGTGTCAAATGCCATATTATATGGCACTGCACATGCGCATTTGGTTTGAAACTTGAGTCTCCACTATAGCTTGACTTCCCACCTGGGGTCCACCGTCATGAAACATGGCACTGTTTATGCATTTTTTATGAAACTCGAGCTTCAGATAGTCACTTATCTGCTTGTAAACTTACAGATAAACTTCTCTCCTCTCTTTCTCTTATCTGTGGCTTTCAACTTGGGACTTGGAGTCCACTTGGCTCAAATCATGGAATTCCTCTACATTTACAGTTGAACTTTGAGCTCTTTAGTTGAACTGGTCTTCACATGTGTCTCCATGTTGAACACCCAGATAAGTAACACTTAGTCATTATGATCTGCAGCTCTTTTACTTGAAATAGCTGCTTGTTATTGTGCTTGACATGCTGTAACTTCTATAATACATATTACAACCTTTTGGTTTTACAGATTTACATCCTTCTAGCAATAAATTTGTGTTTTTCTTTTTCATTTACTTTCCATTGATTGCTTTTTCTTGTAGCATACAATCTGTAGCTTCACTTGAAATCTTGTTGTGTAGATAACTGTATGTTACTCATTTATGATTATTGCATAATGTATTGGATGAAATGGTAACAAAATATGATCACCCTCATGGCTCCTTTTTTTTAATATCTGGAAGTAAACACAGAACATCTGTAAGCTGTCGTTTTCTTTGACCGAGAAATGAATTCCATAACCTTTTGTCTTGTCTATAGACTCCTTTAAATTTTTCCTTTAACAACAAGATAATAATGTCAGAAAACAAAACCATCTTCACACTATTGAGGCTGTGAGCATCTGAACTGAGAATACTACATATTTGATATGCATCATTATGTTTGTGGTTTGTAAAGAGTTGATTTTGAATTGGCCTCCATTCTGCTGTTTAATGATTTCCTTCATTGTTGTCTACAGTCTTTATTGTATGGGGACCATGTTGTTATACTATAGGCTATCATTACATGTTGTCCTCCCCTGTCAGAACTGAGCTTGCGAATTTTATTCAGACATAAATACTGAAATAATAACAACATTATAATTGATGGATACATACATCCCTATAATTTCAGCAAACCAGAATACACTGTTTGACTAATACCCTGCATAGAACATCTCTTCAAGTTCATATTAGGCACATGGATACTACACTTATTCAATTCTTATGGATATATGCATACATAGATACCAATGATTTTATATGCACACTCTCTTTTACTTGGTTTTAGAAGTAGATGTCACTATAGATTGACAAAGGCAACATGTACTGTGATAGCATTACTTTCCATTCATCTTGCATGGTATTAGTACACATTTCACCTCCATTTCTTCATATCTCTTCTTGTGCATCTATATGAACTGTATCCTCTTGTAATGCTCACAACCTTCTTATATGTAATGTCTTATGTGAAGTTCAAGCACAAGCTCATGACACTCACTGCATTTCTTTTGTTATCTGCATTTAGTTACTTCACCTATTGTACATACATCACTAATCAACTTGTTAGGTTGGAAAACAACATAATCCAATTAATGTTTGTGTATGAGTGTCATATGAGATGACACTAATGCATGAATGCTGGTTGTTTTGTTTGTGTGTGCTAACTTAACAGGCTGATGTCATTCTGAAGAAAGTTTTTCTCAGATTCAAGACCTAAATCCCTTTAATTCAGATTCTTCTGGTTCTACAAACAACAATACTTTTGAAAATGCAGATTAATAACCATATGTAATGAAAGGTTTCATAAGGATATGTCCATTTGATATTATTTATTTAGTTGATGCTAAGGCATATCCTGCTGTCGTATTGATGTTATCAATAAATATTCAACTTTTGAAAACCTGATTGATGTATGTTGTTTATGGTTCATGTATTTCTTAGATCTAATTGGATCTAACATCTCTTTTCGCTTCGTGATGCAGGACAAGACCCTAGACCTAATATGTAGAGCTGACTAAAGGATGGACATAAGACACCATGAAAACTGGACAAGGAAGACAATCAGCACCAAATGCAAATATTTCACCATACAAGGCAATGCATGGACCTTGACTCATGCTTTAGTCATGCTTTTCTTTCTGTAATTACCACTAAGTTTTGAATCCAAAAGATGTAACATGAAACCTATATGCATACTACATTCAGTTCGAATGCACAATGTAATGATCAATTAGAATTTTGAATTTTAAAACATGATCAATACTTGGAATACAATTTTCTGATAGTATGAATTCAATAGCTAGGTACTTTTACCATCTTATGAATAAAGAATATGGAAAAGATGTACATTTATGCAATTTTTTGTATGTATGATTGTTAGATTGAAAATGTGCAAATTTAGGGTAACAAAACCATGAAGAGGAAGTCCCAAGAAGCAACTTATAGATTCCTATCCATAGCGTGCGAGAATCATGTAGATAATGATGGTGACTCTCAGATGAACATAATAAGAAAGATCCCTGCAAGGTGCAGTAGAGAATGGAAGATTCAAATGATAATGCAAATTAATCTAAAATGAGATGAAAGATCTAAGCTAAAAATGGTATGCAAGAAATGCAATGAAATTAGATCTAAATTAGATCAATTAAGCTAGATGCAAGAAAGTAGATAATAGAGTTAAATGAGAATGCAATGCTCCAATGATACCAAGATACAATATGAGCTAGGATGCAAGAATGCTTCAAGATGTAAGAACTCCAAGATCTCCAAAAGGGCAAGATGCAAGAGGTCCAAGATTTCCAATTACAATTTGCAAGATCTCCCAAAACTATCTTTTCCAATGTTTCCTAGCTTAACCAAGAATGAGGAGAGAGCTTCCTTTTATATGAGATTAGAAATGAGTGGATGATTAATATTAAGAGGAAAAAACAAATGACCAATGAAGGAGATTAAATCTTGGTTGATCCATGTGCTCATATCTTCAAGAGGCAAAATCGAAGGCTAAAATTAAGAGGCAAAACAATGAGTGGTTGAGATAAAGAGGCAAAAGCCTTTTCCAAAAGATTCCATCTCATTGGAAAGTGCACTTTTCTTCTTATTATTATTTATTGTTTATTATTTATTCTTTTCTTGTTTTATGTGCACTTAGGATAAAGGGTTTTGTATTATTTAATTAAAAGTTTTTTCATTTAACTAAAAGGGAGCATGTTCTTTTAATTAAATAAAGCTTGGGATAAAGTGGTTAAACTTAGGCTATAATCACAATAAATGATTAAGTGGTGATTTGATCAAGAAAATAAGAGATTAAATAAATATGCAAAATTGATTAAGAACAATATATAGTCTAGTATTTACATTTTAATGTTTTGAAAGGGGCTCATAGTCTACTAGACCATTTTTGGGTGATTACATTTGCCCCGCTTTGACTAATGTGTGAGTGATCTAGGAACACATTAGGACAAAGAGCGATGATGTCAAGGTAACTGATAGAGATCTGGCTCTAAACTTTCTTGAACGTGGCACAATAAGGCAATTAATCCCAAACTTGATCGAATGAGAGCTAGCAAAGTTAGCAAGATTCCAATGCATAGTAAGAAAAACTGAACACTGAAACAGATATTGAAAGACAAGACAATAAGATGCCAGAATCAATTAACAACTTTGAAAGATAGGTTATTCCTGTCCCCTTGGGATTGAAATTGAAATGAGGTAGAGGAGATACAAAAATTAGATATGTTTGGTCAAATCAGGATAAGATAAGGCTGACTATGATTGATGATCGATTAAGACTAATTAGAAAAGCATTTGGACTAAGTCTGACCACTAAGTGATGAGAATTTTTCCTAGTTTGAATAAGGTTGACTGGAAACATATAACATTAGCATTAGGTCAAAGCAAGCGATTTATGAAGAAAAAATGATCAATATTTTTCCTCAAAGGGTGAAAAGATAAGCCTCAGAAGAATAAAAAATGAACTCGGATTTCAGTTTTGATCCCAAAAATGAATCGAGGATGCCACGAAAAGATGAAGACTCTCTCCTCATCCAATGCAAGATGCAAAAGACTAAAACTAAGATGCAATGCAATACAAAGACTAAGATGCAACCTAGGATGAAAAATGCAAGTGCAAAGTGCAGGGATCTTACTCAGTCCTTATTTTCATCATTGAGCCTTATTAAGGGATATCACAAGATCATACAACCGTCACTAGTGCAAGCAAAACTATGAAGATATGAATATGATCTATATCAGATAGAATGTAGGAAACACACGTAAGAATCAAGGCATAAAGGCCAAGATGACCTGAACATTTTTTCCAATTTAATGTTGTAAGTAACCATAAGCATCAAGGCATAAGAGTCCAGGATGACCTGAATAGTTCTTGCGTAAGAAAACACAATGTATTAGTCAAGGATATAGCTCTAGATCTCCCAAGTGTCCAAGGGGTAAAAGCAATAGACGCCCATGATCACCAAAGTGATACCCACAAGAAAAATCAAAGAAAGCATGCCCCACATCCTTAATTCTCTAGTCATAACATCATGGAGAGACTAAGAAAGGAAAATTTAGTGAAAATAATTAATCAGTCAACACATAAAAATAATTCATAATATGTCTCAGTCATTTCAGTTTAATCACGGTGTGAAAATGAAAAAGAATAATCACTAAATTGCTAGGACTCGTTCCTGTAGGTGAGAAATATCGCACAATCCTAGACTACAGATAAAGCATCGACTGAAGGTAGCATATCTTATAAGTGTTAAGAAACACTCGATGTCAAAGGAAGTGTTGATAAACTCTATTTGGGGTGAGCCACTAAGAAACACCATCGCACACCAAAGGAGGATATAGTTTATGCCCCCTAGCCCTAGACAAAAATCAATCTCAGACCAAGGAGATTGGAGATGGAAGCTGAAAGGGTTCAAAGCGCAAAGAAACAAGTTGATAGATATAAGTGCATGGGTTTCAAGTAGCACCTATTTTCAAGTTTTCACCACTTGAATTATTTTCTTTTTTTGCTACCAAGGTGCCTATTTCTAGGTTTTCACCAAGGCACATTTTTTCGTTTTAAATTTTTTTTTTTGTTTCTTCTCTTTTATTTTGAAGATACATCAAGGTGCCTATTTCTAGGTTTTCACCATGATGATCATTTTCTCAAGACTTTATATGTTTTTTTAAGGATTTTTTCAGGATCATATATAAATTTTTTTTAGGACATTTTATGATTTTTAGATCTTTTTCAGGACATTTAAGATATGTACAAAGCTCTGGAGCATCATGTGTATAACTTCTTCAAATGAAGGATGTTGATAGGTTCAAGGCTCTATTCTCCCTCAGGTTTAGAAAGGTGATAGGCACCGGATCCAAAAGTATTAGTAACTATGTAGCGACCCAGCCAATTTGTTTCACATTTCCCTTTTTGTGCTCTGTTATGTTGATTTTTAGGATTCTTTCTCAAGATGAGACATCCAACCTAAAGTTCTGTAGAATGAACATTTTTGTTATAGCTTTATGGCATTATTTTCTGATATACCCTCATGTGGTCAAATGCAGCTTTTCTACGCTCATCCAGAAGTTCTAACTCCTATATGTGCATGATTCTATAGTCATCATCTGTGATGATACCCTTTGATGAGACTCTTAGGGAAGGTATCTCAACCTCAAGGGGTAAGACAACTTCAAATCCATAAACAAGTGCAAAGGGTGTATCTCTAGTAGGTGTGTGAATGCTAGTTCTATAGGCCCATAGTGCGGGGTTGATTTGCAAGTGCCAGTCTCTTCCCATCTTGTTGACTGTTATGTGCAAAATTTTCAACAGTGTCTTACTAGAAGATTTAGCCTGGCCATTACCTTGAGGGTAGTAAATTGAAGACTAGTGTTGTTTAATCTTGAATTGCTTACATAAGTACTTGAGATCCTTGTTTTTGAATTATCCTCTATTATCAGTAACTATGGGGGAAGGTATGTCGTAGAGACATATGATATGGTTGAGGATGAATAAAGACACTTGTTTCCTAGTAGCAATCAAAAGAGGAACAACCTCAACCCACTTTGTAAAATATTTTATTGTAGTAATCATAAACTTGTGTCCACTAGATGAGTTAGGATATATTTGACCCACCAACTCAAAAGCACACTAGTGAAAAGGCCATGTGCAACAAATGGAATAAGCTCCTTGCCTGGAGCATGTATCATATTTCCATGCATATGATACTTCTTACAAGATTTAGCATATCTAAAAATATCAGTTTGCATAGTAGGCCAGTAGTAACCAGCCCTAAGTAGCTTTCGAGCTAGCTCAAGACCATTAGAGTGGGACCCACATATTCCATCATGGACTTCAGCTAATGCACATCCATACTCATCTTTCTCTAGACCCTTCCTAGACAAGTCACCAGAGATGAGGGTATAGCGGGATGTGTTGCGAATGAGTTGTCATTTCTCATTATGGGTTAGGTTATCAGGAGTGATTTGGTTACACATGTAAGAGTAAATTTTAGGATATTGAGAGGAGTCATGACCAACCATGGTACATATGATGTGGTTTCTAGGTGGATCATAGGAAGGGTAGTGTAGTTCTTCCACCAAGAATTGAAATCTAGACTCATGCTCTTCCAACTATAAGATAAAAGCCAAAGCGGCCATGACATCAACTGCCATACTTTCAGCTCTAGGGATTTGCTAGAATGTGACAAAAGTGAAGCAATTCTTGAGATCATCAATCATCTTCTTGTAAGGAATCAATTTCTCATCTTTAGTTTTAGAGTCATCATTAGTCTGATTTATAATGAGATAAGAGTCTCCAAAAATATGTAGCTCAGTGATCCTCCATTCAATAGCTAGTTTAATCATGTTTGTCAAAGCCTTGTATTCTTCCATGTTGTTTGTGTAAGGAAAAAATAACTTATACAATTTTAGGATAGTGTATCCATGAGGTTGACAAACAAAACACTAGCTCCAGCACCATTTTGTGTGTGAGATCCATCAAAGAACATCTTCCATGTTCACTTAGTCAAAGACATAATGGATGAAATAGGAAAATCAATCTGTATTGGGGCATCATCTTGTAGAGGGAATTCAAATAGTTGATCAGCAATTTCTTGTCCTTTTATGGCCTTATGATCAATGTACTAAATGTCAAATTTGGAGAGAATCATCATCATCCATTTAGCGAGTTGACCAGTAAGAGTAGCTTTATTTAGTAAATATTTCAAAGGATCAATTTTTGCAACAAGTTGTGCAGTATGTGCCAACATGTAATGTATGAGATTTTGAGATGCAAAAACCACTACAAGGAAAGCTTTTTCAATGTTGTTGTAATTGATTTCATAGGCTACTAATGTTTTGCTAATGTAGTATATATATCTTTCTTTCCCATGCTCATCTTTTTGTGCCAATAATTTCCCTAGGGATGTGGTTGTAGCTTAGATGTATAAAATAAGGGGTTTCCCTGAAATAGGAGGGATTAAGACTGGAGGACTGGCCAAATATTCTTTGATCTAATTGAGAATTTTCTCACATTCCTCATTCCATGTACATGAAGTTCCTTTGTGTAGATTTTTATTAAAAGGTTAAGCTTTGTCAGCAAGTTGGGATATGAACCTCATGATGGACTTAAGGTGTCCTTGTAGACTTCTTAATTGACTTATATTTTTGGGAGGTGGAATCTTCATTATAGCTTGGACCTTTTGGGATCAACCTCTATTCCTTTACCAAATGATGTATCCAAGTAATTTTCCCGAGGTGAATCCAAAAGCACATTTCTTGGGGTTTAGTATAAGTTTGAATTGTTCCATTCTGTCAAAGATCAAACTCAAGTCTTCAAGATGTGTGTTCCTATTTTTAGATTTTTCCAAGGTATCATCCACATAATCTTCCATATTTCTATGCATCATGTCATGAAAGATGGTAGTCATAGCTCTTTGATAAGTAGCCCCAATATTTTTGAGGCCAAATGGCATGATGTTCCAACAAAAGTTTCCCCTTGCACATGTGAAGGTAGTATTTTCTTGATCTTTGAGATCTATTTTAATCTGATTGTATCTCAAGAAACCATCCATGTGAGAGTATATTTCATAACCCGCAGTTATATCCACTATCATGTCTGTGTTTGGAAGTGAAAAGTCATCCTTTGGGAAAGCTTTGTTAAAATCTCAAAAATTTGTGCATACATGAATGGATTTGTCATGTTTAGATATAGGTACAATGTTTGAGATCCATTCAGCATAAGCTATAGTTCGTACAAATCCTACACTCAAGAGTTTTTCTAATTCAGATTTGACTAGGAGAGATATGTGTGGATGCATCTTTCATAATTTGTGTTTCATTGGCTTAACACTAGGAGCTATAGATAGATGATGCATAATTAGATTAGTGTCTAGCCCTGGCATATCTGCATATGTCTAGGAAAAATTAATTTTCTTTTCCTTGAAGAACTTAGTGAAATGTTTTTTTTCATTTGTTGATGGAGACTGAGCCAAATGTATGATCTGAGGCCCTTCAATTGTCCCAAGATTTATAGTATGTGTTGGCTCTATCAATGCTAAAGATCTATCTTAAAAATAACTAGGAAGACTACCAAGTACCTCATCCTCGAGCACCTCAAAGAGGTTTTCACCCTTATATACATCTTTTTTTTAAAAACTTTTTAGGCTCTAACACCGCCACAAAAGTGGTTTTCTCCATCAGAGCGCCTTTTATATTTCAACTTTATTTTTATTTTATGACTAAGGTACTTGATATCTGTTTCAATCATGTTTTTTTTTTTTCACTGATGGAAGAAACTATAGGCTCAATGGCATTGAGGTAGCAATCTATTTCATAGTCATTTTGGAAAGAAGGTAACGCAGGTTGTTGGTTCTGTTGCGACCAATCAATAAGGTTAGGTTACATGAGTGGAAGGGAAGTGATAGTCTCCAAAGCATTGATATGGGGGAGGTCATCTCTATTGGAAAGATTTTCATAGTCTATAAGGTCTCCCTCAAAAGTAACTAGATCCATTTTATTCCTAGCGTGGTTAACTTGATCAATGAAAGAAGCATATAAGTTTGTCTCGTCGAGGCCTATGGGTGACTCATCGACCACTTCAGTTTGGTTAGCATAAGTATGCACCACATCTATTCCCACTTTTATTTATTTGAATGAGAGAGAATCTCATTTATATTCTTGTGATTCAATACTATTTTCTCTTTGTAACAATCGTGCCATGTTGATTTGAATATGTTCTCTATTAGGATCTTCAACATATGATTCGTCATTTTGGTGTGATGTAGAAGCTTCATCAACGTGTTCTAGTGGAGGTCCTTCATCATTCCAAAGGATGGAAGTAGAGGGAACAAATTTCTCCCTATCTTGGTTAAAAGTGCAAGTAGGCACAATCTCTCCTTCATATTCACTAGAATTATCAAGAGATGGGTCAAAAACAAGTTGCTCATTGGAGAATCCCAATCCAGTCTTATCGTTATATTTCCTTCCATTTGTGTGACTCATAGGTTCAGCAAGAGCATGTTTCTTTTTATTCAAAGGACCATGACCTAGTTAACCTATCCTAGCTATAAATTCATAGCCCTTTCTATATCTTTTGGGAGAGACTGCTACAGTAAGTACAACTTTATCGGCTTCCTTTTCTCTATAGATCCATTATCTAATAGCTTGTTCTTCTTTTTCATCTTCTAGGGGTATGAAGGATTGGACAAAGGTCCCATAACATGTCATAGCAGAAGACGAAGGTTTCATATATTTTGAAGGTTTTCCATAAGAACAAGAGGATACTAGGAGTGTAGAAATGAAATCTAGGTGATATTCCCCCAATCCGAGATTTAGCATTTTTAAATTCTTTTCACAATCAGCAAGAGTAGTTTTTGTTTCATCAGAAAATTTAGTGTGTGGTACTAAGGATTCAACAGTAAGTGTATTGATAGACATAGAATTATCCCTTGGAATGGAAACCTCGGTACTGTTGAAGGGAAAATTTATACATTTATGGTAGGTAGAGGGAATCATTTTCATATCCTAAATCCATGGTCTCCTTAGCAATATTTTGTAAGAAAGGGTAATGTCAAGAATGTGAAAACCATATCCTTTTCCACTAAACCAACCCGAATAGGTAACACAACCAATCCTTTGGAAGACCTTTCAAATTCATCATAGGCTTTAATATTAATATTACTCCTTGGATCCATGGTGAACTCTGACAATTCCAACTAATTAATCACACTGAAAGAACAAATATTTAACCCAACACCATTATCTATCAACATGTGTTTGACTTGGGTTTGGTAGATTTGTATTTCAATATGTAGAGAAAGGTTATGGGGATGACTTAAAGACTTGTCGTCTTCTTCAAAAAATGAAAGGTAATGTGGAGCAGCAATGTGATTAACCATGGTCTGAAATTGATCAATATCAATGTATTTGGGGAAATTTTTTGTTTGTAAATATTTCGCTAAGATCTCCTTGTTTATAGGTGATAACTCTAGCAATTCAAAGATTGAAATCTGGGTCAGAGCACGCTGAAGTTGATCTACTAGATTGTAGTTTGACTTTATGGAAGTAGAGGCTTTCTTGGAAGAGGATGCCACTTTCTTAGGATTATCTTTCTTGGAAGAATTAGGACCTCTGAGCATAAACTTGGGTTGAGTCCTAGTGACAACATTTAGACTTTCCTTGTGTGAAGCAGAGAGGACACCTATGAGCATGATCATGTGGTTACACTCATTGTAAGATTGGGATTGTGTGGAAGAACCAACACCTCCCAAGATAACATTAGGTGTCTCATCAATTTCTATATTATAGTTGGGTCCATTATGTCTCACCATGTTAAAATTTTCAATCATAGGTTCAAGAATACTGATAACATTGTCATTGTTGGTATAAGTATAGTTAATCTTAGCTCCCTCATCTTTTTTTGATGTTTCTGCTTTGTCATACTTAGGGAGTGGTTCTTTAAAGGCCCTATGATCATAATTCTTAACAAGACTATCCACTCCAACTTTTCCATCTTCAATAAGATCTTGAATGACATGTTTCAACTTTATGCAACTGTTTGTCTTGTGTCCTTTGTTCTTATGATACTCACAATAATGATTGACATTCTACAACTTAGGTTTCACTTCTGGCTCGTATGGTTTAGCATATTCAGGTAGTGTGATAATCTTATTGTCAAGTAAGGTATTAAGTATCACATCATATGAATCTCCCAAGGGAGTAAAATAATGTTTAGTCCTAGGCGCCCATGAATATTTAACCTTATTAGAATCATTAGATCTTGCAGCTTCTTGTTGTTTGGTTGTTAGGATAGCCCTAGACAAGTTGAAAATGGGCTCTTTAGGCTTGGGCTCATCAACAAGGATCATCAACAATACCATCATTGACCACATGCTTGTTATTATTCCAAGGCTTATTCTTGTCTTTGTTATATCCATTACCATTTCTAGACTTATCCTTGCTCAATGTGATCTCACCCTTTTTGACCAAAACATCCTCTATTCAAAAAGCACATTCAATCATATCATTAAAGGTGAAAAAGAATTGCTTTCTAAGGTCATAGTACAACTCATGTATGATATTATTAACAAAGATATCAAAACAATAATTTTCTCAAAATTTTCGTGGGTATCTTGAGTGCATCTTTCTCCATCTTTGCAAGAATGTAACAAAAGGTTCACCTTGTTTTTGTTTGATGTTGCATAGGTCAAGCACTGTTATAGGGTGCTGAGTATTATAAGAGTATTGTTGAATAAACCTTTGCACTAACTCATCACGACTTGAGTGGAGGTGCAATTTTGGTGAACCACTATATAGCTTGGCCATTTAGAATCCTAGGAAAGAGTCTCATAAGATAAGTGTCATCGTGCATAAAGTCCATATTCAAAGCATAGAATTGTCGAACATGGTCATGTGGATCCCCATTTTCATCATACTTATCATAATTAGGAATCTCAATATCTCTTGGAAAAGGAATCATGTATAGACTCTTGTCAAAAGGTAGAGTGCATATGGATTCCATAGAAAATGATGACTTAGGCATCTCCTTTTCCCTTTTTAGGCTTGACATTTAATTCTTTAAATTTTGTATTTCCTTTTGGGAAACTTCCAAAGGTGAGGGTTATCTTCCTTGAATCAATCCATCAACATCAAATTCATGGGGGAGTTTAAACCCTCTAGAAGCGAAGTGCATGAAATATTGATCACCATTTTGTTCCAATGCTCTTAACATTAGTCTTTGATAACGATCGTCTTGTTGAAATTTTAGGAGCTCTTTTTCAATAATTTCATGCTCCACATTGTTTCCATGTTGAGAGTTGGACCTAGAATGTGAAGACCTTAGAGGTGAATCAAGTCCATTATGTTGTGGCCTTGGGGGAGATCTTGGAGGTGTGTTATTTCAATTATTCCCAAGGAAATTGGTATTAAATTGTTGAGCTAAATGGGTTGCCTGTTCCTCCATGTAAGCCTTTCTTTCTAACTCCATTTGTCTTAACCTTTGATTGTATTTAAAGAGATCATTCAATCGCTTGTTATTCTCTTCTCTGGAAATGGTGAGAGATAAACTATTTTCAGATCTTGATGAGGCAAGAGGTGTCTCACAAGTACTACCAAAGGTGCTTCTAAAAGGATCAAACCAAACTTTGGTACTATCCCCCTCTTTGTCAAAGGTAATTTGAGGTTCTTTTCTTGATGATGCTGAAGCCTAGTAGGATAAGGTAGTTCATCAAAGCTAATTGGAGGGTTCTTTCCTTGATCAATCTGATATCTAGTTGTTACTAACATGAATGAGAATGTAAAGAGCCAATTAAGATGACACAAGAAAAATTGATGTCCACCCTAGAAGAGAAAAGTGTCCACTTGTTAAAAAGTAAAAGAGAGTAACATAAGATCAAGATGACTTACCACAAAGTTCCCAAGCTATAGGTGAGATCCCTGTGTACGACACTTGTGACTCAAGTTAAGAAATAACGTCAAGATAAAGATAAAGATAGCCAGAAGAGATAGACAAGTGAACAAGTTTACTAACCAAGAATATAACAAAGGTATCTAGGTGATCCATTTTAGCTAAAAATAGTACCTAACCTGCTAGTTTTAGACCAAGAGACCAGAAATAGTCAAGTATAAACTTCCTAAACTAGCTAAGAGTAAATTGAAGGCCAAACCCACTCAGATGAGAAATTGGGCGACAAACCACAGTAAATCTAGATGATATTTTAGGATAGGGTGATATTTGTTTATGACACAAGACAATGTTTCATAGTATTGGGAGATGATATTTCTCACTATTGTAGGTGAAACTGAGGCAACACACATAAAAAGACCAAATTTTTGACTCAAAAACCTTGTTTTGACTGATTAGCAATTTATGATAGTAAGCAATTGCAGTTGTAATAGCAAGTTTGAAGTTCATAATCAAGTTTTCGAAGCAAATGTGACACATAGAGCTTAGTCTTCAAACAATCAAGCAAGGGACAAAGAAACCTTAAATGATACAAGCATTTGTGAGGTCTCAAAGAAAAAAAACCCTATAAATAGTACCATCATGTGTATGCTCAAATGATTTCCATAGGTCTTAACATGATCAAAGACACATCAAACACAAGCTACCTAAGGATAATTTGGCCTAGTATCAAAATCTTTGCCCACGCTAGATATTTCTTCACCTCACACAAAGTGATGTTGGATTTTTCCAGGACCATGCCCTTGGGAATACAAATGGTGAGTGTAAAAATCTTGGGGTGATCCGGGAAACTACTTAGATCGGTCCTTGCACAAAGATTATGATACTTTTGGAGGTGAGTTAGGTAGCTTCTATCTAAAACTGTCTAGTAAGCACATCTGTTCATGACTATCCCTTGTAGTTTCACAATCAAAATGAAGGCCTATAGCCCTACAAGCACTCAAAATTCATAGTCTCACAAGAAATATTAAGACCTCTCGGCCCTATACAATTTGAATGTACTCCCCTTGTATTCTTGTAAATAATATTCAGACCAAGATGGCCCTACAAGAACCTAATCAAGTGTAGTCTTTCTTAGAAAGATTGAGGCAACTAGGCCCTACATATGAAGATGTATTAGGAATAGAAAATAGCCAAGTCTCCCCTCTCTTTGGATTGAAGGAAGCTTTTGATTATAGTGGGATGGAGTAGCCAAGTCTGCTTGTTCCCCACTTGGGTCATTCCTAAAATATTTTTCTCATGGAAATCCCTCTAAAGGTAAATGAAAGAAAGAAATTGATAGCTAATGAAGGTCAAGATTTCTGATTTTCCATAAGGAAAAGAGCATACTCTCCTAATCCATAGTGTCTCCCAAATACATCAAGAACATGTTCATTTACCAAAAGAAAACTAATTAAGCTAAGTGCCTATGAAAAATGATTTATTATAGAAAAGACACACAAGATCTAGTTACATACCTCCATTGTAATTTCCAAAATTTATTAGTCTTAGTAATGCAATTCCTTGGGCAAACAAATCGTACAAAAGAACAAGTTAGGGCACAAAAGATATGCAAATGAAAGAAATAACTCTACAAAACCACTTGTTAGGAAGAAAATAAAAGATCAAAACGTTGTAATAAAACCCAATCAACAACCCTAAAATGTGAGATGCAATGAAATGAAGCTGAAACTAAGGTGCAAGCTCATCGCAAATTTTTATTTTTATTTTGCTTTGGACCGAATTAACAAGATCTGATTTTTTTGCTATAATTTCGGCTCCAAAATTAGAAATGCAAAGAAGATACCCCTACTAAAAATCTGATATATTTACAAAAATGTAAAATATATAGCAATATTCCCTGATTTGTGCACTAGGGACTCCATTTATCAAAACAGACTAGTTTTCAAAGATCAGATTTTTAAGCTATTATATTTCATCAAAACTAAAATCACAAAGAATAGACCCCCTATAGAATTTCTAGAGATTTCCAAAAATGTAAAATTTTCTACAAAATATGCTGATTTGCAACCAGAAATGAATTTTCACGAAAAATCATATAACAAAATTATAACTCACATAACAATGATCCAAAAAACTATTTTTGGACTGAGACACACCTAGACCATCCCCAACCTGCAGTAAAATATTTAGACCATAAATCCAAGCCGTTTGTGAGATATGATCAAATATTTGAAAAAAACCTAGGATTTTTTCTTCAACTCAACCTCTACAAGGGTTAGCCTTGAAAAA
>MU227989.1:133792-147144 GCA_018584345.1 Thuja plicata | reverse complement strand
TGTTGATGTGTCACTCCACTTGATGTGTTGGCATCTTGAATTGTGTGTAAGGAGATCATGGCTGAAACGGTTATGACAGATTCCTATGACACGTAAGAGCTATTTCTAGGAGATTTAAATGACAGGTGAAGACATGCAAGACATGTGGCAACTGATAAAGTTGAGTGCTTTACACTCTTCCACAATCATAGGGTTCCTATTTTCTCAGAGAATGGTAAAACCCTAATATGGCTATCCTTGGAAGTTGCCCTAAAAAGGAAAGCGCATGATATAAGTGTTTTTTAGGGTTACAGGAAAGGATACGAAAAGAGTGTATTTTTGGTATGATCTAGTGCTACTGGATTTGTCTTAGAGTGTCGATTGTCTCCTGAAAGAACTTGCATTGCAAGTGTGTTGTAACCGTTGTGTTGAAGATAATACATTGTGCAGGTTTTGGAGTGCTGGGGTTTTTTACCGAAAGGTTTTCCCCAGGGTAAATCATTGTGTCATTCTCTATTTTTTTGTATGCATGGTATATGGCTACAATATCATTGTTAAAGTAGTTAACAAATCTGAAATTGTAAGTATTTAAAAGAATTTGCACAATACTTTCCTTTAGAGATTAGTGTAGGAAGCTATTTCCGCACCTGAGTTTCCTTACAGATGGAATAAATTGTCAATAATTTGAATATCCCAAGTGAAAAAGGGTAAACCCACCTGAGGTTGTGGAACTCAAAGTGTAGAGGGTTTGAAAACCATGTTTCTGTCATTTTTTTTCTTGCTTGATCAGTGTTTGGGATAATAGAGAAAGATTACTGCAATTATTTTATGTGTTAGCAAGAAAAGGAACCAATAGAAAATGGTGACTCTACTAGGGAGTTCAAGGAAGAAACACATCTAAAGGTTAGTTTGATACCTCATTTCATGAAAGTTAAAATCCTTGAAATCTAGTTTATGAAATCACAAGTTGTATACTTATCTCATTGTTACATTTTTTACTGTCATTTTCAAAGTGAAATCTTGTTATTTTATTCCCAATAAGATTTGGGTGGCGACTCCGGGTAGTGAGCTATGGTGTTTCTAATGGGAACATTAGTAGATCAAGTGTTAGGGGATTTCATTTTGGTTAGAATGAAAAATACAAAGGTATACACAAAGGACCACCCTCAAGTTGTATTAGAGAGTGATGTTCTTAAAAATCCTATAAGAAATTATTCTAGGAAGGGAGATTCTCATAATAACACTTCTTGGAAACCTTGGTCTATAGGTTCAAGTCAGCCTTTAGGTACAATTCCTAATAAAGACATAAGTGTACCTCTGAATCTCAAGTATAAGACCATGGGTTATTATGATGATTTGCTTGATACCCCTGCACCCAAAATTTTATTACAACAAAAGGGGGGAACATCAGACCAATACCTAGGGAGTGTTTCTCCAAGTTCATCAGATATCCCTTATGAATGAGTGGAAAATCAAGGGGAGGATAATTTGATGAATATATATGATTCTTCTAGTTTTGACATAGAAGAAGTCCTTAGGGACAATGACCTTTTGAAAAAGGTATTAAAAGAACTAATGCTTATTAAGAAGAGAAATGATAAGGCTAGAGAAGAGAAAATTGTAAATGCTATTATTGAGAGAGAAAATTTGAAGAAGTAGGTTGCCCAATTGAAATTGGCACACCAGGGTGAAAAAGAGGGATTTCATGGTTTGAATAAAGAACTTTTTGGTGATGTAGATGCCTTGAGAAAAGAGTGCCAAGAGAAAGAACACTTGTTGAAGAAAATTTAATCTAAAAAAAGGAACCTGTATTGAAGCAGGTTCTCACTTATGAAACTCAGAAAAATCTTAAGTTTCAAACCTCTTCACAAGATACATTAGCAACTAATGTTAAATAGACAACCTTTGATAGAGGAAAACAAAAAGTCACTGGTGTACAAATTTATGAACCTAAGATTGAAGAAGGAATGTCTCAAAATATTTTCCCACTTGATATGGAATTGGAGAGGGTTAGAAAGGCCAAAGATGATATTGCCAAACCACTGGAGAAGGCATAATTAGAAGCTTCTTCTGTAGAAATGAGAAGAAAAATTGCTTTCTTAAATGCCTCCACTCACACTAATGTGACAAGTAATACTACCTCAACTACTCAAACCATGCTTGGATCTACTTCTAGGACTCAAAATACTAATGCAAATGCCCAGATATTGGGTGCAAGTCAAGGAGTTTCATCACAGTTAGGAGGAAGTGGACTGGGTGGCACTACTGGTCATCAAAATATAGGCACTAGTAGTAGTGGTCCCAATCTTGGCACAAATTTTCATAGGAGGCCTATTCATTTGGAAAGATATAGGAAAATATTTTTTGATGGTATCCTGGGTCAACCTAATGCTATCCCTAATGAGATTAGAGATAAGATTCCCAAATTTAGTGGGAATAATTCTATAATAGGTGAAGAGAATCTAAAAGTATTCACTGATACAATGAATGATTATGAATTTGAATATGAGGATGTTGTGATGAAGCTATTTGTACAATCATTGATTGAGGATGCAAGATATTGGTATTGGGGATTGCCTGATAATAGTATCTATTCATGGGATGAGTTTGTTAGATGTTTCAAAGAGTAGTATGGTGATAAGATAAATTATGGTTTCATGTTGAATGAGTTCAAAAACATGAATAATTTTGAAAATGAGACCATAGTTTAGTTTAATATAAGATTTCAAAAGGCTATTTATAAATTGTTTCAGGTATTTAGATTGGATGAGGATGTCTGCCTTACCACATATTGCAATGATTTGGATGGGAAGACAACATACTTGCTGAGAGATAAAGATCCTCATACCACGAGGGATTCTTATAATATGGCCATAAACATAGAAAGTAATAGAAGAGCTTTTGGAAAGCTTGGCAAGAGGGATGACAATAAACTCTGGAAAGAGTCAAGACCACAGTCCAACAAGAATACCAAAGAGGAGGATAAAATGGATACACTCATAAGTGTGGTAAAAGACCTTGCTGTGAAAGTAGACAAAAATGAAAAGGGATTCCAAAATAATAGGCAGCACTATCAGAGGCAAGAGAAACCTTATAGAATGCATGACTTCCCTTACAAAACTAATTGAAAGATGGAAAGCCTGTGGCAGAGGAATCAAGTGATACTAGGAATAAAGATGTGCCTGATCCTCTGAAAAACAACAACACACACAATGTAGAGAATACTCCCTGGTGTATGAATTGCAATATGCCTCATTCCCCTTTTTAGTGTGTAGTAGCCCAAGGCATGCCAAAATTACGTGAAAATGTTGGAACATGAGAAGGACAACATGATAAAAATCCTTAAGTAAACATGTGTGGCTTATCTATTGAAGACAATAATGGTGAATCAGAAGATGAATTCAGAGGGAAATGTGCAATTCTTAGTAAATTGCACAAATACTAATTTAGAATGTGTGCAACTTTGGAGGCCTAGTGATGAGGAAGTAAGATCTCTCACCATTGCAGCACTAACTTAGGCAAGAAGTTCATATTACCTTTGAAATAGAAAAGTTGATCAAAATGAAGGCCAACCTGGTTCAGCTTTTATCAAAGAAGTCACAAATGAAGAATTTGCACAAGATGTAGATAAAACAAAAGAAGGAAAGATAGGTAAAGGAAAATCTAAAGAAACTCCTGTCAAAGGGGGTAAAGTTACTTCTACAAATGAACAAAAAATAAGATAGCCCAAGGAAAATAGGGGTAAATTTTCTTCTGAAGCTATCCTGAATCTTCCAACTTTTGATATGAAACAATATTTATCTCAAATGAAGGTGTATGTTCTCTTAGTTGACATGTTAAAAATAAAAGAACACCTAGAAGCTAATTTCTCACTGCTTTCAGCCTTACCTGATATACCTGATACAAATAATTTGAATTGTGAATCAAGAGAAGAGCAAGATGAACCCCCAACATGTGTTGGAAATGTGGTATTTCAAGAGCCCGATCAGATTGACCCATTTTATGTAACATTGCTTGTAAATAATATGTTGTTAAAAAATTGTATGATAGGTTCTAGAGAAGCTTTTAATGTGATGAAGGAATTAGGTTTGAAGGTTGATACTATTTTTGGTAGATTTTGTGCCATGGATGATAGGGAAGTGCCTATAATTGTAACTTTGCAAGGTATTGAGGTCAAGCTTGCTACTTTCCCTAATGTTATTTTCAAAAGGGATGTTGTTGTGGTTGATACTCAACCTCATTTTGGAATGTTTTTATCAAGGTAGTGAGCTACAGTGGTGGGAGGACATGTACAGTTGGATTTGTCTTTCACTACCATTTCTGTGAATGGAAATGAGGCTAAGTTATTTAGAGAGAATAGGGCTCCTATATTGGTTGAAAAATTTGATCCAAACATGCTCAATTGTTGTGTTGATGTGGATATGCAGAAATTTAGAGTTGAAAAGATTTAGTCTCAATTGAAAAATACTGATCCCATAATAGAAGAATTGGAATTGCAACAACATGGGCTATGGTAAATTTATTTTGATGGAGCCTTCTCAAAAGAAGGGTCAGGAACTAGTGTATTATTTGTGTCTCCACCAGCTATTACTTTTAAGTATTCCTTTTTGTTGGCTTTCCAATGTACAAATAATACAACTGAGTATGAGGCATTGTTATTGGGACTAGAAATTACAATAAAACATGGAATTAAGTTATTAAGGGTTTTTGGAGATTTAGAGTTAGCCATATCACAAATCAGGTCAAAGTATGCTGCCAAAAATGATAGGTTAAAATAGTGTAAGCATGCTGTGTAGGATAACATTGAATATTTTTATGCATTTTGGATAGAAAGATCTAAAAATATCATGGAAAACTTCCTGTAATGTAGCTATAAAAAATGGTGATCTGACATTAGCAAGAGTATCTATTGTAGAAACCAAAACCAGGCCTGCCATACCTGATAATGTATATAATTGGAAGGTTTCTGAAAATGATGATGATATCATTTCTTTCATTCAATGCATAGACAATTATGAGGGCCAGAATATTGACTGTAACAATTTGATAAGTGTGATTGATGGAAAAGAAACTGTATTTGGCAATGAATTTCTGTAATTGCAAACAAATGAAATCCCTAAAGGACTAACCCAATTAGAAGGAATGTTTATTGACAATGATAGTTAAATGTGCCAAAATTATGTAGCCAAAATGGATGAATTTAAGGAGATAAAACTGGGATTAGAATCTGCTCCTAAACTTGTATATATTGGAAAAAAGTTGGCACCTCATGTGAGAACAAATTTGATTAGTTTGATCAAAAGATATAAACATGTTTTTGTTTGGTCTTATGAAGACCTTAAGGATTACAGGGAAGATATCTTCTAGCATGAAATCCCATTGAAAAGTGATGTTAACCCTTTTAGGAAAAAAAGAGGCCAATCAATCCATTACTAGATCCTAAGATGCAACATGAGTTAACAAAACTCAGAGATGCTGGGATAATAAAGATGATCAAACATTATTCTTGGGTATCTAATTTGGTGCCAGTCAGAAAGAAGAATGGTGATATCAGATTGTGTGTAGATTTTAGAAACCTGAATGTAGCCTCCTTAAAAGATAATTATTCCTTGCCAAACATGGAGGCAATGTTGCAAAGGGTTACATGTTGTGAACTCTTATCCATGATGGATGGTTTTTTTGGCTAAAACCAAGTGTTGTTTCAAGAGTCTGAATATTTTAAAATAGCATTCACTACCCCATGGGGTACATATGTCTATGTGGGGATGTCTTTCAGATTGATGAATGTAGGAGCTACTTTCCAGAGAGCCATGTATGTGGCTTTCAAATAATTTGTAAATATAATTATGGTGGTATATCGAGATTATTTAACTGCATACTCTGAAAAACCTGAGGATCATTGTAAGTATTTGGAGAAGATTTTTGTTAAAGCTTTGGAGAATGGAATTTCTTTGAACCCAAAGAAATGTCACTTTGTTGTGACAGAGGGTAAGTTATTAGTACACATAGTATCAAGGGAAGGTGTCATAATTGACCCTGAGAGGGTAGAGACCATTAAAAAAGTGTTGCTTCCCAAGAACATCAAGGGTGTACAGTCTTTCCTAGGAAAGGTGAACTTTGTAAGAAGATTCATTGCCAACTTTGCAGAAATAGTGAAACCCATTGTCAAATTGTTTTGAAATCTCCTGATTATGAGAAACCTTTCTCCTTGTTTTCCTTTTCTTCATTTCACACTATCACTATAGTGTTTTTGCAGAAGGATAATGAAGGGTTTGAACATCCAATCACATTTTTCAATAAGTCTCTGCAGGTAGCAGAACTTAACTATGAGATAATGGAGAAGCAGGCTTACGCTTTGGTCAAAGCAGTTAAGGTTTTTAGACCTTATTTAATTTGTGCAAAGGTGACTACTTATGTACCACATGCAATAGTGAAAGATATATTATCTCAGTCTGAAGTCACTAGAAAAAGGTGTCGATGGATCAACAAGATTCAGGAATTCAACCTAGAAATTCATGTTACCAAATTGGTAAGGGGTCTGGGCTTGGGTAAACTTATGATTGACTCAAACATGGAGTTGGCCCAGATAAACAATGTACAACCAGTAAGTATGAATAACATCAGCATAGAATTGCAACCACGGTATATTGATATTGTATTTTTTCTAAAAAATGCTTAATGTCTAGAGCACATGTTAGATACTCAAAAAAGGAATCTTAGGCTGCAGGCTCAAAGATATGTATTAGTGCAGGGTGATTTGTTTTGGAAAAACGGGGATGGAATCTTATTGTTTTATTTGGATGAATCACAATCCAAGAGAGTTTTGGGTGAAATGCACAATGGTGTTTGTGGAGGGCATTACTCTGCAAAAACCACAACTCATAAAATAATCATGGCTGGTTTTTACTGGCCCTCTCTTTTCAAGGACACTTAAAAATTTGTACAAAGATGTGAACCTTGCCAGAGGTTCTCTTCCAAATTGAAATTTTTTTAGGAGCATTGTTGTTAAATCCAATGATAGTGGAAGCATCCTTTTCCCAATGGGGCATTGATTTTATTGGAGAGTTTACAAAAAATATATAGTGGAGGTCATAGTTGGATTCTTGTGGCTACAGATTATTTTACCAAATGGATAGAAGCAGTCCCATCCAAGAAGGCAAACAACAAGGTGGTAATGGATTTCTTAATGGATAATATTTTGACTAAATTTGGTGTGCCTACTAGACTAATCATGGACAATGCCATGTGTTTTAGAACTAAGGAGTTTAACGACTTCTGTGAAGAGTATGGCATTATTGTATCTTATTCCTTGCCCTATCATCCTCAAGAAAATGGGCAGGTCGAGTCTAGTAAGAAGAGTATAATGAAGATCATTAAAAGGACTTTGGAGAATAATAAGAAATCATGGCACTCAAAGATGAAGTTAGCCCTTTGGGCTGACAGTGTAACAATAAAAAGAGCAATAGGGGTTTCCCCGTTTGAGATGGTATATGGAACCTAGGAAAGATTTCCTCTGAATAATTTGTTACCTATATATATATTTTTACAAGAAAAATAAATTGAAGTGCAAGAACCCATGATGGATAGAATGGTCCAATTGGTCGAATTAGAGGAAATTAGAGCTGAAGCACACAAGAGGAACCTGAAAATTCAACAAAAGTCAAAGTACTTATTTGATAAGAGGTCAACTGAGAGAAGTTTTAGGTAAATGATATGGTGTTGCAATGGAATACAAGGAAAGAAGAAAAGGGTAAGCATGGAAATTTTAAGTCATTATGGCTTGGCCCTTTTGTGATTCAGGACTTTCATGGAAAATATTAATACTTTATTGAAGATTCTGTTGGTGAGAAACATGAATTGCCAATGCATGGACAATTCTTGAAGCACTATTTCTCATAATCTTACCTGCCCATGCACAATAGTTTAGGTTTTTTTGTTTTAAGCTTTGGTTGTGTTGTGTGTGTATGTACAGTTTTGTTTTAGGGTTTGGTCTGTGTCCCAAAGTTTTGGTTTCTAATGTTAATATTATAATTAATTTTCCCCATTCAGAGCCATTGTTAGCACTATATTCAGAGATTTTTCATATTTCAAACAATGGTCTTTTCCTGTGTCTTTTTTCCTCAAATTTTCCCTTTTCATGTAAAAGAGGTCTTATAAATGTTTAAGTCTTCAATCAGTTATCTTTTATGCTTGGTCGCATAGTCGCATTGTCATGGCTCGTTAGTCATTTTTGTGTGCAAGTGAGCGAGTAAGCTGGTCATTCTTCAGTTGTGCAGTCGCAACAATTTTGTAAGTTGTTAGTTTTACCTCGTGAGTGAGCGATGTCGTTGTTGAAGCATTTTGAAAGTCTTTGTCACATAATCGCAATATATTTTCATTTTTAACCTTTTAGTCTGCGAGTATGCAAGTGAATTGAAAAGTTGTGTTGTTGCACACTCGCTAAGATATCTTGTCTTTAAGTTTTTAATGTGCGAGCGTGCGACTAGAGGAATTTTTTTGTTTATCGCTCACTCGCTAAAGTTTTAATTCAGTGTCTTTTGCTGTGCGAGTGTACAAGTCAAGTTCTGTCTATAAGTCGTTGCTCACTCATTGAGGTTTTTATATAAGGCCTTTTGTTGTGTGAACAGGCAACACATTCTCTATGAGTGCTTATATGTTATTATCACTCAGTTGTATTGAAGTTTCACTCAAATAATTTGGGACTGCGGGTGAGCGATGAAGGAAATGCTTGAGCTATCGCACACTCCCAAGTAAAAAAGGTTAAGTCAAATTTGCATAGCAAGTGCGCGATTGAAGGAAATTCAACGAACAAAGTTATAATCGCTCACTCGTAGATGGTTTGTTCTTTTAATATTTTAATGTGCGACTGAGAGACCAAGGAAGTTTTGAATCATCACTTACTCGCAATTGGTTGGCACTTAAATATTTTTGGCATGTGACTGTGCGACCAAGAGGAAAGGAGAAGTCATTAATCAGTCGTGGTGGATGATTAACTTGAAATTTTTCATCAGTGAGTGTGCAATAAAAGAAGATTTTTATGCCAAAGCTCAGTCGTGGTGTATCAGTAGTTACTATTTTTCAAGCTGCGAGTGTGCATGTAAAGGATTTTATAACCGTCGCTCACTCACTAAGGCTTAGCGGTTGACACATTTTGATTTATGAGTGAGTGAATGTATGTTCTAAAAGGGATCATCACTCACTTGCAAAGGTAAAGGATCAAATAAAAAGAGCATTACGAGCATGCGATAAGATGAAGTCTCAAGTAGTGGTTTAGTCATCGCTCACTCGTGCGGGTTCAAAATAAATGAGATAAAGAAAAGTGAGTATGCGAATGAAAAGCCTAAATGAAATCAACGATTGTTGCTCACTCGCAGGCTGATTTTGATTATGAACAAGGATGCAGCAAGTGCATGATTGAATAAAGGAAAGAGTTGTGTCACTCACTCACACAGAAATTTTTAAATGTTTGATTTGTACAACGAGTGTGCGACAACCTACCTTTTGTCCTATTCCTGGTTTTAAATGCAAAAGGGGAAATAAATACTCAGTCTATTCCAATGAGGATATGCAAGTTTGAATTAATGGTAGCACTAGTTTCAGAAGCTAATGACATGATCTTGCAAGTGTGAGAAGTTGCAGTAAAGAAGACAAGACACCGATTTGATGGGCTATAAGTATTTATGATTATGCACTCATTCTGTACAATTCTCATATTCTACCTTTGTGATTTTTGAGTGAATTGCAAAGAGTTTTTCTAAGATCATATTTGAGCAGGAGTGATGAGCCAAGATACTACAAGTGCAGTTTCAAAGGGGTTGAAAAATAAATCAGCTACAACGAAGAAATATATAGAGGAGTTTGTGGATATTTTGCCTGGAACATCTATTGCAAACAATGCAAATCAGGTAGAGTTGAAGGACAAGTGGTGCCAATGCAGAAACCTTGTTACTCTCAATTACTCGGGTAATTATTTGTTTCATTACTTTTGGAACAATAGGGTTAAGGAAGTCCCTATTTGTAATCCCTAGAATATGAACATGACCAAGTTAGTTGTTCCTAATGTATACATAGATGTGAACTTGATCAAAGAGCTAGCTAAGAGCTACTGCCCAGTGGATAGGGTGATTATAAAGAAGAATAAAGAAGCCCTAGTGGCTATAAATGGAAGATTAGTAGCATAGGTTTTCAGGATTACCGGTGCAATGTGTACCAAAATTGATTTGGAAAAGATACAAGTTGATTATGAAAAACAAGAGATACTCATAAAGAAACATGAGATGCCTAGATTTATGCTTAGAGTAGATAGACATCTGGTGGTGATTTTGGGTAATTTAAAGACACTTTTTGACTTATCTCTATTCCATAATTATATCAAGTGTACAACGTATGGTCTGTGTAGGGTGCTGGGTTTTGATGGAGATTATACTATTGCTATTGATGTACTGATGATGGCCATGGATATCCAAAATCTAGAAGATAACTTTGATTATGACTATGTGGAGTATATAGTTGAGGCTATACATAATGCATTAGTGGAAATACAATCAGACAACCCTATGCCTACTTTCAAAGATTATTCACACTTAATGTTTTTGATTCTCTACTACAACAAGGCCTCCATGGATAAGGAATTAGAGCTGTTCAATTTAGAATATGGCGTTGAGATGCCAATTCAAAGGTGGACCCAGGCATGGGACAATGCTACTATAAAGTTTTCTTTTGTCTTCTTTCATAATTGGATTGTTGATCAAATTCTAGATTTGTTGGGAGTAAGAAGGGATAGATTGCAATTTGATATTAAGAGGTTATTAAGACCATGGCAGTTCATTCAAGATTAGAAAATTAGCCATAATTTGGGTGATTTCTTTTTCTTTGATCAGTTTATTGTCAGTAGGGTATATGGTTGCTAAAAACCACCTCATGTCCTCCCTAAATTTGTTACCCTCAGAATTAATTTTGTAGAATTTATATGACAAATTACTTGGATGGATAAAGAGTTTTTAGAAGGTCATAAGAAAGATACCTTTGTCCCTAGGTTATGGGGGGGGGTGATTTTTCTATTGGGAAAAAGGTTTTTGAGTTGATTAATGGCTTCTTGAATAAATATAGAATATCAACCACAGTTGCTAGGTTCTATGACCCGGAACAATTTGTAAAGATAGCGTTGAAAACTATGACCCCTTGGCAGACTGTGAGAGATCATGAACCCTTAAATGAGGAAGTTGTTGTTAGAAATAGGATAGACATAATTGAATTCCAATAGAGAAGAATAAAATGGAAAGACCTCATGAGGGTGGAAGCTGAGTGGAGGGAATCATATACCACATTTTCTGGTTTCTTTCCTAATACCCCATACTTGCAGAGGATTGAGAAAATGTTAGAATCATATGATAACCTGATGGCACAAGTGAAAAAATTTAGTGAGGAGGATATACAGTAAGAAGAAGCCACTTCTGCTAGGGAACCACCTAGAAAGAAGAAAAAAATAGAGCATAAAATGGTGCAGGCTATAAAAAGCATGGCCAAGGCAGTGGTGACCGAGCATGGGAAATATTTTAGAAAAATTAGAAAACAATTGCAAAAGGTGCCACAAGATGAAGATCAGGGAGAAAACAAGATGATCCTAAATGTAGGAATGGATGAAAGGATAAGGATGGCTAATGAATTCATGAAAGATATTGAGTTTATCAAATCTGAAGAATTCAAGAGTTTCTTGATCAAATTGAAGCAAGAGGACTTAAGACAAAATTTAATAACAAGGGAAGGGAAAGAAGAAAATAATGAAGAAATTGTAAGAACACTTCAAGAGTATGACCATGAGAGTGAGTTGATAACTACAAAGAAAGATAGACTCTTGGTGCAAAATAATGGAGTGTTATTAATGCCTGATTGGGATTTACAATCTACCTTCATCATTGATCAGATTAGAAGGAAATAAAATCCCATGTTCAAAATAGAATTTGAAATAGATGAGGTATTGGGAGGGTCAGGTTTTGATCCTGAATATAAAACTTTGGCCATTTGGTCTCTAGCCCCTGCTACACAAAAGCCCCTGGTCTTGAGTATAAGGGAAGAAATGAAATCAGATAGAATGATCTAGAACTTGTAGAATACCAGTGATACAAAGATTGCCCATCTAATGAACCAAGTTTCATTTATGAACTTGGAAAAGACAAAGGATTTATGCAAAAAGGTATGAACAGACTTTCGGTTAGATGATGGCTTCGGTCAAGAAGCATGAAGAGGTTATGGTTCATAACCATGCCTTGGAAGAAGAAATAGAGAAGTTAAAGAAAGATTTGGAGGAAAAGAGGACAGATGGAATTTCTCAGGTGGTTGAAAAGGAAAAGGCAGATGCTGCAACAGAGACAGAAGGTGACTTAGCACCAGAAGAAGGCCAGACATAGGAGCCATCAAAAGAGAAATGTGACTCTGTTGTGTCTGTTATCCTTGCTATGTTACAAGACCGGGTTGGTGTTTTAAAACATAAGACTAAAATGGTGCACACTTTATATGGTTCATTATAGGAAGCTTCTAGAACAATTGCAGAGGCCATGACATTTCTTGAGCCAACTTTCAAAAATTGGTCAGGAAGAAGTAGATTGATGGATAAGTTAAAGAAAACAATGATGTATAGTGATTATTTTCCCGATAGAGTAACAGAAACCATTGAGATGGTAAATGATCTGAATACTACTTATGCCTTCTTTAATGGTAAAGATGAATTGATAAATAATAAGTTGCAACTGTTTGGTGATCAATGCCCTACACTTATTCCAAATAATTATGATGATTATGATGCTCTGAAGCCATATCCAGAATGGGAAAAGGAATTTGATGAAATATGGAAGGCTAATAATGTCAAACATAGCTCAAAGAAGGATATAGATGCAAGTTACTACAATGATTTGATTGATAACCTGTTCAAAGTGGAGGTGGACATGAAAAAATTTATTGTTGAGGCGAAGACAATTGTAGATGCTAGGTGGATAGAAACCTTGGCTAAGCTAGAGTAGGAGAAGAATTTCAATTGGCCCACCACCAAGGAATTGAATAGGTGGGAAGCAAAGCTGAAAGGATAGAGAGATATTTTCAAAGCAGCAACAACTTCTGTTCAAACTTCGCAGATCTTATGCCACCTGTGTTCTGTTTCCAAGTTGTTATTTTGTCAGTTTTAAAGTTGTGTCAAGATTTTTTAATCTTTCCCGTGTAGTCCAAAGCTTGTTGCATCCTTAAGATATAAAATGATTCCAAGACTACTGGGAAAAGGATAGTCATTTTTCATTTGGAAATACAATTGTATTGTACAAACTTTGGTTTGAGACCAATTATTTGATAAGGGTTTTGAAAGCTTACTGTTGAATGTAATAACT
>MU227989.1:96140-120431 GCA_018584345.1 Thuja plicata | reverse complement strand
TCCGAACACCATCTAAACTTCTCTATGCCCACAGGTTTTGTCAATGCATCCGCAACATTCTTTACTGTATCTACCTTCTCCAAACTTACCTTTCCATCCTCTACCATATCTCTCACAAAGTGAAACCACACATCAATGTGCTTGGTTATGGCATGGAAATTTGGATTCTTCGCAAGGCAAATGGTACTCTGATTGTCGCAACAAATTGTAATATGTCCTACATCAACACCAACATCCAAACATAGTCTCTTAAGCCAAATAGCTTCCTTACAAGCATGAGTAGCTGCCATGTACTTTTCTTCTGTCATGGAAAAAGGGACCACAGGTTGTCTCTTACTCATCCAACTGATGGCACCACCAAACATAGTGAACACATAGGCACTGGTGGATCTCCTGCTGTCAATGTCACTTGCCCAATTTGAATCCACAAACCCATGAATACAAACTAAATGCGGAGCTCCAAAAGAGTTTCCATGATAGCATATGGAATACTCTAATGTACCCTTCAAATATATGAACACTCTCTTAAATGCATCCCAATGTATCCATCCATGTTTAGCCATAAACCAACTCAGTACTCCCACTGCTTGGGAAATGTATGGTCTAGTACAGACCATAGCATACATAAGGCTGCCAACTGCACTCGCATAAGGTACTGTTCTCATGTCCTCCACCTCACTAGGAGATTTTGGACAATCATCCATAGATAACTTTGTGCACATAGAAATAGGAACACACAATGGTCTGAAATCTTCCATGCTAAACCTATCCAACACAGACTTCATATACTTACTCTAACTCAACCAAACTTTTTTGTTAGATCTATCTCTACTGATTTCCATTCCCAAAACATACCTAGCTGCCCCTAGATCTTTCATCTCAAACTATGCTGACAACTGAGACTTCAAGTCAGAAATCATACCCATACCCTTCCCAATCAACAACATATCATCAACATATAATGCAATAATAAGAAGGCGATCATTGTCAACTTTGAAATAAACACAATGATCTGATTTTGATCTCAGAAAACCAATTGACAACACAAAGGCATCAAATTTAAGGTACCACATCCTAGGAGATTGTTTCAAACCATACAGAGACTTCTTTAATATGCAAACCAAAGACTCTTTACCTTTATGAATATAATTCTTAGGCTGTGACATATAGATCTCTTCCTCCAAATCACCATGAAGGAAAGTTGTCTTCACATCCATCTGTTCTACCTCTAAATCATGTGATGCTGCTAGAGATAATAGAAATATAATGAATGTAAGCTTTGCAATAGGAGATAATATTTCACCATATTCAATTCCCTCCACCTATGAATACCCCTTTGCAACCAATCTGGCCTTGTACCTCTCAACATTGCCATCTGCACAGAATTTCTTCTTAAACACCCATTTGCTTCCAACAGGTTTCCATCCTTTAGGCAAAGGTACTAGGTCCCAAGTTTTGTTCTTCTCCAATGAATCCATCTTATCATCCATGGCCTCAATCCAGGAACCTACATCTTCCATACCTATAGCCTCTTTCACAGATCTAGGCTCATCAGTGTTTGTAATCAAGGCATAAGCACAATTGGAATCTAACATAGAAAATCCAAACCTCTCTGGTTGCTTTCTTTCTCTTGTGGATCTCCTCAAGGACTAAGGTAGAGGTTGTTCTACCTCTTCTTCTAAATTTTTAGAGCTGCTAGAGCTCTCCTCATCATCAAATCCATCACGGTCTCTCTATTCAGTCTTCTCTGGGGTAGGAGGCAACTGAACAACATCTTCTTGAATTTCTTTTTCATTTGGCTATAGCACAATAGGAGAAGGTGTTAGCTCTCTAAAAATAAAATTTCTGCTAAACAAAACCTTACCAATCATAGGATCCCAAAGCTTGTATCCTTTCACACCAACACTGTAGCTGATGAAGATACATTTTACAACTTGTTTTCCAACTTAGATCTTCTCTCCTTAGGCACATGTGCATAAGCTTCACAACCAAAAACATGAAGATGTCTAATTGAAGGATTCTTACCAGACCACACCTCCATGGGTGTCTTACCAACAAGAGCTGGTGCAGAAGATTTGTTAACTAGATAGAAAGTAGTGGCAACAACTTCAGCCCAAAACCTTTGTTCGAGGCCAGCTCCACTAAGCATACTCCTAGCCTTCTCCATCAGTGTCCTATTTATTCTTTCTAAAACTCCATTTTTCTATGGGGTATAAGGATTTGTCTTATGCCTCTCGATACCTCATTCTTTATAGAAATTTTCAAACTCTGCTGAACAAAACTCACCACCATTGTCAGTTCTCACACACTTAATTCTTTTACCAGTCTAATTCTCTATGAGAGCTTTAAATTCCTTGAACCGACTGAAAACTTGTGTCTTGCTTTTAAGGAAATAAATCCATGTCCTTCTACTATAATCATCTATAAAAGATACAAAATATACAGATTTGGAAAGTGAAGGAACTTTAACAGGACCAAACACATCCGAATGGATAAGATCCAAAATATTAGAAGACTTGTGAGAACTGGAGTAAAACTAAACATGATTTTTCTTACCATAAACACAGTGTTTGTAGAAGTCAAACTTGATATTACAATTATTTATCCCCTCAATGAGGTTTTTATTTTTCAGGGTTCTGAGACCCTTCTCACCAATGCAGCCAAATCTCATATGCCACAACATTGTCTTTTCTGCAGGAAGTTTTCCTCCCAAAGTGTTAGCACCCTTAGGTACACTTGCTGCACTACCATTGGAACCCATTACCATAGACTTCTTCACTACTGGTTCAGATGGTGGAGATGAAGTGATTTCTTCTCTCTTCCTTGAGACAGAAGAAATATTACACTATGAAGTGCAAGCATCCAGCTGAAACATGGTACCTCTCCTAGTACCTTTCGTGAGAACCATAGCTCCTCTAATCATCTTGCATCTATCTTTCAAAAAAACAACTTGCACACCTAAATCATTCAACATACTTACAAATAACAGGTTTTGTGCCAAACCTGGGATGTGCATTACCCCGTTGATCCCCTTTACTCGTCCATTAGGGAATATGATAGTGACTCTTACTCATCCAACTATCTGTAGGTGAGAATCGTCACCCAGGTACACCTTCCAACCATCAAACTCCTCATAATTTGAGAACCAACTTTGATGAGAGGTCATGTGAAAAGAAGCACCTAAGTCAATCAGCCACACATCATCAGATGCATGGGTGGCCAAGGCTGCGACAAAAGTATCGCCATCTTCTTGAGATTTATCAGAATCTAAATCTAGGTTTTTCTTTTTTTTCTTTGGCTCTTTGCAGTCCTTACGGAAGTGCCCAGAGTTACCATAGTTCCAACATGTTTCCTTAGACTTTCCAGGAGCCTTAGATTTCCCACGGGATTTGGATCTACCCTTGTCAGACTTCTTGTCATTTTTCTTTCCTTTGTCTTTGGATATACCATGAACAAAAAGGGCTTCCTTAGTTGAATCGGAGGTCTTTCTTTGTATCTCCTCAGATAAAAATGAAGCCACCACATCATCCATTTGGAAAGTGCCAATAGTACTCCCAATGGCCATCACAAGATGGTCCCATGAATCCGGCAAGGAACATAGCAGGGTCATACATCGATCCTCCTCCTCCAACTTGACACCGGTTGATGTCAACTATGCAATCAACATGTTAAATGTGTTCAGGTGATATGCAATGGATCCTCCTTCCTCCATTCTAAAAGAATACATCTTCTTTCTCATGAAAAATCTATTCACCAAGGACTTGGCCTGATACACAGACCCAAGCCGTGTCAACAATTTGTTTGCGGTCTTCTCCTTGAGAACATTTAGGAGAATAGAATCTGCTAGATAGAGTCTAATGAGACCCTTAGCTTTCCGATCCTTGAGATCCCAATCTACTTGAGGCATGTTTACTGGTTTGATATCATTTGCAACCGCCTCCCATACAACACGGTCTACAAGCATGTCTTCCATCTTGAGTTTCCACAACTCAAAGTTTGTACCACTGAAGTTTTCCACCTCCATTCTACTATATGAAGAACCTGCCATCTCTTCCTGCAATAAGGTTATGAATACTCTGTAAAAATACTCCCAATGAACTGGAGATTAGCTCAAAAAACCCATACCCTAACAAATAGAACCAAAACTGGCTAGGCTCTGATACCAACTGAAAGGAAACTAAGTGTGCGAAAAATAGTTCCCTACCCTAAACTCCCGAGAAGAGGATCGTGAAAATTCAAATTTAATCCTTATTAATTAAAGAAATGATAATACAATAACATGCATACATATAAAAATGAGAATGACACAATGATTTACCCTGGAGAAAACCTTTCGGTAAAAAACCCTAGCACTCCAAAACTTGCACAATATATTAACCAAAACTATTGCTGTTTACAATACACTTGCAATGCAAGTTCTTTCAGGAGATAATCGACACTTCAAGACAAATCTAACAGCATAACAACATTCCAACAATACACTAACTTCACTCTGCAATTTGCAACCCTAAAAAAACTGGATACATTTTTAATATATTAAAATTTATAAAAAACAAAGAAAACAAAATAAAAACTAAAAACTAAAACTAAAATTAAAAACAAATAGCTGGTAAAGGATAAACAAAGAGAAAACATTCCACTACCAAACTATTTTCCCTACCAATGTCTTAAATATCCCACGCTACACAAGGCTACCCTCCTTCAATGGGATAGTGGCAAACTCTACATAATGGTGCATGTCATAGAGGAAAATCACCAAATGAGATGGATGCCATTGCTGCCTCAACCCATGACATGCTTCCTCTAGCTTGTGGTGCTAGAGTTTTTGCACCACTTCCAAAGGGTGGAAATTGCAAATTAAGGCTTCTATTTCTTGAGCTAGGTCCCCAGATGGTGGTTTTAGCTCCCGTCCTTTGCTGCAAGACTTGCATGGAAAAGTCTTGTAGACCTGCAAAATAACTGTGAAGGAATTATGTTGCAAGTATTGTTTTCATGGGAAAAATCCAAAAAACTTTGAAAAATATTATCCCTTCATCCATACAAATTCTAAGGTGAACTAAAGTGGTTTTAAAATATTTTTTAACTATGTTCCATGTGGGAGCTTTACTTGGGTTTTCCTAGGGGAAATCGTACTAGGGATGGCTCGGGGACATCCCCTAGCCATTTCTGTTTAAAAAAATTTCAGGGCAGGGGATGACTGGCTGTCCTCAAGATGACCGGGGACAACTCAAATGGCTCCCAACTGTCCTAGGGACAACTAGCCATCTCCTACTATTGTAGCTGAGTTATATTAAAAAGAAAGCCCCAAATATAAAAAAATAATGATTTATTAAGTTGTCCCCTTTTGTTGCAGCTGAATTTTATTAAAGAAACCCAAACATATTAAATAATGATTTATTTCACATCCTTGTAAAGATTTTATAGAGGAATCCATTTCATGACAGCTCTATTGCTTTTGCATTTGGAAAAAAAACATGTAATCTGAAGGAACCATGGGATAAAATAGTGGAAGAGTTTATATAAAGTTTTAACTTTAATGGGGTATAGCTAGAAAAAGAGATGCACCAAAATATCCAAATATATATTTTCAGTTTCAAGTGGTGAAAATTGTGATTCTAGCCAAGGAATGTAAAGTAGGATCTAAATTGTTCACACAAATCATTGGGGACCAATGATTAAGGTTCAACTTCAGTCCTAAAAGGAGAGCTAAACACTTTGATTGATTCTTCTCTTTTTGAGATGTGTTGTAATTGAAATGGATATGCAAGAACTAGGTCAACTAATATGAAGTTGACAACTTTCAACAATACCCGTGAAATATAGAACTAGAAATCAACATAATAGTTGAGATTTGGAAAAAGGAGACAAAGAAGAACTTGTGCTACAATATAGGCCTGACAATGTCACACAGGGCTGGAGGGCACCCCTATCTAAGGGTGTACAAATCAATAGTAAGTTCTAGATTTCAGATTCAGGAGGTCCCAAAAATCAATCAAAAAGTGTTAGATTTAGTTGGAAGGCACCCTAGTCTAGGTGTTTCTTCCTGTTAGAATGTTCAGATTGTTTATTGCTATCCACTTTTCTCACTTGTAGCACTCTCTATGGTTGGATTTGAGCATGAACACATGAAAATGGGAAAAAATAGTTGTGTTGTATAAGCTCTTGCCTAAGTCAAACCCCATGTTGGTGTTTTCACTTCCACTATAACAATGTTTGATGAGAAGAAAGCTTATCCTCATAAAGGACATAGACTAAAACCTTGATGGAAATGCTTGAATTGAAAAATATTTAGATATGAATCCCTTGGCTTGAAGTCTCAAGTAAGGCTTGATGTTTCTTGAATGGTGTTAATGCATTGCCTTCATCATGGAGGAACACATAAAATTGGATCATGATTGCTGCTTGACTCCTTGATTGCAGGCCTGTACTCAATTGCCTTGAATATGTTTGATTGAGTGCTCATGATAAGACTTAGAGTTAAAATGAGAGAGCAAGTTGTATTTATATGCAACTTACACCTTTTCAGATTTAATTTTTGAGGAAGGCTGACATTAGGGAGCAATTTCACATTACTAACAAAGTCGACTGTTATAATTCAACATTTGGGGCCAAACAACTTAGACAGGGGCATTAGGCATTGTAGTTCCAATAATATGATTCAAAACAAAGCTCATGAGTATGAGATTACACCAAGTCTTTGACAATGGTCCTCAATTGAGCACAATAAGGCATGAATCAGGTAAATTACACACAACCACCAAAGTCAATCCAAAGTGAGTGAAATTGTAAAGGGATATTGTTGATGTTATATAGCGTTGGGAGTTAGCTTTCTCCTAAAGGAAAATCACTTGTCCAAGAAATGTGAAGGGTCTTGAATTTGGAAATTGAAAATACTTGCATGGAGATGTTAATAGACATCCATTTGAAATGAAGAGACTTGTGCTTGGAATGTAAAGGGTCTTTAGTTTCGAAGCTGAAGAGTCAAGTCTTCTATATGTTTCTTTGTCGTGTGCATTGGTTGGGTGTTAGACACGCATTATGTTTCTGGTTCTATGTGTAGTAGATGGATTTTTGGTTTAGTTTGAAGCATTGTAAATAGATCTCTATTATTTTATCAATAAAGCATCATTTCTTATGTGGCTAGGTTTTTCCCCTCAAGTTGGAGGGTTTTCCCAAGATAAATATTAGTGTCTTTTTGTGTCATCTATTCTTGCATGTTTTGTGTCAGGAATATTTTGTTTCTCTACTATTTTGGTTCATAACATTCACATGGTATCAGAGCGGGTCTAAGGAAACAATCCGAACCAGAATAGAACAATTGGATTCTAGAAGAATCGTAATGTCTAATGGGAGTTGAATATGCTGTTCAAAATGAGGGATTCATATGAGAACGTGTAGCTGAAGAGCCTTGGAGGGTAGAAACTTGGATAAAACTTCTTACATGGACAAGGAGGATGCTGTCATGTTTGTCTATGCTTACATGTTTCGCATTCCCATCTACGAGGATAGCAGATGTACTGCTGTTCAAATTTTTCATTCTCTATAACTGTGTGCTGGCAAAAGATCTATTGGTGGATTGTGAGGAAATTTAGGCAATAAAGAGATAAGAATTTGTATATTGATCATGAATTTTATGTAGTTAATTCATGCTATAATATTGAGAATAGTTAATCATGTATGATTTTAGAATTGATATGTATATTTTCTCTTTATGAATAGTTTGATTCTGTGAACTATTGCTAATCTCTTTAAAAATGCTTCCGGGACAGATTGAGAAGCAACAAGATGATGAGAGATTACATGCAAAGTCATGCAGGCTATAGAAATGAACATAGGAATGCTGCTTGCAGCCATGGGATTAAATTGATGGCACATAACTTCATTAAAGAGAAAGAACCTATTCAGATTGTCATTGCAATTAGTTTCTACGAAGAGGAAGAAATGAAATTCAAAGGGAGACTATTCGGCTGTAGAAATCAGATTCAAAGGGAGCTTGTGTGGTAGATGTATAATGCCAAGTCCTTTGTAGAGGATCAACAAACTGGTGTAGCAATGTGACTACAAAAGCTCATTGTTGGACAAACATTGGAGCCAATTTTTGTGGTATTGTGATAATCAAATCCATGAGAATGTTGCCCATATTTGAGAGAAAATATTAGTTGAGAGGGAGTCTTAGCATTGAGATGATATTTTATATGTTTTAATGAGTTCTCTGAGAGGGAGAAGTTTGAGTAGCAATCCCTAGTTAATGAGTCATCTCTGAGAGGGAGAAGTTTGAGGTGCAATCCCTTGTTAATGAGTTCTTCTCTGAGAGGGAGAAGTTCGAGGTGCAATCCCTTGTTAATGAGTCATCTCTGAGAGGGAGAAGTTTGAGGTGAAATCCCTTGTTAATGAGTCATCTCTAAGAGGGAGAAGGTCAAGGTGAAATCCCTTGTTAATGATTTATTCTCTGAGAGGGAGAAGTTTAAGGTGCAATCCCTTGTTAATGAGTTCTTCTTCGCAAGGGAGAAGTTTGAGGTGCAATCCCTTGTTAATGAATTCTTCTTTGTGAAAGAAGTTTGAGGTGAAAGCCCTTCTTCCACCCTCTGGGAGTAGCTATGGTGGATGTCATGTGAGAGACTCCATGACTTAGCTTTTGTGTTATTCACCCTTTGGGAGTAGCCACGGTGAATGTCATGTTGAGACGACGATATCACATTGAGAGAATCCATGATAAAGTTTTTGGTTTTCTCACAATGGGTGTAGCCATTGTGAGGGTCATGTTGAGAGAATCCATGACATGAGAATATGGAAAGATACCTCCCTAGCTAAGAGGGACCGTTGATGTTATATAGCATTGGGAGTTATATTTCTCCTAAAAGTGAATCACTTATCCAAGAAATGTGAAGGGTCTTGCATTTGGAAATTGAAAAGACTTGCATGGAGATGTGAAGAGACATCCATTTGAAATGAAGAGACTTGTGCTTGGAATGTAAAGAGTTTAGTTTCGAAGATGAAGAGTCAAGTCTTCTATATATTTCTTTGTCTTGTGCATTGGTTGGGTGTTAGAAACACATTATATGGCTATTTCTGCGTGTAGTAGATGGATTGTGGGTTTAGTTTGAAGCATTGTACACAGATCTCTATTATTTTATCAATAAAGCAACATTGCTTGTGTAGCTGAGTTTTTTCCCTCAAGTAGGAGGGTTTTCCTAGGATAAATATTAGTGTCTTTTTGTGTCATCTATTCTTGCATGTTTTGTGTTAGGAATCTTTTGTTTCTTTTCTATTCTGGTTCATAACATTAACAAATACAATTTCCTACACTACATTTAGCCCTGACCTTAGTGGGAGTATGAAATTTCACTCATACTCTCGATAAAGTATAGAGAAGAAAACAATATTTTTATCAAGACATCAAAGAGACAAGACAATGCCAAGCTTGGCAAGGTGGTAGCCCTTGAGACTTAGGATTTTATCAATCTACAATATCAAGATAAAAGACAAATACAAAGTGAGAATTATGATCAACATTGGTAACATACATGGAGCATACAAAAACAAAAAGGTATGGCATCTAGRGCTTGTAAGATCTACATAAGCTTACTAGAAGCCATATCAAAACACAAGGCATGACCTCTAGGACTAGTAGGATCCTTAGATACTTATTGTTGATGCATGCTTTGTGACACTCACCAACACAAAACAAGATACCAAGAATTATATTCTCTCTTGAACAAGGAAACCTCAAATGCTAAACATGCTAAACTGTGTGATCAAATAAGGCAACCCCAAAGTTTACACCACAAACATGTGACTTTATGATGGATATAGACTCAAAAAATTGATGTGATATTGCTGGTAACCACGAGGGGACTTACAAAATTGTTCTTTGACTTTATCAATTCTTTCCCTTTAAGTAGTTGTTACTGGGATGCTAAATGATTCGAACTTCAAATAAAAGATAAAAAGGATAAGGGTTTAAAGAAATATAATCTAATCATAAGGACAATGATAAAAATGGATAATGCTTGGATAGACAAATTCCTTATGGAATTACTTTCTACTTAACCACACAATACCATAGAAAGAGTGCAATCTTCTAGGTTAGCAAAAGATTTTCATATTGTAAATAATCCATCCAAATACTCAATACTGGTGCAATCCAAATGAACACCTACAATCAAACTATGCCCAAAATGAGATTGAAACTAACCATACAGTTCAATTTACAATCAACAAAATACAAATGGTATGAACCAAGTAATTCATTACATATCTCCACATGTCTCCATTAAGATCAATGAGCTTCAACTAAAACTTGAGAAGTAGAAACCATGCAAAATGTCGAAACAACACACAAAGTTCCAACATATCTTCAATAAAAATCATGTATTTATTTCAACATAGGCCTTGGAAAAAAGTTCTGATCTCCTCCTTCTCCTACTGCTTCTATTCTCTGCTTTGCAATCTACTCTCTCATCTAATCTTTGCTATTCCATCTACTCCTAATAATTTTACAAATGTGAATGCCAAGCCTTATATAGACATCCCAATTATGATGAAGGGACCAAACTGATTCTAAATCAATAAGAAAGATAATTTAATGAAAACCCTATTTGGGGTAGTTACAACTATCACCTTCATACATTTAATCCCATCGAATGAGAAAATTACAAGTCCTTATATACATATCCTTTTGAGGGTGGACCAATGAGAAATTGATTGTAATATTACATCATATGCCTTCCACATGTCAAGTTGTTGATGAGTCAGGTTCGATGAGCTTGGACATGTTAACCATGAATTGTTTGATTTGTCAGAGATGAGTAGATGCTACCTCAGCTTGCATGTCTTTGTAAACTTTGACTTCATCACAAAGAAGTCCTTTCTAAATTTGTTTAACTCTTCTGAAACTATCCACTTCTTGTGAACTTAATCTTCATCTTTGTAGTGATCCTTCATTGTTTTGGAATTCTTTCTCTTGGGCATTATCTTGCCTTGATCTTCTTGTAGTAATTGTCCTTCACGTTGATCTTGAATTTTCAACAGAAATCCAATGTCATTGTGGTGTTTTTCATTTGTAGAAAAATCTGATTTTTTGAAGGACTTTGATCTTGAATTCCTTCTCAAAGTAGGAATCTCATCCTTCCTCAAACTTGTCTTCCCAATCATCATCATTTCATGCATCTATTCCTGAAAAAGAAAACCTTGGATCAAAGATACAAATAAAAAGTGTGCAAGAAAATTTTGATGATCCTAAAATGATTTTCATGATAAACAACTCTTCAACAGGATCTTGGATTGGGATTCCTCAATCAAGGATTGGAATTGGTTTTGCATCTTAAGGTTTGGAATTTGGATTCTTTGAATTAGGATTAGGACTTTAGAATTGGATTAGGATTTTAGGACTTGAAATGATCTTATTTTGTCCTCTACAATCTGAAATATTGACTTGGAAATTTTATAATGCCTTATCCAAATCTGCACATGCATTTTTATGTTGAAGGTTTTCTTCTTGATTCTGATTTTAACTCATCCTAGAAGGTGGTATTTGCATTTCAATATGGAAATTTTGCCCATTTAGGTCAGATTTGATTGGTCATCATCTGCTGGTTTTTCCTTGATCTACTTGGAAACTCACCTTATTTGAATTGATATTCACTTTCATCTGATTTTAATTCACCCTGAATTTGGAAATTTTGCCCTTTTCTTCCTTGTAATTCACATCTAATTGAATGGAATTTTTCTTTTATCTTGATAGGGTTTGCCTTGTTGCTGATAAACTCAGTCAAATCCAGTCATAAATCACCTTTCATTTGCCTAATTTGCATTGAATCCACATTTCAATTTCTAAATTCGTCATTGATAAGATTTGATGCGATTTGATTTTGTTTCTCTGGTAGTACATTTGCAATCTTGGATCTGAAAATTCATCTATGATTGATAGAATGCTCCCTTGAATGAAAGAATTTAGCCTTGAATGATGACAATTCACCTAAACCTCTGGAAATTCACTCCTTTCTACCTTAATTTGCCTTTGATATGCATTGACTGATTGCTTGTAATGATATCTTTCATCCCTTATATATGGTGCTTCACATGGAAATCGCCTTTCATTGCAAATGGCTGACCTTCATAGGAATCCGTCATAATCGTTGCAGTCATGATTACCTTACATATTGTCCAAAGTGCCGACATTTGGAAAATAACCTCTACCATAGAATGGGATGCCTAGATCCACCTAGACCAAGTTTGATCATCCTTGTCATCTTCCAAGTGGAGTGAAAACACAACATGTCCACTCAACTAAATGAAAGAATAGATATCAAACTTAAATACATTATTTGCAAACAATTAATTACAAAAAAATAATATCAAATGTAAGGAAAGATACAAGGTTGAGACACCTTATTCCTAATAGTATCAAGGTACCTACAATTATGATTACCATACAATGGCTATACCATAGAATTGCACAAAACAAACTCATGAGGAAGCTCTAGTTACAATTCAAATAATGACGGAAAAATAACAAAGTAAACCCTTACCCTAATCTATTTGACTGGAAGACTGAAATTTTCTCCTCATTAGAAAGTTGTAGACTTCACTCTACTACGTACTCAAATCCAAAGCAATACCTCAAAACTATAACACAAATTTACTTAATTAACTTGGCAAGAGTACACCCCTTGATTATAAAATATGATGCCAATATCTTTGCACCTATTTCACCACCTCACCAATCATTAATCCAAGGCAGTCGCTAGCCCCTCAAAACAAATGTGACTTCCAAAGTCAAACATCCCTTTAAATTAGACAAATGACAAGAAGTTGTTAGTTCACAAAATTTGAAACTTCTAAACCAAACAAGTCAACGACTACCAGAGTTCAATATATTCCTGACATAGTGATATAACTTGGATAATTAGCACATACCTATTCCATACATCAAACCCATTTTTAAGAACATGGATTCCAAACTCATTTAAACACACCAAATGTGGTCATCACATCAAAAATTTACACACCTCTAACCAAACAACTTAACGACTACAAATGTTCAATATATTCCCAATTTTTGATATAAAGGATAATTACCACAATCCTATTATATCACTTGATTTAACAACTTCTTAACCAAAGAACTCAATGCCCATGAAATTTCAACACATTCCCAATATCCCGACATAAATACCATATAATGGATACACCTTAAAATTTTACAAAATAGACTCACGAGGTAGTCGACAAATGACCGTAGATGCTACGACCTGAACATTCTCCACTTACAATTCCAAAATTACATAGTAAAATAATGGAAAAACTGGACACTTCACTCTATCACCTCCTCAAATTAAAAATACATCCCCCATTACATTGCAAGATACACTGCATTTTTGAAAACACAATTAAAATAGTCATTGCAATCACCACTCAACTCTTACCTTTTTCAACACAACTATTTAAACCACTGTTAACTATAGAAGAAAAAAATTTCTCCACTTAGAATATCACACAACATTATACAACTAGCGAATCAGAGAGTTATATCTCCATCAAATAATCGTCTCAACTCCACAAACTATTACCACACCCACCCGCTTAAATCCCAATTAGAAGAACAAATAAATTACCGACCGCAAATAATTACTCCACACAGAACATCGCACACCCTACTCTCCCACTGAAACAACCAAAATTCCACAACTTTTTGGTGGCACAACACAACATACAGGTGACGCGCAACATCCCAACAACAAAAACACACAATTTCCCCACTCTCCCTGTTCTAATAACTTCTCACATTCGGTCCACCGAAATTGGACAACTATTCAGTCGCGTGAGACACTTTACCAACATAGACAATTTTCTGGGATGAAAAGTCCAAACTAATAGGCCCAAACAACTACCCCACACAAAACATCACACTCAATTAGCCTCCGGTATAAACAATTGGAATTTCAAAACTTTCACGCGATGTCAGACAACATTTAGGTGACATGCAACATCCCAACAATAGAAACACACAATCGCCCCACTCTCCCTACTTCAACAAATTCTAAAGTTTTTCCTACCAAAATTGGAATGATAACTTTCTGGCCGTGTGAGACAATTTTTAAGAGTTAAACAATTTTTTGGGATGAAAAGTTCAAACTAATAGTTGATCAGCTTACAAATTCTTTTAAAATAAAGCATATGAATTTAGAGATACTTTTCATATTCATAATAATATGTTTGAAAAAAGTAACTATATAATTTGCACTATTTTATTCAAAATAAAATATTTTTTATAATTAATATGTATTGCTAATTAAATTGATAAAAACATTTAAATTTAAAAAAAAATATAAATTATTTGTAAATTAGAAAAATTGACAATCACTATTTTTTTTAAATATAAAATAAAAGACATTAAAATGATCAAATCGTCATAAAAAATTCATATGACAAGTAGGGGTGACCGTCAAATTTTAGGCCGGATTCCCAGCAAAGAATTAACTACATTTGCAACTGGTGCAAGGTGTCAAAAAACAAACAAAAAACAAAACAAAAACAACATTTGCTCACTCAACAAAATCCAATTAACTAGGAAAATGCTGAAGTGAAAGAGAGGAGTTTGACCAACTCTTCTTTTCAAGTGGCTGAAGATGGTTGTTGAATGTGGTTGAAGCTTAATGTACTGCTAGAAATAGAAGAAAAAACTCTGATATGCAACCTTTGAGCAGAATAAGCTTGTTGATGAAGACTGCTACTGCAATAATTCTATGAAGCAGGCTTACCAATTGAAATGAGGCGCCAATTTCCCAAGTTGCAGGTCGATTGACACCAAATAAGAAGGTTGTTTGGACAACAAGGCATAAATTTGCCTAAATAAAAAATAGTAACAATTAGTTACCAAATAAAGGCACTGAGATTCTATCCAAAGCTAGATTTTATCGAACGAAGGCATGAAGGTGGCTGAGGATGATTCCATGTAGGCATTGAATGTGCCAGTTTCTTTACAAGAGCCCAACCTTCAACATCAAAACATAGTTTTTTTTTATGAATAGCACCTTTTCAATTAATAAAATATCAAAGTTACATATCCACAAAAAAGGGGTCGGGGGATATAGAAATCACCCCGCAGAGTTCACACGGCAAAACCGGAAACATAATACAACTATTCATAAAAAAAAGGCATAAAGCCATTAAGCAGCCAGAGCAGTGGCAGAAGGAGGAGGATCTTTATCATAAGAACCCAACACATCATTGGGGTTAACAGGAGGGTCGGGGAGCGACCATCCATCATCTTCAGCTTCTTCTTTATCTTTCTCTTCCACCCTAGGTGGAGAAATAGCTAAAGCCAGGTGGGGAAACTTGGAAGAGGTGGCGGGATGCCAATCAGAGCCACGACAAGAACCAAGAGAATCAGGAGGGGTAGAATGAGCTGGAGCAGGAGACCACCCAAAAGTATGGTGAGGCAGAGAAGCTGAGCGGCACCGCTGACTATCGTTGCCACCTCTCGGAGAGTGGTGGCGGGGTGCCTGAGACCGTGGGGTGCATGATCAGCGTGCCGAGGAGCTGCGCTCACAGCGACGGCCTCTGGGAGGAGTACCTTCAGCAGAAATGGCATCAGGCTCCGTAATGGTAGCCCAGATGGTTTGAAAGCAAGAGCTCCAGTTAGAAGTGGAAGAATGAAGATGCCATCTCTGATTAAGGGTATCCACCATCAAAAGATGGGGGGACAACCACCTATAACCCAGCCTTGCTTTGTAATTGCTGAAAGGCGTGGTAGGATACCATTTTTAATCCTTCCACCAGGCTCTGACAGACTGAATACCAATCTTATGAAGCAAGTTGGCAGGAATCGCAGAAACCAAAAGATCAAAAGTTTGGTGATCAGAGCGAGCCAAACGATACTGAACCTGCATATCCTCCCATGAATGAAGACCCATAGAGGCTCTAGAGAAAAGGTCCTTGGGTGTCCGGATGTCACGTTTGAAAAAACGCAGAGCACTAGTCCCTTGAGTCTTGGCCAAGGGGATGCCTTGAATAGAAAACAACGAAGACCACCAGAGGCTCTGCTGATTGAAAGAAAGACCATTATGAAAGGCATCACCATTCCAATGGAGCCAAGGCTTAATAGCTTCCCAAGCTTTCCAAATTCTCTTGATGATGAAGGTACCCTAAATTTGAACAGGTTCTTTCATAGTGAGCAAGATCTGGAGACCAATGCCCTTCCAAGCTAGCCTGTGAACTGGGAATCCAGAAGAGATGCAGTGCCTGACAAGAATTTTCTAGGCCTCATCACTAGTAAGAGCATGGATAATCCACTTTACATAGAGAGCATGCCCCTGTCTCTGAGTGGAGAGCAGGCCAAGGCCTCCAGGAAACCCTATGAAACCCATGGCCATCAGCACCAGAGACCCAAAGAAAATATCTGAGCATATGTTCTATCTTGAGATAAGAAGCCCTAGAGGGAGCCCAACATGAGGAGTTGTAGACATGAGTAGCAGCCAACGCTTTGGAGCATATCTAAAATTTCCCAGCAAGGGAAAGAGGCTTGCAGATCCAATATTGCAACTTTTTTTCAATCTTGGCAATCACATCATTCCATAAATCCACAGAGGAGCCATGGAAAGCAAAGGGAATGCCTAGGAAGCAGAAAAATTCCCCATGCTGAACCCATTTCTAGACAAAATTATTAAGCTAGGTAGGGGCTGGAAGAAAAGACTATCTGAAAAAAAGAGTTTTAGACCATTGGATAACAGATCTAGAGGCTTGACAAAAGGTGTCCAGGCACTACAAGCCATTGGAGATGTTCTCCTCATCCTCAATAAGAGTGAGAAAGGATTCATCAGCAAAGTGACCATTAACAAGCTGGGAAGAGGAATTAGGAAGGGAAATGCCACGAACCAAACTAGAGGAAATAGAGTTGGCAAGCAAATACCCAAAGCCTTCAGTAGCAAGCACATATAAGGCAGGAACCAGCAGACAACCTTGTTGGATGGATCTAAAAAGCCCAAAAGTATCAAATTGAGACCCATTGATAGTAATGCACACAGAGGCATCACCAAAAAGCATTTCCACAGACTGTAGGAAGTGAGGACCGAACCCAAGAGCTTGAAGCATATCAAGAATAAAAGGCCATTCAATGCGGTCATAGGCTTTAGTAAAATCAATTTTGAGGAACATGGTAGCCTATTTAGATTGGCGAGCCCATTCCATCCCTTCCCAGACAACAATGATGTTGTCAAGAATATACCTGGATTTAATAAAACCAGTTTGTTCAGGGCAGACAATAAGAGGAAGGAGATGTCTGATTTTAAGAGCTAATGCTTTGGCAATTATCTTGTAGGAGACATTCAATAAGATGATGGGCCTCCAGTTGTAGATATCCTCTGGATCACCAGATTTAGGTATGAATTTGATATTCCCTTTATTAATTAAAGTACCCAAACTTTTATTGTGAAAGGCCTCGAGGTAGACTTTGTGCAGGTCAAGACCAACAGCATCCCAAAGGTGTTTGTAGAACTCGCAGGGGAAGCCATTGCATCCTAGAGATTTATCATTGGCCATAGAAAAAGCTGCTTCTCTCAGGTTAGAGATGGTAAGCAATTCCTCGCAAAAGGCACGCTGCTCAACCGCTATGCAATTTGGAGTAACAGCAATTCAAGATTTAAGAGCCTCTTCTCGCACAACAGAATTACCCTGCGATGCAAACACTTGTTCATAATATTGAAAAAAATCCTGAAGAATGGTCATAAGCTCAGTAAGGGTTTCAGATCCTTGTTTAATCTTTTGAATACCAACATTGGTATGCTGGGCTTTGAGAGCATGAAAAAACTCCTTAGAGGCTTTATCACCCACCTCCAACTAGTGGAGGTGAGCTTTTATTTGAGCTCCACGAGAAGCATAGGCATCAATAATTTGCTTCTCATGTCAGAGTTGGGCCAGCTTAAGCTAGAGTGCAGAATCAAAGGGGTTCAACGCAAGTGAATCAACAATATTACGAAGAGCCTTAGTGTTAGCTTCATAAGCATGCTTCCTATAGCAGGCTAATTGACAACCGTAAATGTGAAGAAATCTTGTAGTACGGGTGATGGCATCATTCCACCATTGAATCCAACCAAGATGACTGTGGGGCTGAGGTTCTAAATTCCAAACTTGAAGAATGTGAGCAATAGTGGAGGCATGTGTCAGCACTGACGTGTTGAGATAAAATTGCGTTTGGGCAGCCCTTCTGGTAAAGGACTGCCAAGTGATGGAAAAATAAATGGGGAAGTGATCTGACATAGTTACATCTGTCGGAGGAATGACAGGTAGGCCTCGATCCTCAGAAATAGAGAAAAAGGATTGAGCTATTATCATAGCACAATCTAGCCTCTTAAATATGCGGTCAAAGCCAGCTCTGAAATTAGACCAAGTATGACAAACCCCACCCTACTGGTGGTGGTTAGCATTGGGATCAAAAAGGCCCAATTTATTATGCATGTGGTACCAAGCTTCTCTCTCCCCAACTGTCCATCAAAAAAGTGTAATCCCTTCCTTGTCAGAGGCTAGCTCAACCATATTAAAATGCCCACACATAACCCAAGTAGCAAGAGGCAGATTGTCTACCACCCAGCACCAAAGTTGAGATCTTTTAACAACATCATTGGGGGCGTAAACATTAATGATACCAAAAGAATGATTATGAAAAGATAGAAAAATCTAGGTGACACGCTGCATCAGATCAGAACCATGAGCAATAACAGAAGAATGAAGGTGAGGTGACATAATAGTAATGAAACCACCTTTACTAGCTTCATGCTAAGAAGAAAAGACAATGTCGTTCGACCATATGACACGACAGGCAGAGTTAAGCAGGAACCCATAAATTTTAACCTCCTGTAAACATAACACGTCCAGACTATGAGACTGTGAAGTCTGTGATGGGTATCATGAACATAGTACTTTCTGGAGAGGTCAGTTAGAACTCACACATTCTAGGACAAAAAATTCATAAAAACTCTTGCATGGTTTCCTCATCCCCAAGAGAGGAGAAACTATTATGCAAGAAGGCTGGTATAGAGCCAAAGCTGGGGAGTAAATCTCTAGAAGAGGTAAACCACCTTTTATCTGGGTAGTCTGTGTGTCCATTCGGACTGCAAGACCGACGTAAAGACTGGGAGGAAACTGAAGAAACTGATGGCGGCATGAGAACCACTTCTGGAGTGGAAGGCTTTGCGGTAGAGATTTTCCCCTGGATAACAGGGTTTGAAATAAGCGGCAGTGGCGCATCAGTGGAAGGAGGAGATTTTCCAACTGAAGGTTTCGTAGATGACACAATAGCGGAAGTGAGTTGTGTCGTCTTGGAGCTTGAGGCATTCCTGCCTTTTTGTGAAAATGTAGTCCATTCTTCTTTTTTTCTAGCTTCCATATTTTTGGCTGGTGCTTCCTTTTGCAATGGATTTACCCGAGGGGTAGCTAGCGGGCAATCCTTAATCTTGTGTTCTACCGATTGACACCGATAACAGGTGTTGGGAAGGTTCAAATAGAACAATTTTTGAGAAATGGTGAGAGAACCAACTTGGATTTCAACAGTGTCCTTGAGGTCCCTAGAAAGGTCAACCTCAACACAGACACGCTTCTGGGGATGGGTATTGAAAAATTTGTCATGTTCCATGACAATGACCTTACCAAGGGTTTTAGCAATGGACTCAATAAATGGCCAGCATGGCAAAGGGAGACCAGAAAACTCAACCCAAAGAGGAACCCTAAGTTTCTTGTCATCCGAGACTGTGAAGCCTTGAGACCATCTCTGAAAAACAAGCAGGGATGACCTAATAGTCCAGGGCCCGTGGCTAAAAACTGCTTCCACCTGGGAAGGGTTAGCAAAACAGAAAAGGAAAAAAACTTAGGTAAGGTTTTGCACACCATCAAGGTGGACCCCATGAGGGGTCCAACCCTTGTTTACCCAATCTTTGAGGATACTTTTAGGAGGAGTACGACCCACAAAATATCCAATCAGAGTATGCTTTTCTAACCATTCACATGCAGAATCAAATTCTTGCATATTAAGAACAATATCAGGGTTACCTCGTGAAAGACCTTTGGGAAAAACTTGCGAGGACGTTTGTTCAGAGGAGGCACCATGGCTTTTCGAAGCTTCAACTCGCGCACCAGCATCAACTGCTAGGCCGAAGTTGGCCGGAGCCATACTAAAAGCTAACCCTAATGCAAAAATCCCTTAGTAAATGTGGTATGACAGATGGAAAGCTCAGAGCAAAGACATAGAAAAGACACCGTACGCATGAAGCCCTAGCAGAGTGAGTTTTACAGTTCAAGAAAATTGACCTTTTTAACAGTTTTCATTACCAACAACAAAACATAGTTGAATGAATCATTCAACAAAAAAATGCAGATTTGTTATAAAATTTTGCTAATAGCAAGGGCGCAATTAATAATACACTTGTTCAACTTTAACTAGTTGCATACCAATGAAGATAATGGCGCTGGCTATGGGAGCCAAAATGTAGCTGTTCAAAAATCTTTGAAAACAGAGTGCTGACTAACATTATTAGAAAACACAGTGTTGCAGGGTGTTAAAACACACAACATTATATAAATACACAGTGCTGCTTAGTAAGTAATATGTTGTGTTTTTCAACACCCTGCAATACTGTGTTTTCTGCTTTGTGTTATCGGGTGTATTTTGACCCCCTCATAGCCAGTGCCTAAAGATAATGGTCGCTGAAATATGTGGATGAACCTTTTGATTTAAATGGTGAGAACCTTGAAACAACTCCCTGCAGGAAAACTACAAAATCCTCCAAGAGGCTGGATAGGCCAATATTTGTTCAATTCTATCCAAAATAGTAGATGTCTTACGAAAAAAATTCAAAAATGGATAAGTAGTAGGTATTTTCTATAGTAAGTTAAATTGTAATATTGTTATCACAATTTCACTGTGAAGTTTTTCAGTCAAATTCATTGATCCATGTTTCATGAGTAGTTGTTCACAAGAACTCATTTCTCATGAAATTCAAGCATGCTTAGCCATGATATGATTGAAAAATGACCAAATTTGACATTTCAATTGATAGAGATTTGAATTTGATTTGCCAAAACAATCTAAGGAACTTGCAACTCAATGCCCTAATACCATGTTGGAGTAGAAACAAATGCAAAATTCAGACTTCCACAAATGAATAAAGGACAATGCAATAGCCAATAATCTATCATAAAAGGGTATATGTATAATAAACTCTCCTTGCATTTATAGATGAACGAGGAAATAGGAATGTCAAATAGAAAGACTTACTAACCCTCCAAGAAGTGTGACACTTGTAGTTGAGGCAAGTGTGAAGGCATGTGCCAAGATAGAAAAACTACCTAACCCTCCAAGAAGTGTGACTCGTCTATGTTGTGAGACAACTAACCAACTAAGTGAACTTAAGGTAGTGTGAATATGACTACTAGGTGTAGGAACTAGATAAAAGACCACTAGATGAATAAAGACTAAATTCACACTAACACATCATACCATCCATAATTTAATGGAGGTCAACATCCTAGGATGTATTAAGGCATCCTATAATGTGTTAAGAAGTCCTAGGATGTAATAAGGGGTCCTAAGGGGTTCTATAGAGGGAGAGAGATATTATATTTTTGTAAACAATTTGTAAAGTATAATTATAAATAGTTATAAATGAGTGGAAATGAAAAGGACTGATATAACTAACTATTATAAATAATTTAAAAAAAAAACATTTTCTAACATTTTCTAGATGTTTTTTAACAATGGTTTTCTAATATTTTCTAATGTTATCTAACAAAAATCTATTTTTTTTTCAATTAAAAACTAATGAAAATGAAAACTAACTAAGACAATTGAAAAACATATAATTTGTAATAAAAAATAAATTAAAAAGGGAAGAATTATGTGCACCTACTATAAATGACGGTCGAAAGTGCTCAGGAAATGTTGATGCCAGTCTGGGTTGTCACCAGGTTTGCTTTAACACTTGGGGTCCATGAGCATAGTAACAATGTTTTGTGAAAATGACTGTTATCGCCATAAATTTAAAGAAAATCCAGCCAGAGGGGTCTTAGGGCGAAGGCCTTAACCCCCCAAAGGGGTTGAAAATGGGACACACTATTGTGAGATTACCCTTATCTATCTTCTTTATTTTAAATAAATATAATATTAATTTATTTTAACCATTTATTTCATTGGCTTATAATTTTTATTTATTAGTATCTTTTCTTGTCATTTGTAGTGTTGATCATGTTTGTTTTTTGATTTAATTGTATGAATTTTTTTTGACATCATTATTATAGATCATGAATTTCATTATCCATCATCACGATATAGAGAGTTAGAGGAGGACTAGCTAAATAGAAGAGGAGTGAGATGACACAGAGACAAAGGGACCAAAAAAGAGTTCAAGTAGAAGACTATGAATAAACTAACTAGAAGATAATAAGAATAAAAAGGAAAAAAAATAGAAAAAGAATTAAATAAATATTAAAAATTATACAATAGAAAAAAACATAAATATTAAAAATTATACAACAGAAAAAAACACCAAACGGAAATAAAGTAAAATTAATAAAAATATATGTATACAAGCCACATAAAGATAATGACAAAAATTAAATAGATAATCAAACAATAAAACATTTATGTATTTAGTGGTAAGAAGTATTTTTACGCCGTAGGCGTTTCCTTTCAAAGGCCTTGGGCAAAATTAACCGATCAACGGTTGCAGTTGGAGGAATAGGGAATGACTGCCATTGAGGCAATCCTTGCCATTGGCTAAAAGACGATGGAAAAGCGGTGCCCAGGCCATTTGGTCTTTGGCCACGTCACCTTATTCTGTGTCCCTTCATTTGTCTCGACGTAGCAGTAAAGAAGTTTCCCTGTATGATTTAGTCCATCCGCCTTTGCTATGCTCAAAGGCTAGCTACTTTTTGCAGGCGCAAAGAAAATCACTTCCGACGGCTTATTTCCTCCTTTTCATCATTGTTTACGCCAGATTCATCCGGCCATTGCCTGTTACATGTTTCGGATTTACTCCAACTAGCAAATTCTGAAAAATTAATAAATGCCTGCATCGTGGTAGATCGCTTAGCAGGACTCTTTTCACAAGTTCTTCTAGTCTGTTATCCTCTGACCCACTAAATCATATTATACTCACTGTGATATTTTTTGGTCAATGGAAGAACACCTTTTTATGTAGGTAAATCTTATCTCAGGCACCTTTCCTCTTAAATGCATTAATAACTGCATTGAATGGTATTAATGCATTCACCCACATTAGCTTGTGACTGTAGATGTCGTGTTAATATATCTCAGTCCATTGCCGCCTCTGCTGCCACTAGTGTTTTTCTATAAATACTATGAAACTCTTAAATATTTTTCATAGGAACTCGGAGCGAAAACTTGAAAGGAAGCTTTGAAAGCAAGAAAGTTGAAAGACAACATAGTGAATGCAACAGTTGGCATTTGAAAAATCTAAGGTATTTTTACCCATTATCTTTCTCTCTTCACTCTTTCATTTTTTTCATTTCTTTCATTTCTTGTCACTATATGCATGTATTTGATTGGCTATTTAGGGAAATTAGCTACTTTTTCATTTAATTTAGAATTTTCGGTGTGCCAATCAATTTAAATTGTTAGTTTTTGTATAAAATGTACAGATTATGAATTCACTGAAATATATATTAATGAATATTAGAAAAACCAGTGTCCTGTCTCTGAATTAACCTATAATACATTTTCTTTTTATTTTAGTTGAGTATTCTCTGGAATCATATGAACAGTATGTAAGTTAAGCCACTTGTCAGCTCTCCTATATGGATATGTTTCTTACTGTTTGGACTAAAAAGATTTCCTAGTTGGGTTTACAATTGATTCATTACTGTCATATGTGGGTGTTCCTTTTGTTTCTACTACAATATTTATGATGTTGTATTCACTACCTCTATAGAATGTATACCAGAGATAAAACCGAATCCCCAGGGGTTTTCTGCCTATCCCCAACCCCTCAAAATTTGGGGCATAGGGATGTGTTGGAAATATTTTCCAGGTCGTTCCCAGTAACCTGAATGTGTGTCTCTTGAAAACAATCACATTACTCTGGAAAGAAAAAAGGCTCTGCTAGAATCATAGAATAAATTTGTGATCCCTTAAAAGGGTGTGACTAGATATACTAGTAAATATTAACACTCTTTTTCACAACTAGACAACACAACTATCATAAGATTTTGTTCCATTGAGTATAAAACATTTAAAGTTATTGATTTAATATTATTTGAATGTAATTTTTTAAATTTTATATG
>MU227989.1:73096-85977 GCA_018584345.1 Thuja plicata | reverse complement strand
TCTTAGCAAGATCTTGGAGTAGAGAATGCAATCTTTGCATCATACTCACAATGAATCATCTATTTTGAAGTAGCCTAGTCACTAGTCTACATGATAAATATGAGAGAAATAAAAAATAGACCATACTCATTTCATCTAGGAAGCAATAAATTGATTTCTAATGGGTTTTCATTTTGTTGTGTTGATTGAATAGCATGTTACTAACCCATGGATGTAAGGATTTATTGAAGTGTTTGTGCTGACCACTTTTCACACTCACAACAAGCACATATATCAACACTAAACAAATATGGAACCCTCCCCCTCCTCATAGCTAGCTAGATGCTCATGAAAATCATGATGATTGATCAGATTAGCCCAGTTAACATACTCACCATCAGAACACATAGTTATCATGAACTCACACATCTAGAAAGAAAATTCCCTTGACTCTGCACTACCCATAACATAGTGTATGAGGGTGATCGCATCATATATTTCTTTCATAAAATACTCTCTTTTTAAACTTGAAGGCAACTTAGACTTCCCTTTCCTCTTAATCCCCAAGCGCACACTTGCGATTTGAGTCAGGCACCAATATTTTCTCTCTAAAAAATAGTAGAGACCAAAATTTATAGATTTATCTACAAATGAATCCCATTCAGGAAGCTTCAGTGCTTGCGAGACAACTTCATCAAAAATTTTAACAAGCACCGAACCAATGAAAGTTTAAATTTCATGGTTCTTAGAGCCTTACTGATTGACACAAGAAACAATCAATTCAAGACAAGGAATCACAGGGGGAAAACCACTTTCTTCAAGAAGACCACTCGCTAAAAACTTCTTAGCAATCAAAGAGTTATAATATTCTTTCATTCTCCTCATGATGCCATAAACACCCACATCAATTAAATTTATGTCTGTTATTGTTAGAATGAATTTAGAATAACTGAGAGGGGAGGGGTGAATCAGTTATCCTCATGTCTAGATGTAGCAAATAAAACTTTCTATATTTCAGATCTACTTGGCAGCAGTAGCATATGTCAACAACTTTAATCATGCAGTTTACTGTCTATTAAAATTAGCTTGTAGAAACATAATAGTAAAACAAACCATAAGTATTCATACAAGTTGACACAAGTATTTAACATGGAAACCCAATATGGGAAAAACCACCAGTAACATGCTACCAAGTTTTCACTCTTCTGAAGTGAGCTATGTGAGGAGCCAATCCTCTTAAAGGTTACAATAACACACTGTTAGGTGTGACCTGGTTAAAGGATTTAATCACCTTGTTAGGAGTGGCCTTGTTAGAGGACTTTGAACATTCCACCTAAATGTCACCTTGTTAGCGGATTTATACAAATGACTGTTAGGTCAACCTTGTTAAAGGATTTTAATTGATATAAGTGTTAGAAATTAATCAACAGTTGTGATCTGATACATACAACTTACTTTGCAAATTTAGATCCAATTACAGCTCTAATGTTAACTTACTGAATAGCCTGCATTGTCAATTCAACCTTCTAATATGCTTGGAAATCTGTCAAGCAATCACACATGCAACTCTCTTCTTTTGTATTCAGCCTTCTCTGCTAGATCATGCCAAACAGTAAATCAACTATGCAACCCTTTTGCATATATACCTGTACTTCACATTCAGCAACACACTTCAACATCCTGAATGAATAACCCCTTGAGGTTATCATATACCTCTCTATCTAGGTTAGATAAATATTTTGCCGCTTAAACACGATCGTAGATCTTAGGTTAGGTCAGATCCAACGGATCATTCCATCTTTGCATTACATTTACTTCTCCAAAGTAGTCTCTAATTAAATCTTGAAACCATGCATTAATTATAGTTACCCATACATTAAATGATATGGATCAATCTTTAATTAACATTACATATCCCAATAAAATTGGCTAAGTTGGCCAGAGATCTCAAATCTCATCATTAATCCAATTACTATAAGTCGGCCAACATCACTATTTCCACTCAGCAATTTCACTGGTGCTCGACATTGAAAAAAGTTTCTCGTCATGAACAACTTTTCTCAGCACAAGCAACTTTTCTTAGCACAAGCAACTTTGGTCGGCACAAGCCAAACTTTGGTCGGCACAGAACAACCAGAAAAACTGTCTTTGAAAGATGAACAACTAATTACTTTGCCAGAGTGCCAACTGATCAAGTACCCTTTTATTTGCCTTAACTCAACCATTCACTTGGTCTTCTTATTAAATCTTCTTCATCAACAATAGATATGGTACTCTTGAATAGATAACAATAGTCTCACCAGTTAAGGTTTGACAGCAATGACAAAATAACAATTGCTTGCATTGTCACTTTCCAATAGTTATCCCTTCTAGGCTATTGTCTATAGCTGGCAACATTACAAAGGCTAGGGTTTGAAAATTATAGTATAGAAGACCATGTATCTGAAAGGAAACTAAGTGTGTGGAAAATAGTTCCCTATGCTAAAATCCCAAGAAGAGGATGGTGCAAATTCAGATTTAACCCTTATCAATTACAGAAATGATAATACAATAACATGCATACATAGAAAAATGATAATGACACAATGATTTACCCTAGGGAAAACCTTTCGGTAAAAAAACCCAGCACTCCAAAACCTCCACAATGTATTAATCAAAACTATTGCTATTTACAATACACTTGCAATGCAAGTTCTTTCAGGAGATAATTGACACTTGAAGACAAATCTAACAGCATAACAACATTCCAACAATACACTAACTTCACTCTATGATTTGCAACCCTAAAAAATGCTTATATCATGTGCTTCCCTTTTTAGGGCAACTTCCAAAGATAACTGTATTAGGGTTTACCATTCTCCAGAAAAATAGGAACCCCGAAGATTGTACAGTAATAAACATGATCAGTTGCCACATGTCATGCATGTCTTCACCCATCATCGAATCTTTCACAATTAGCTCTTACAAAAATTAATGACCGTCATAGGAATTCGTCATAACCATTTCAGTCATGATTACCTTACACATTGTCCAAAGTGCCAACATTTGGAAAATAACCTCTACCACAGGATGGGATGCCTAGATCCACCTAGACTGAGTTTGATCATCCTTGTCATCTTCCAAGTGGAGTGAAAACACAACATGTCCACTCAACTAAATGACAGAACAAATATCAAACTTAAATACATTATTTGCAAACAATTAATTACAAAACAAATAATATCAAATGTAAGGAAATACAAGGTTGAGACACCTTATTCCTAACATTCTCCCACTTTTCGAACACCTTGTAAGAGCCAAAGGAAATAAAAATATTTAACTGCTATAGGATGAGAGGCCCATAGACTCCGAACACCATCTGAACTTCTCTGTGCCCACAGGTTTTGTCAATGCATCCGCAACATTCTTTACTGTATCTACCTTCTCCAAACTTACCTTTCCATCCTCTACCATATCTCTCACAAAGTGAAACCGCACATCAATGTGCTTGGCTATGGCATGGAAAGTTGGATTCTTCGCAAGGCAAATGGTACTCTGACTATCACAACAAATTGTAATCTGTCCTACATCAACACCAACATCCAAACATAGTCTCTTAAGCCAAATAGCTTCCTTACAAGCATGAGTAGCTGCCATGTAATTTGCTTCTATCATGGAAAAAGGGACCACAGGTTGTCGCTTACTCATCCAACTGATGGCACCACCAAACATAGTGAACACATAGGCACTGGTGGATCTCCTGCTATCAATGTCACCTGCCCAATCTGAATCCACAAACCATGAATACAACCTGAATACGGAGCTCCAAAAGAGTTTCCATGATAGCATATGGAATACTCTAATGTACCCTTCAAAAATATGAACACTCTCTTAACTGCATCCCAATGTATCCATCCAAGTTTATCCATAAACCGACTCAGGACTCCCATTGCTTGGGCAATGTATGGTCTAGTACAAACCATAGCATACATAAGGCTGCCAACTGTACTCACATAAGGTACTTTGCTCATGTCCTCCACCTCACTAGGAGATTTTGGAAAATCATCCATAGATAACTTTGTTCTCATAGAAATAGGAACACACAATGGTTTGCAATCTTCCATGCTAAACCTATCCAACACAGACTTCATATACTTACTCTGACTCAACCAAAGTTTTCTGTTAGATCTATCTCTGCTGATTTCCATTCCCAAAAAATACCTAGCTGCCCCTAGATCTTTCATCTCAAACTATGCTGACAACTGAGACTTCAAATCAGAAATCATACCCATACCCTTCCCAATCAACAACATATCATCAACATATAATGCAATAATAAGAAGGCGATCATTGTCAACTTTGAAATAAACACAATGATCTGATTTTGATCTCAGGAAACCAATTGACAACACAAAGGCATCAAATTTGAGGTACCACATCCTAGGAGATTGTTTCAAACCATACAGAGACTTCTTTAATATGCAAACCAAAGACTCTTTACCTTTCTAAATATAATGCTCAGGCTGTGACATATAGATATCTTCCTCCAAATCACCATGAAGTAAAGTTGTCTTCACATCCATCTGTTCTACCTCTAAATCATACGATGCTGCTAGAGATAACATAAATATAATGAATGTAAGCTTTGCAATAGGAGATAATATTTCACCATAATCAATTCCCTACACCTATGAATACCCCTTTGTAACCAATCTTCCCTTGTACCTCTCAACATTGCCATCTGCACAGAATTTCTTCTTAAACACCCATTTGCTTCCAACAGGTTTCCATCCTTTAGGAAAAGGTAGTAGGTCCCAAGTTTTGTTCTTCTCCAATGAATCCATCTTGTCATCCATGGCCTGAATCCAGGAACCTGCATCTTCCATACCTATAGCCTCTTTCACAGATCTAGGCTCATCAGTGTTTGTAATCAAGGCATAAGCACAATTGGAATCTAACATAGAAAATCCAAACCTCCTTGGTTGCTTTCTTTCTCTCATGGATCTCCTCAAGGACTGAGGTAGAGGTTTTTCTACCTCTTCTTCTAAATTTTTAGAGCTGCTAGAGCTCACCTCATCATCAGATCCATCATAGTCTCTCTATTTAGTCTTCTCTGGGGTAGGAGGCAACTGAACAACATCTTCTTCAATTTCTTTTTCATTTGGCTATAGCACAATAGGAGAAGGTGCTAGCTCTCTAAAAATAAAAATTTTTCTAAACAAAACCTTACCAATCATAGGATCCCAAAGCTTGTATCCTTTCACACCAACACTGTAGCCGATGAAGATACATTTTACAACCTTGTTTTCCAGCTTAGATCTTCTCTCCTTAGGCACATGTGCACAAGCTTCACAACCAAAAACACAAAGATGTCTAACTAAAGGCTTCGTACCAGACCACACCTCCATGGGTGTCTTACCAACAAGAGCTGGTGTAGAAGATCTATTAACTAGATAGAAAGTAGTGGCCACAACTTCAGCCCAAAACCTTTGTTCGAGGCCAGCTCCACTAAGAATACTCCTAGCGTTCTCCATCAGTGTCCTATTCATTCTTTTTGAAACTCCATTTTGCTGTGGGGTATAAGGAGTTGTCTTATGCCTCTCGATCCCTCATTCTTTACAAAACTGTTCAAACTCTGCTAAACAAAACTCACCACCATTGTCAGTTCTCACACACTTAATTCTTTTAACAGTCTAATTCTCTATGAGAGCTTTAAATTCCTTGAACTGACAGAAAACTTGTGTCTTGCTTTTAAGGAAATAAATCCACATCCTTCTACTATAATCATCTTTAAAGATACAAAATATATAGATTTGGAAAGTGAAGGAACTTTAATAGGACCAAACACATCCGAATGGATAAGATCCAAAATATTAGAAGACTTGTGAGAACTGGAGTAAAACTCAACATGATTTTGCTTACCATAAACACAGTATTTGCAGAAGTCAAACTTGAGATTACAATTATTTATCCCCTCAATGAGGTTTTGATTTTTCAGGGTTCTGAGACCCTTCTCACCAATGTAGCCAAATCTCATATGCCACAACATTGTCTTTTCTGCAGGAAGTTTGCCTTCCAAAGTGTTAGCACCCTTAGGTACACTTGCTGCACTACCATTGGAACCCATTACCATAGAATTCTTCACTACTGGTTTATATGGTGGAGATGAAGTGATTTATTCTCTCTTCCTTGAGACAGAAGAACTATTGCACTGTGAAGTGCAAGCATCTAGCTAAAACATGGTGCCTCTCCTAGTACCTTTCGTGAGAACCATAGCTCCTCTAATCATCTTGCATCCATCTTTCAAAAAAATAACTTTCACACCTGCATCATTCAACATACTTACAAATAACAGGTTTTGTGCCAAACTTGGGATGTGCATTACCCCGTTGATCCCCTTTACTCGTCCATTAGGGAATCTAATAGTGACTCTTCCTCATCCAACTATCTGTAGGTGAGAATCATCACCTAGGTACACCTTCCCACCATCAAACTCCTCATACTTTGAGAACCAAATTTGATGAGAGGTCATGTGAAAAGAAGCACCTGAGTCAATCAGCCACACATCATTAGATGCATGGGTGGACAAGGTTGCGACAAAAGCATCGCCATCTTCTTGAGATTTATCAGAATCTAAATCTAGGCTTTTCTTCTTTTTCTTTGGCTCTTTGCAGTCCTTATGAAAGTGACCAGAGTTACCATAGTTCTAACATGTTGCCTTAGACTTTCCAGGAGCCTTAGATTTCCCACGGGATTTGGATCTACCCTTTTCAGACTTCTTGTCATTTTTCTTTCCTTTGTCTTTGGATCTACCATGAACAACAAGGGCTTCCTTAGTTGAATCGAAGGTCTTTCTTTGCATCTCCTCAGATAACAATGAAGACACCACATCATCCATTTGGAAAGTGCCAATAGTACTCCCAAGGGCCATCACAAGATGGTCCCATGAATCTGGCAAGGAACATAGCAGGGTCATACATCGATCCTCCTCCTCCAACTTGACACCGATTGATGTCAACTATGCAATCAACATGTTAAATGTGTTCAGGTGATATGCAATGGATCCTCCTTCCTCCATTCTCAAAGAATACATATTCTTTCTCAGGAACAATCTATTCACCAAGGACTTGGCCTGATACACAGACCCAAGCCGTGTCCATAATTTTTTTGCGGTCTTCTCCTTGAGAACATTTAGGATAACAAAATCTGCTAGATAGAGTCTAATGAGACCCTTAGATTTCTAATCCTTGAGATCCCAATCTACTTGAGGCATTTTTACTGGTTTGATATCATTTTCAACTGCCTCCCATACATCATGGTCTACAAGCATGTCTTACATCTTGAATTTCCACAACTCAAAGTTTGTGCCACTGAAGTTTTCCACCTCCATTCTACTATATGAAGAAGCTGCCATCTCTTCCTACAATAAGGTTATGAATACTCTTCAAAAATACTCCCAATGAACTAGACATTAGCTCAAAAAACCCATACCCTAACAAATAGAACCAAAACTAGCCAGGCTCTGATACCAACTGAAAGGAAACTAAGGGTGCAAAAAATAGTTCCCTACCCTAAACTCCCGAGAAGAGGATCGTGCAAATTCAGATTTAATCCTTATTAATTAAAGAAATGATAATAGAATAACATGCATACATATAAAAATGAGAATGACACAATGATTTACCCTGGAGAAAACCTTTCAGTAAAAAACCCCAGCACTCCAAAACTTGCACAATATATTAATCAAAACTATTGTTGTTTACAATACACTTGCAATGCAAGTTCTTTCAGGAGATAATCGACACTTGAAGACAAATCTGGAAGCATAACAACATTCCAATAATACACTAACTTCACTCTGTGATTTTCAACCCTAGAAAAACCAAATACATTATTAATATATTAAATTTTATAAAAAAAAAGAAAACAAAATAAAAACTAAAAACTAAAACTAAAATTAAAAACAAACAGCAGGTAAAGGATAAACAAAGAGAAAACATTCCACTACCAAACTCTTTTCCCTACCAATGTCTTAAATATCCCACGCTACACAAGGCTACCCTCCTTCAATGGGATAGTGGAAAATTCTACATAATGGTGCATGTCATAGAGGAAAATCATCAAATGAGATGGATTCCATTGCTGCCTCAACCCATGACATGCTTCCTCCAGCTTGTAGCGCTAGAGTTTTTGCACCACTTCCAAATGGTGGAAATTGCAAATTAAGGCTTCTATTTCTTGAGCTAGGTCCCCAGATGGTGGTTTTAGCTCCCGTCCTTTGCTGCAAGACTTTCATGGAAAAGTCTTGTAGACCTGCAAAATAACTGTGAAGGAATTATGTTGCAAGTATTGTTTTCATGGGAAAAATCCAAAAAACTTTAAAAAATATTATCTCTTCATCCATACAAATTCTAAGGTGAACTAAAGTGGTTTTAAAAGATTTTTTAACTATGTTCCATGTGGGAGCTTTACTTGGGTTTTCCTAGGGGAAATCGTACTAGGGATGGCTCGAGGACATCCCCTAGCCATTTTTGTTTAAAAAAATTTTAGGGCAGGGGATGACTGCCTGTCCTCAAGATGACCGGGGACAACTCAAATGGCTCCCAACTATCCTAGGGACAACTAGCCATCTCCTACTATTGTAGCTGAGTTATATTAAAAAGAAAGCCCCAAATATAATAAAATAATGATTTATTAAGTTGTCCCCTTTTGTTGCAGCTGAATCTTATTAAAGAAACCCAAACATTTTAAATAATGATTTATTTCACATCCTTGTAAAGATTTTATAGAGGAATCCATTCCATGACAACTCTATTGCTTTTGCATTTGGAAAAAAAACATGTAATCTGAAGGAACCATGGGATAAAATAGTGGAAGAGTTTATATAAATTTTGAACTTTAATGGGGTATATCTAGAAAAAAAGATGCACCAAAATATCCAAATATATATTTTCAGTTTCAAGTGGTGAAAATTGTGATTCTAGCAAGGAATGTAAAGTAGGATCTAAATTGTTCACACAAATCATTGGGGACCAATGATTAAGGTTCAACTTCAGTCCTAAAAGGAGAGATAAACACTTTGATTGATTCTTCTCTTTTTGAGATGTGTTGGAATTGAAATGGATATGCAAGATCTAGGTTAACTAATATGAAGTTGACAACTTTCAACAATACCCATGAAATAGAGAACTAGAAATCAACACAATAGCTAAGATCTGGAAAAAGGAGACAAAGAAGAACTTGTGACGCAATATAGGCTTGAAAATGTCACATAGGGCTGGAGGGCACCCCTATCTAAGGGTGTCCAAATCAATAGTAAGTTCTAGATTTCAGATTCAGGAGGTCCCAAAAATCAATCAAAAAGTGTTAGATTTAGTTGGAAGGCACCCTAGTCCAGGTGTTTCTTCCTGTTAGAATGTTGAGATTGTTTATTACTATCCACTTTTCTCACTTGTAGCACTCTCTATGGTTGGATTTGAGCATGAACACATGAAAATGGGAAAAAATAGTTGTGTTGTATAAGCTCTTGCCTAAGTCATACCCCATGTTGGTGTTTTCACTTCCACTATAACAATGTTTGATGAGAAGAAAGCTTATCCTCATAAAGGACATAGACTAAAACCTTGATGGAAATGCTTGAATTGAAAATTTTTTAGATATGAATCCCTTGGCTTGAAGTCTCAAGTAAGGCTTGATGTTGCTTGAATGATGTTAATGCATTGCCTTCATCATGGAGGAACACATAAAATTGGATCATGATTGCTTCTTGACTCCTTGATTGCAGGCCTGTACTCAATTGCCTTGAATATGTTTGATTGAGTGCTCATGATAAGACTTAGAGTTCAAATGATAGAGGAAGTTGTATTTATATGCAACTTACACCTTTTCAGATTTAATTTTTGGGGAAGGCTGACATTCGGGAGAAATTTCACATTACTAACAAAGTCGACTGTTATAATTCAACATTTGGGGCCAAACAACTTAGACAGGGGCATTAGGCGTTGTAGTTCCAATAATATGATTCAGAACAAAGCTCGTGAGCAGGAGATTACACCAAGTCTCTGGCAATGGTCCTCAATTGAGCACAATAAGGCATGAATTAGGTAAATTACACACAACCACCAAAGTCAATCCAAAGTGAGTGAAATTGTAAAGGGATATTGTTGATGCTATATAGCGTTGGGAGTTATATTTCTCCTGAAGGTGAATCACTTGTCCAAGAAATGCGAAGGGTCTTGAATTTGGAAATTGAAAATACTTGCATGGAGATGTGAATAGACATCCATTTGAAATGAAGAGACTTGTGCTTGGAATGTAAAGAGTCTTCAGTTTCGAAGATGAAGAGTCAAGTCTTCTATATGTTTCTTTGTCTTGTGCATTGGTTAGGTGTTAGACACGCATTATATTGCTGGTTCTATGTGTAGTAGATGGATTTTTGGTTTAGTTTGAAGCATTGTACATAGATCTCTATTATTTTATCAATAAAGCATCATTTCTTATGTGGCTGGGTTTTTCCCCTCAAGTTGGAGGGTTTTCCCAAGATAAATATTAGTGTCTTTTTGTGTCATCTATTCTTGCATGTTTTTTGTCAGGAATCTTTTGTTTCTCTACTATTCTGGTTCATAACATTCACATGGTATCAGAGCGGGTCTAAGGAAACAATCCAAACCAGAATAGAACAATTGGATTCTAGAAGAATCATAATGTCTAATGGGAGTTGAATATGTTGTTCAAAATGAGGGATTCATATGAGAACGTGTAGCTGAAGAGCCTTGGAGGGTAGAAAATTGGCTAAAGCTTCTTACATGGACAAGGAGGATGCTATCATGTTTGTCTATGCTTACATGTTTGGCGTTCCCGTCTATGAGGATAGCAGATGTATTGGTGTTCAAATTTTTCATTCTCTATAACTGTGTGCTGGCGAAAGATCTATTGGTGGATTGTGAGGAAATTTAGGCAATAAAGAGATAAGTATTTGTATATTGATCATGAATTTTATGTAGTTAATTCATGCTATAATATTGAGAATAGTTAATCATGTATGATTTTAGAATTGATATGTATATTTTCTCTTTATGAATAGTTTGATTATGTGAACTATTGCTAATCTCTTTAAAAATGCTTCCGGGACGGATTGAGAAGAAAAAAGATGATGAGAGATTACATTAAAAGTCATGCAGGATATAGAAATGAACATAGGAATGCTGCTTGCAGCCATGGGATTAAATTGATGGCACATAACTTCATTAAAGAGAAAGAACCTATTCAGATTGTCATTGCAATTAGTTTCCACGAAGAGGAAGAAACGAAATTCAAAGGGAGACTATTCGGCTGTAGAAATTAGATTCAAAGGGAGCTTGTGTGGTAGATGTATAATGCCAAGTCCTTTGTAGAGGATCAACAATCTTGTGTAGCAGTGTGACTGTAAAAGCTCATTGTTGGACAAACATTGGAGCCAATTTTGTGGTATTGTGATAATCAAATCCATGAGAATGCTGCCCATATTTGAGAGAAAATCTCAGTTGAGAGGGAGTCTCAGCATTGAGATGATATTTTATATGTTTTAATGAGTTCTCTGATAGGGAGAAGTTCAAGGTGCAATCCCTTGTTAATGAGTCATCTTTGAGAGGGAGAATTTTGAGGTGCAATCCCTTGTTAATGAGTTCTTCTTTGAGAGGGAGAAGTTTGAGGTGCAATCCCTTGTTAATGAGTCATCTCTGAGAGGGAGAAGTTTCAGGTGAAATCCCTTGTTAATGAGTCATCTCTGAGAGGGAGAAGTTTGAGGTGCAATCCCTTTTTAATGAGTTCTTCTCTGAGAGGGAGAAGTTTAAGGTGCAATCCCTTGTTAATGAGTTCTTCTTCGCAAGGGAGAAGTTTGAGGTGCAATCCCTTGTTAATGAATTCTTCTTTGTGAAAGAAGTTTGAGGTGAAAGCCCTTCTTCCACCCTCTGGGAGTAGCTATGGTGGATGTCATGTGAGAGACTCCATGACTTAGCTTTTGTGTTATTCACCCTTTGGGAGTAGCCACGGTGAATGTCATGTTGAGACGACGATATCACATTGAGAGAATCCATGATAAAGTTTTTGGTTTTCTCACAATGGGTGTAGCCATTGTGAGGGTCATGTTGAGAGAATCCATGACATGAGAATATGGAAAGATACCTCCCTAGCTAAGAGGGACCGTTGATGTTATATAGCATTGGGAGTTATATTTCTCCTAAAAGTGAATCACTTATCCAAGAAATGTGAAGGGTCTTGCATTTGGAAATTGAAAAGACTTGCATGGAGATGTGAAGAGACATCCATTTGAAATGAAGAGACTTGTGCTTGGAATGTAAAGAGTTTAGTTTCGAAGATGAAGAGTCAAGTCTTCTATATATTTCTTTGTCTTGTGCATTGGTTGGGTGTTAGAAACACATTATATGGCTATTTCTGCGTGTAGTAGATGGATTGTGGGTTTAGTTTGAAGCATTGTACACAGATCTCTATTATTTTATCAATAAAGCAACATTGCTTGTGTAGCTGAGTTTTTTCCCTCAAGTAGGAGGGTTTTCCTAGGATAAATATTAGTGTCTTTTTGTGTCATCTATTCTTGCATGTTTTGTGTTAGGAATCTTTTGTTTCTTTTCTATTCTGGTTCATAACATTAACAAATACAATTTCCTACACTACATTTAGCCCTGACCTTAGTGGGAGTATGAAATTTCACTCATACTCTCGATAAAGTATAGAGAAGAAAACAATATTTTTATCAAGACATCAAAGAGACAAGACAATGCCAAGCTTGGCAAGGTGGTAGCCCTTGAGACTTAGGATTTTATCAATCTACAATATCAAGATAAAAGACAAATACAAAGTGAGAATTATGATCAACATTGGTAACATACATGGAGCATACAAAAACAAAAAGGTATGGCATCTAG
>MU227989.1:58723-72620 GCA_018584345.1 Thuja plicata | reverse complement strand
CAATCAACAAAATACAAATGGTATGAACCAAGTAATTCATTACATATCTCCACATGTCTCCATTAAGATCAATGAGCTTCAACTAAAACTTGAGAAGTAGAAACCATGCAAAATGTCGAAACAACACACAAAGTTCCAACATATCTTCAATAAAAATCATGTATTTATTTCAACATAGGCCTTGGAAAAAAGTTCTGATCTCCTCCTTCTCCTACTGCTTCTATTCTCTGCTTTGCAATCTACTCTCTCATCTAATCTTTGCTATTCCATCTACTCCTAATAATTTTACAAATGTGAATGCCAAGCCTTATATAGACATCCCAATTATGATGAAGGGACCAAACTGATTCTAAATCAATAAGAAAGATAATTTAATGAAAACCCTATTTGGGGTAGTTACAACTATCACCTTCATACATTTAATCCCATCGAATGAGAAAATTACAAGTCCTTATATACATATCCTTTTGAGGGTGGACCAATGAGAAATTGATTGTAATATTACATCATATGCCTTCCACATGTCAAGTTGTTGATGAGTCAGGTTCGATGAGCTTGGACATGTTAACCATGAATTGTTTGATTTGTCAGAGATGAGTAGATGCTACCTCAGCTTGCATGTCTTTGTAAACTTTGACTTCATCACAAAGAAGTCCTTTCTAAATTTGTTTAACTCTTCTGAAACTATCCACTTCTTGTGAACTTAATCTTCATCTTTGTAGTGATCCTTCATTGTTTTGGAATTCTTTCTCTTGGGCATTATCTTGCCTTGATCTTCTTGTAGTAATTGTCCTTCACGTTGATCTTGAATTTTCAACAGAAATCCAATGTCATTGTGGTGTTTTTCATTTGTAGAAAAATCTGATTTTTTGAAGGACTTTGATCTTGAATTCCTTCTCAAAGTAGGAATCTCATCCTTCCTCAAACTTGTCTTCCCAATCATCATCATTTCATGCATCTATTCCTGAAAAAGAAAACCTTGGATCAAAGATACAAATAAAAAGTGTGCAAGAAAATTTTGATGATCCTAAAATGATTTTCATGATAAACAACTCTTCAACAGGATCTTGGATTGGGATTCCTCAATCAAGGATTGGAATTGGTTTTGCATCTTAAGGTTTGGAATTTGGATTCTTTGAATTAGGATTAGGACTTTGGAATTGGATTAGGCTTTTAGGACTTGAAATGATCTTATTTTGTCCTCTACAATCTGAAATATTGACTTGGAAATTTTATAATGCCTTATCCAAATACGCACATGCATTTTTATGTTGAAGGTTTTCTTCTTGATTCTGATTTAAAATCATCCTAGAAGGTGGTATTTGCATTTCAATCTGAAAATTTTGCCCATTTAGGTCAGATTTGATTGGTCATCATCTGCTGGTTTTTCCTTGATCTACTTGGAAACTCACCTTATCTGAATTGATATTCACTTTCATCTGATTTTAATTCACCCTGAATTTGGAAATTTTTCCCTTTTCTTCCTTGTAATTCACATCTGATTGAATGGAATTTTTCTTTTATCTTGATAGGGTTTGCCTTGTTGCTGATAAAATCGGTCAAATCCAGTCATAAATCACCTTTCATTTGCCTGATTTGCATTGAATCTGCATTTCAATTTCTAAATTCATCATTGATAAGATTTGATGCGATTTGATTTTGTTTCTCTGGTAGTACATTTGCAATCTTGGATCTGATAATTCATCTATGATTGATAGAATGCTCCCTTGAATGATAGAATTTAGCCTTGAATGATGACAATTCACCTAAACCTCTAGAAATTCGCTCCTTTCTACCTTAATTTGCCTTTGATATGCATTGAATGATTGCTTGTAATGATATCTTTCATCCCTTATATATGGTGCTTCACATGGAAATCGCCTTTCATTGCAAATGGCTGACCTTCATAGGAATCTGTCATAATCATTTCAGTCATGATTACCTTACATATTGTCCAAAGTGTCGACATTTGTAAAATAACCTCTACCATAGAATGGGATGCCTACATCCACCTAGACCAAGTTTGATCATCCTTGTCATATTCCAAGTTGAGTGAAAACACAACATGTCCACTCAACTAAATGACAGAACGGATATCAAACTTAAATACATTATTTGCAAACAATTAATTACAAAAAAAATAATATCAAATGTAAGGAAAGATACAAGTTTGAGACACCTTATTCCTAACAGTATCAAGGTATCTACAATTATGATTACCATACAATGGCTATACCATAGAATTGCACAAAACAAACTCATGAGGAAGCTCTAGTTAGAATTCAAATAATGACAGAAAAATAGCAGAGTAAACCCTTACCCTAATCTATTTGACTGGAAGACTGAAATTTTATCCTCATTAGAAATCTATAGACTTCACTCTACTACGTACTCAAATCCAAAGCAATACCTCAAAACTATAACACAAATTTACTTAATTAACTTGGCAAGAGTACACCCCTTGATTTTAAAATATGATGCCAATATCTTTGCACCTATTTCACCACCTCACCAATCATTAATCCAAGGTAGTCGCTAGCCCCTCAAAACAAATGTGACTTCCAAAGTCAAACATCCCTTTAAATCAAACAAATGACAAGAAGTTGTTAGTTCACAAAATTTGAAACTTCTAAACCAAACAAGTCAACGACTACCAGAGTTCAATATATTCCTGACATAGTGACATAACTTGGATAATTAGCACATACCTATTCTATACATCAAACCCATTTTTAAGAACATGGATTCCAAACTCATTTAAACACACCAAATGTGGTCATCACATCAAAAAATTTACACACCTCTAACCAAACAACTTAGCGACTGCAAATGTTCAATATATTCCCAATTTTTGATATAAAGGATAATAACCACAATCCTATTATATCACTTGATTTAACAACTTCTTAACCAAAGAACTCAATGCCCATGAAATTTCAACACATTCCCAATATCACGACATAAATACCATACAATGGCTACACCTTCAAATTTTACAAAATAGACTCACGAGGCAGTCGACAAATGACCGTAGATGCTACGACCTAAACATTCTCTACTTACAATTCCAAACTTACATAGTAAAATAATGGAAAAACTGGACACTTCACTTTACCACCTCCTCAAATTAAAAATACATCCCCCATTACATTGCAAGATACACTGCATTTTTGAAAACACAATTAAAATAGTCATTGCAATCACCACTCAACTCTTACCTTTTTCAACACAACTATTTAAACCACTATTAACTATAGAAGAAAAAACAATTTCTTGTTGTAAACAATTTCTCCACTTAGAATATCACACACCATTATACAACTAGTGAATCAGAGAGTTATATCTCCATCACATAATCGTCTCAACTCCACAAACTATTACCACACCCACCCGCTTAAATCCCAATCAGAAGAACAAATAAATTACCGACCCCAAATAATTACTCCACACAGAACATCACACACCCTACTCTCCCTCTGAAACAACCAAAATTCCACAAATTTTTGGTGACACAACACAACATACAGGTGACGCACAACATCCCAACAAGAAAAACACACAATTTCCCCACTCTCCCTGTTCTAACAACTTCTGACATTCGGTCCACCGAAATTGGACAACTATTCAGTTGCGTGAGACACTTTACCAACATAGATAATTTTTTGGGATGAAAAGTCCAAACTAATAGGCCCAAACAACTACCCCACACAAAACATCACACTCAATTAGCCTCCGGTATAAACAATTGGAATTTCAAAACTTTCACGCTATGTGAGACAACATTTAGGCGACATGCAACATCCCAACAATAGAAACACACAATCGCCCCACTCTCCCTACTTCAACAACTTCTAAAGTTTTGCCTACCAAAATTGGAATGATAACTTTCTGGCCGTGTGAGACAATTTTATGGAGTTCAACAATTTTTTGGGATGAAAAGTTCAAACTAATAGTTGACCACCTAACAAATTCTTTTAAAATAAAGCATATGAATTTAGAGATACTTTTCATATTCATAATAATATGTTTGAAAAAAGTAACTATATAATTTGCACTATTTTATTCAAAATAAAATATTTTTTATAATTAATATGTATTGCTAATTAAATTGATAAAAACATTTAAATTTAAAAAAAAATATAAATTATTTGTAAATTAGAAAAATTGACAATCACTATTTTTTTTAAATATAAAATAAAAGACATTAAAATGATCAAATCGTCATAAAAAATTCATATGACAAGTAGGGGTGACCGTCAAATTTTAGGCCGGATTCCCAGCAAAGAATTAACTACATTTGCAACTGGTGCAAGGTGTCAAAAAACAAACAAAAAACAAAACAAAAACAACATTTGCTCACTCAACAAAATCCAATTAACTAGGAAAATGCTGAAGTGAAAGAGAGGAGTTTGACCAACTCTTCTTTTCAAGTGGCTGAAGATGGTTGTTGAATGTGGTTGAAGCTTAATGTACTGCTAGAAATAGAAGAAAAAACTCTGATATGCAACCTTTGAGCAGAATAAGCTTGTTGATGAAGACTGCTACTGCAATAATTCTATGAAGCAGGCTTACCAATTGAAATGAGGCGCCAATTTCCCAAGTTGCAGGTCGATTGACACCAAATAAGAAGGTTGTTTGGACAACAAGGCATAAATTTGCCTAAATAAAAAATAGTAACAATTAGTTACCAAATAAAGGCACTGAGATTCTATCCAAAGCTAGATTTTATCGAACGAAGGCATGAAGGTGGCTGAGGATGATTCCATGTAGGCATTGAATGTGCCAGTTTCTTTACAAGAGCCCAACCTTCAACATCAAAACATAGTTTTTTTTTATGAATAGCACCTTTTCAATTAATAAAATATCAAAGTTACATATCCACAAAAAAGGGGTCGGGGGATATAGAAATCACCCCGCAGAGTTCACACGGCAAAACCGGAAACATAATACAACTATTCATAAAAAAAAGGCATAAAGCCATTAAGCAGCCAGAGCAGTGGCAGAAGGAGGAGGATCTTTATCATAAGAACCCAACACATCATTGGGGTTAACAGGAGGGTCGGGGAGCGACCATCCATCATCTTCAGCTTCTTCTTTATCTTTCTCTTCCACCCTAGGTGGAGAAATAGCTAAAGCCAGGTGGGGAAACTTGGAAGAGGTGGCGGGATGCCAATCAGAGCCACGACAAGAACCAAGAGAATCAGGAGGGGTAGAATGAGCTGGAGCAGGAGACCACCCAAAAGTATGGTGAGGCAGAGAAGCTGAGCGGCACCGCTGACTATCGTTGCCACCTCTCGGAGAGTGGTGGCGGGGTGCCTGAGACCGTGGGGTGCATGATCAGCGTGCCGAGGAGCTGCGCTCACAGCGACGGCCTCTGGGAGGAGTACCTTCAGCAGAAATGGCATCAGGCTCCGTAATGGTAGCCCAGATGGTTTGAAAGCAAGAGCTCCAGTTAGAAGTGGAAGAATGAAGATGCCATCTCTGATTAAGGGTATCCACCATCAAAAGATGGGGGGACAACCACCTATAACCCAGCCTTGCTTTGTAATTGCTGAAAGGCGTGGTAGGATACCATTTTTAATCCTTCCACCAGGCTCTGACAGACTGAATACCAATCTTATGAAGCAAGTTGGCAGGAATCGCAGAAACCAAAAGATCAAAAGTTTGGTGATCAGAGCGAGCCAAACGATACTGAACCTGCATATCCTCCCATGAATGAAGACCCATAGAGGCTCTAGAGAAAAGGTCCTTGGGTGTCCGGATGTCACGTTTGAAAAAACGCAGAGCACTAGTCCCTTGAGTCTTGGCCAAGGGGATGCCTTGAATAGAAAACAACGAAGACCACCAGAGGCTCTGCTGATTGAAAGAAAGACCATTATGAAAGGCATCACCATTCCAATGGAGCCAAGGCTTAATAGCTTCCCAAGCTTTCCAAATTCTCTTGATGATGAAGGTACCCTAAATTTGAACAGGTTCTTTCATAGTGAGCAAGATCTGGAGACCAATGCCCTTCCAAGCTAGCCTGTGAACTGGGAATCCAGAAGAGATGCAGTGCCTGACAAGAATTTTCTAGGCCTCATCACTAGTAAGAGCATGGATAATCCACTTTACATAGAGAGCATGCCCCTGTCTCTGAGTGGAGAGCAGGCCAAGGCCTCCAGGAAACCCTATGAAACCCATGGCCATCAGCACCAGAGACCCAAAGAAAATATCTGAGCATATGTTCTATCTTGAGATAAGAAGCCCTAGAGGGAGCCCAACATGAGGAGTTGTAGACATGAGTAGCAGCCAACGCTTTGGAGCATATCTAAAATTTCCCAGCAAGGGAAAGAGGCTTGCAGATCCAATATTGCAACTTTTTTTCAATCTTGGCAATCACATCATTCCATAAATCCACAGAGGAGCCATGGAAAGCAAAGGGAATGCCTAGGAAGCAGAAAAATTCCCCATGCTGAACCCATTTCTAGACAAAATTATTAAGCTAGGTAGGGGCTGGAAGAAAAGACTATCTGAAAAAAAGAGTTTTAGACCATTGGATAACAGATCTAGAGGCTTGACAAAAGGTGTCCAGGCACTACAAGCCATTGGAGATGTTCTCCTCATCCTCAATAAGAGTGAGAAAGGATTCATCAGCAAAGTGACCATTAACAAGCTGGGAAGAGGAATTAGGAAGGGAAATGCCACGAACCAAACTAGAGGAAATAGAGTTGGCAAGCAAATACCCAAAGCCTTCAGTAGCAAGCACATATAAGGCAGGAACCAGCAGACAACCTTGTTGGATGGATCTAAAAAGCCCAAAAGTATCAAATTGAGACCCATTGATAGTAATGCACACAGAGGCATCACCAAAAAGCATTTCCACAGACTGTAGGAAGTGAGGACCGAACCCAAGAGCTTGAAGCATATCAAGAATAAAAGGCCATTCAATGCGGTCATAGGCTTTAGTAAAATCAATTTTGAGGAACATGGTAGCCTATTTAGATTGGCGAGCCCATTCCATCCCTTCCCAGACAACAATGATGTTGTCAAGAATATACCTGGATTTAATAAAACCAGTTTGTTCAGGGCAGACAATAAGAGGAAGGAGATGTCTGATTTTAAGAGCTAATGCTTTGGCAATTATCTTGTAGGAGACATTCAATAAGATGATGGGCCTCCAGTTGTAGATATCCTCTGGATCACCAGATTTAGGTATGAATTTGATATTCCCTTTATTAATTAAAGTACCCAAACTTTTATTGTGAAAGGCCTCGAGGTAGACTTTGTGCAGGTCAAGACCAACAGCATCCCAAAGGTGTTTGTAGAACTCGCAGGGGAAGCCATTGCATCCTAGAGATTTATCATTGGCCATAGAAAAAGCTGCTTCTCTCAGGTTAGAGATGGTAAGCAATTCCTCGCAAAAGGCACGCTGCTCAACCGCTATGCAATTTGGAGTAACAGCAATTCAAGATTTAAGAGCCTCTTCTCGCACAACAGAATTACCCTGCGATGCAAACACTTGTTCATAATATTGAAAAAAATCCTGAAGAATGGTCATAAGCTCAGTAAGGGTTTCAGATCCTTGTTTAATCTTTTGAATACCAACATTGGTATGCTGGGCTTTGAGAGCATGAAAAAACTCCTTAGAGGCTTTATCACCCACCTCCAACTAGTGGAGGTGAGCTTTTATTTGAGCTCCACGAGAAGCATAGGCATCAATAATTTGCTTCTCATGTCAGAGTTGGGCCAGCTTAAGCTAGAGTGCAGAATCAAAGGGGTTCAACGCAAGTGAATCAACAATATTACGAAGAGCCTTAGTGTTAGCTTCATAAGCATGCTTCCTATAGCAGGCTAATTGACAACCGTAAATGTGAAGAAATCTTGTAGTACGGGTGATGGCATCATTCCACCATTGAATCCAACCAAGATGACTGTGGGGCTGAGGTTCTAAATTCCAAACTTGAAGAATGTGAGCAATAGTGGAGGCATGTGTCAGCACTGACGTGTTGAGATAAAATTGCGTTTGGGCAGCCCTTCTGGTAAAGGACTGCCAAGTGATGGAAAAATAAATGGGGAAGTGATCTGACATAGTTACATCTGTCGGAGGAATGACAGGTAGGCCTCGATCCTCAGAAATAGAGAAAAAGGATTGAGCTATTATCATAGCACAATCTAGCCTCTTAAATATGCGGTCAAAGCCAGCTCTGAAATTAGACCAAGTATGACAAACCCCACCCTACTGGTGGTGGTTAGCATTGGGATCAAAAAGGCCCAATTTATTATGCATGTGGTACCAAGCTTCTCTCTCCCCAACTGTCCATCAAAAAAGTGTAATCCCTTCCTTGTCAGAGGCTAGCTCAACCATATTAAAATGCCCACACATAACCCAAGTAGCAAGAGGCAGATTGTCTACCACCCAGCACCAAAGTTGAGATCTTTTAACAACATCATTGGGGGCGTAAACATTAATGATACCAAAAGAATGATTATGAAAAGATAGAAAAATCTAGGTGACACGCTGCATCAGATCAGAACCATGAGCAATAACAGAAGAATGAAGGTGAGGTGACATAATAGTAATGAAACCACCTTTACTAGCTTCATGCTAAGAAGAAAAGACAATGTCGTTCGACCATATGACACGACAGGCAGAGTTAAGCAGGAACCCATAAATTTTAACCTCCTGTAAACATAACACGTCCAGACTATGAGACTGTGAAGTCTGTGATGGGTATCATGAACATAGTACTTTCTGGAGAGGTCAGTTAGAACTCACACATTCTAGGACAAAAAATTCATAAAAACTCTTGCATGGTTTCCTCATCCCCAAGAGAGGAGAAACTATTATGCAAGAAGGCTGGTATAGAGCCAAAGCTGGGGAGTAAATCTCTAGAAGAGGTAAACCACCTTTTATCTGGGTAGTCTGTGTGTCCATTCGGACTGCAAGACCGACGTAAAGACTGGGAGGAAACTGAAGAAACTGATGGCGGCATGAGAACCACTTCTGGAGTGGAAGGCTTTGCGGTAGAGATTTTCCCCTGGATAACAGGGTTTGAAATAAGCGGCAGTGGCGCATCAGTGGAAGGAGGAGATTTTCCAACTGAAGGTTTCGTAGATGACACAATAGCGGAAGTGAGTTGTGTCGTCTTGGAGCTTGAGGCATTCCTGCCTTTTTGTGAAAATGTAGTCCATTCTTCTTTTTTTCTAGCTTCCATATTTTTGGCTGGTGCTTCCTTTTGCAATGGATTTACCCGAGGGGTAGCTAGCGGGCAATCCTTAATCTTGTGTTCTACCGATTGACACCGATAACAGGTGTTGGGAAGGTTCAAATAGAACAATTTTTGAGAAATGGTGAGAGAACCAACTTGGATTTCAACAGTGTCCTTGAGGTCCCTAGAAAGGTCAACCTCAACACAGACACGCTTCTGGGGATGGGTATTGAAAAATTTGTCATGTTCCATGACAATGACCTTACCAAGGGTTTTAGCAATGGACTCAATAAATGGCCAGCATGGCAAAGGGAGACCAGAAAACTCAACCCAAAGAGGAACCCTAAGTTTCTTGTCATCCGAGACTGTGAAGCCTTGAGACCATCTCTGAAAAACAAGCAGGGATGACCTAATAGTCCAGGGCCCGTGGCTAAAAACTGCTTCCACCTGGGAAGGGTTAGCAAAACAGAAAAGGAAAAAAACTTAGGTAAGGTTTTGCACACCATCAAGGTGGACCCCATGAGGGGTCCAACCCTTGTTTACCCAATCTTTGAGGATACTTTTAGGAGGAGTACGACCCACAAAATATCCAATCAGAGTATGCTTTTCTAACCATTCACATGCAGAATCAAATTCTTGCATATTAAGAACAATATCAGGGTTACCTCGTGAAAGACCTTTGGGAAAAACTTGCGAGGACGTTTGTTCAGAGGAGGCACCATGGCTTTTCGAAGCTTCAACTCGCGCACCAGCATCAACTGCTAGGCCGAAGTTGGCCGGAGCCATACTAAAAGCTAACCCTAATGCAAAAATCCCTTAGTAAATGTGGTATGACAGATGGAAAGCTCAGAGCAAAGACATAGAAAAGACACCGTACGCATGAAGCCCTAGCAGAGTGAGTTTTACAGTTCAAGAAAATTGACCTTTTTAACAGTTTTCATTACCAACAACAAAACATAGTTGAATGAATCATTCAACAAAAAAATGCAGATTTGTTATAAAATTTTGCTAATAGCAAGGGCGCAATTAATAATACACTTGTTCAACTTTAACTAGTTGCATACCAATGAAGATAATGGCGCTGGCTATGGGAGCCAAAATGTAGCTGTTCAAAAATCTTTGAAAACAGAGTGCTGACTAACATTATTAGAAAACACAGTGTTGCAGGGTGTTAAAACACACAACATTATATAAATACACAGTGCTGCTTAGTAAGTAATATGTTGTGTTTTTCAACACCCTGCAATACTGTGTTTTCTGCTTTGTGTTATCGGGTGTATTTTGACCCCCTCATAGCCAGTGCCTAAAGATAATGGTCGCTGAAATATGTGGATGAACCTTTTGATTTAAATGGTGAGAACCTTGAAACAACTCCCTGCAGGAAAACTACAAAATCCTCCAAGAGGCTGGATAGGCCAATATTTGTTCAATTCTATCCAAAATAGTAGATGTCTTACGAAAAAAATTCAAAAATGGATAAGTAGTAGGTATTTTCTATAGTAAGTTAAATTGTAATATTGTTATCACAATTTCACTGTGAAGTTTTTCAGTCAAATTCATTGATCCATGTTTCATGAGTAGTTGTTCACAAGAACTCATTTCTCATGAAATTCAAGCATGCTTAGCCATGATATGATTGAAAAATGACCAAATTTGACATTTCAATTGATAGAGATTTGAATTTGATTTGCCAAAACAATCTAAGGAACTTGCAACTCAATGCCCTAATACCATGTTGGAGTAGAAACAAATGCAAAATTCAGACTTCCACAAATGAATAAAGGACAATGCAATAGCCAATAATCTATCATAAAAGGGTATATGTATAATAAACTCTCCTTGCATTTATAGATGAACGAGGAAATAGGAATGTCAAATAGAAAGACTTACTAACCCTCCAAGAAGTGTGACACTTGTAGTTGAGGCAAGTGTGAAGGCATGTGCCAAGATAGAAAAACTACCTAACCCTCCAAGAAGTGTGACTCGTCTATGTTGTGAGACAACTAACCAACTAAGTGAACTTAAGGTAGTGTGAATATGACTACTAGGTGTAGGAACTAGATAAAAGACCACTAGATGAATAAAGACTAAATTCACACTAACACATCATACCATCCATAATTTAATGGAGGTCAACATCCTAGGATGTATTAAGGCATCCTATAATGTGTTAAGAAGTCCTAGGATGTAATAAGGGGTCCTAAGGGGTTCTATAGAGGGAGAGAGATATTATATTTTTGTAAACAATTTGTAAAGTATAATTATAAATAGTTATAAATGAGTGGAAATGAAAAGGACTGATATAACTAACTATTATAAATAATTTAAAAAAAAAACATTTTCTAACATTTTCTAGATGTTTTTTAACAATGGTTTTCTAATATTTTCTAATGTTATCTAACAAAAATCTATTTTTTTTTCAATTAAAAACTAATGAAAATGAAAACTAACTAAGACAATTGAAAAACATATAATTTGTAATAAAAAATAAATTAAAAAGGGAAGAATTATGTGCACCTACTATAAATGACGGTCGAAAGTGCTCAGGAAATGTTGATGCCAGTCTGGGTTGTCACCAGGTTTGCTTTAACACTTGGGGTCCATGAGCATAGTAACAATGTTTTGTGAAAATGACTGTTATCGCCATAAATTTAAAGAAAATCCAGCCAGAGGGGTCTTAGGGCGAAGGCCTTAACCCCCCAAAGGGGTTGAAAATGGGACACACTATTGTGAGATTACCCTTATCTATCTTCTTTATTTTAAATAAATATAATATTAATTTATTTTAACCATTTATTTCATTGGCTTATAATTTTTATTTATTAGTATCTTTTCTTGTCATTTGTAGTGTTGATCATGTTTGTTTTTTGATTTAATTGTATGAATTTTTTTTGACATCATTATTATAGATCATGAATTTCATTATCCATCATCACGATATAGAGAGTTAGAGGAGGACTAGCTAAATAGAAGAGGAGTGAGATGACACAGAGACAAAGGGACCAAAAAAGAGTTCAAGTAGAAGACTATGAATAAACTAACTAGAAGATAATAAGAATAAAAAGGAAAAAAATTAGAAAAAAGAATTAAATAAAAATTAAAAATTATACCGCAGAAAAAATACCAAACCGAAACAAAGTAAAATTAATAAAAATATATGTATACAAGCCACATAAAGATAATGACAAAAATTAAATAGATAACCAAACAATAAAACATTTATGTATTTAGTGGTAAGAAGTATTTTAATACTCTCTCTCTATATATATAAGCAGTAAAGATCTCGTTATTTCCATAAATCACTTCAACTATTAGGGCGAGAAACGTGGTCAACGGTCAAACACGCGTGGCATAGAATACTAATTCCGCATCGCAGGTAAAGCAGATGAAGTTGATTTTTAATATGTTTTTCTTTTTACGACCTATTTCACTACAGATTATTCAAATTACTGATGATTAAAGGATGACAATGATGTTCCATTTCAATTGTAAAGCATTTTTTTTATAACTGTTCTACGTTCTGTAAAATACATTTCTCAATTGTCTTGTGTATTGCCAATATGATGTTGGCGTTGGTTTTACCTTTCTTGGAGTTTAATTTGTTATATTTTTTTGACAGCAAAAGATTGTTATTTATTTGCTTTGGCTTTTTTTTTTTGATGTGTACTTTTTCTATATAATAAACTATTTTGAATAATTATATGTAAATTAAAAATAGTAAATTTATCTAAAATAATATCCATGCAAAATAATATTGTATTAATTTTATAAGAGAAAACAAATAGTATCATATTATTTTTATAGAAGAAATCTAGAGAGAAGAGTAATCACACATCCCTTGAAATCTAATCTAGATAGATGAAATCCTTCCAAAATGATTATATATATTCTTCTTTTAAATCAAGAATCATTAACACACGCAAATAATTGAATATTTTTCAATCTTATATTTTTTTAATAATACTAGCCATGTGTTTTTAGATCTACATATGGTGACAACAATATGAGACTAGAGGCACCTAACTGTGCTACAAATGAGGCGCACATACCCTACCCTTGTACAATTTGAACTCGTGACCTCTTTTTCAAGAACACAAGTTCTCCACCTCTAGACCAATGCAAAAGAGAGCTAAACACCCAATACGAATTTGTGACCCCTCATTCAAGAATGCAAGTTCTCAACCGCTAGACTAAGCAAAAGAAAACTAAACACCCAATAAAAAAGGAGAAACCTCCATGAGAGAAATGTCGTTGGAATTCCAAGTGATTGGGAGGCTGCGTGGATGATGGAAGAGGCAAGAACTCTTTGAACTCAACAACAAAGCAAAGTAAGTCGATGCAGTTTGGGAAGAGTGACTAGTTTCGTGGCAGAGAGAGCCTTCATTCAGGGCCGCGTACTGTAATTTCAGAAGGAAGAGAAGGTGGTGAGTGCGTGGTGGGGAGAATGTGAAGTGGTAGTTGTAGGAGAGTTGAAATGTGGAGGGAGTTAAGGTAACAGGGAGCAATGCACAAAGAATAAAATATAAGCTGTGTGGAAAAGAAAGGGTGAACAACTACGTAGAGGATAAAGGAAGAATAACATAGGTAAAGGAGGAACAACACCCATTTTCTAGTACATCCTCAATATGTTTGATTCATATATTGTTCAACATGTCTAAGAAATAATCTATTAAGGAGGCCAATTTTCTATTCATTAATGCATCAAATCA
>MU227989.1:12228-25801 GCA_018584345.1 Thuja plicata | reverse complement strand
AAATCAAAACCCACCCATAATCTAGGGATAAAGGTTCCCTTCTTGTGCCCCTCTAGAAATTCCTTATCTAACCAAGTAATTTGCCAGACAAATTCTAAGAAAGCAATTCTGGGAGGAACAAATCTAGTAAGAATGTGAGGAGGTTGAGTGCAACCATATACTCTGATGATAGTTATGTAATCAAAAAAGAAGAAATCAGCCCAATTGTGAAAGATGGGCCAATTTGGGACATACTCCCATCGTCTCAAAAATTTTCTAACCTCATACGGAAGCCTGTGCCTGTCTGTTGCTAAAAAATTGAAAATTGGATCCACAATCCAGTTGCAAAAACATACAAATGATGAATTGATAGACGAATTATCCCACACTTGAGTCCATCTTTGGACTGGTGCCTCTACACCATACTTTGATACAAACACCTCAAGCTCTCTATCCATTGATGCTCTGTTATAATATAAAATCATGTACATTAGATGAGAGTAATGTTTGAAAGTGGGTATTGGATTATCTGACTGTATCTCTAATAATGCAGCATGGATAGCATCAACTATGTAGCTAACATAGTCATAATTAGTGTTGAATTCTGGGTGCTGGATGTTCATTTCCATCATAAGTATCTCTTGAGATACTATAGAATCTCCACCAAATCCTAGAACCCTACTCAAACCATAGACCATGCATTTTACATAATGATGAAACAGGGATAAGTCAAAAGGTGGCTTGAAATTGTCTGGAATCTTCACCAGGTGCCTATCTACTCTGGGCATAAACTTAGGCATTTCATACTTCTTAATCAAATGCTCTCTCTTGACATAATCAACCTTAATCTTTTTCAAATCAATATCACTGCACAATGCACCAGTGATTCCAAATACCTCAGCCACTGACCTTCTATCTATGGAGACTAGGGTTTCCTTATTCTTTTTCCAAATTACCCTAGCTACTGGGCAATAGTTTTTTGCTAACTCCTTTATAAGACCAATGTCAACATAGACATAAGGCACAATCAATTTAGCCATATTCAAATCCCATGGATTGCAAATTGGAACTGGCTTGACCCTATTATTCCAAAAATAATGAAATAGAGTACTACTAGAGTAATATGGGGTTACCGAATTTCTGCATTGAGACCATCTATCGCTCCATTCCTCCCAATTTGCGTTGTTTGTATTCAGAGTTCCAGGCAGCAACTCGGCAAATTCTTCTGTATATTTCTTTAGTGTGACTTCCTTCTTCTTTCCAGACCCTTGTGAGGTAGTGGGAACAATATCTAGACTCATCCTTCTTCTTTGAATTTTACTGTCTCAAATAAAATTCTCCAAACCAATAAGCTTTTTTACTCTTCGCAAAAAAATTCACAATGCAGAAATGAGAGCTGTACAGAATCAAACTCAATCATTTACACTTATAGCCATTAAGGATTGCATCTTGTGCACTTGAATGCCAAATTCTTGCACTTGCACTGTCATGAAGATTTCATTCTGTCATTAATGCTGCCATCAACTTGCACTATTTGATCCTAGCTGGAAGAAAATGTACACCTTTCTCCCCTTTGGCACTCGTCAGCCTGAAACTAGCCATTTGTCAATTGAATGCCAACACACTGCACTTTACTCATATTTTGAAAGGTTCTTGCGAGTGAGCGATGTAACCTTTTTATTTTAACCAGTCACAGACTCGCCATCTATCTTTACCTTGCCTTTCACCTTCTCTGAGTGAGCGATGACCTAATCTGCACTTCATCATTTGACAATCACATACTCGCCATCTTTCTACATTTTTATTTTGGGTTCATTGCGAGTTAGTGATATTACCTTTCCTTCAACCAGTCGCACATTCACTACTCGACATTTAACATCACCTGAATCTTGGTGACTAAGCGAGTATCCATTTATCTTTTAGTCATTCCTTAATCGTACAATCGCTGGCTTTCAAACTGTTATTTTTGGATCTGAGCGAGTGAGTGACATTCATTTTTTTATCATATACTTTATCTGGTCACTCACTCACGCTGCAAAACATTCCAGCTTACAATCACTTAGCGAGTGAGCGATGGCTTTCATTTTTTTCTCAGTCGCAAACTCATGAGCTTGAAAACCTAACCTTACTATTGACTGCAAGTGCACGACTGTTAACCTTCTTCTTTAATTGCACAATCGCTAGCCCTTTTCCTTCTATCTTTGTTGATGGGCGAGTGAGAGATTTCTTTCTTTCTTTAACTTATCACACAATCACGAGTTCATTTTTTATCACCTCAAAACATCAGCAAGTGAGCGAGGTGATGAATGGTCCCATAGTCACTCAGTCGCACCTCTTTTAAAAAATTTTGAAGAATGCCTCTGTGACTGAGTGGTGAACCTTCAAATTATTACTTTATGCATTTACCGCGTAGTCGCACTCCAAAATACAAGTGAGTTAGAACCTAAGTGAGTGGGTGACCTCTAGAACCTGACTTCGTTGCACAGTCGCTGACTTGAAAGACAAACATAAAACTCAACGCGGGTATGCGATTGCTTAATTTTTTAACAAGGCTCACTCAGTCGCAAAGTAAAATGTGGACAACATAACTTTAAAGCGACTGTGTGATAGACAAATTTTTAAGTCATTGCGGACTCGCTGGTCCAGTTTTTTATGAAGTTAATTCTCGGTGAGTGAGTGACAAACTTAATCATTCTTAACCCGCTCAATCGCTACTTACAACCCGACTTTCATAAAACATCACGATTGTGTGATTCACATTTTTAAAACACCCACCTCGCTCATTCACGCAGAAAATTATGACTTGACACAATCTCATCACGACTGCGCGATTTTACAATCTGATGACTTGTCGCCCACTCGCATAACTTAGAAACATGTTTAAAAGACCGATGCGACAGAGCGACAACACTTAAATAGAACATAAAAATGAGTTTTTGACCCCTTTTGCGCGGTAAGACACAGGATTTTAAACCAAGAAAGCACGGGAAAAAATCAAAGCTAGAATTTCAAAGAAATTTCTTGGTGCAGTGCTAACAGTCCCATCAACTATTTATAGATTTTTTGACATAATTTTTTGCAATAAATGCTCAACAACTCATTAGGACGTGAAGAAGGGTTTCATCAGGAGGATATTTCAAATCATTGTCAATGAAGACATGTTGCTTTGGTCACTTGTTAACCATTTGATTTTACCGATAAATATCGGTATTCTGTCATGACCACTTCTGATTTTTGCTTTCTTACTAATGGTCGTCGGGTTACACTGGCAGTTTACCATTTTTACTAGTTGACCGGCAATTTCTGGTAAGTGCGAATAACCCATTATTGTGTTTACTGATGATTTTTGGTAAGTGTTTACCGACGTTGTTGCTTTCTTAGATTAGTAATAAGTAAAGTAGTATGCATCTTTGATATATGCAGATTTTGACTATCTATCAATTTATATAATGGAACTGATGCAAAATATACCTTGGTATAGTGCAGTTCCATACTTACTTGTTCAACCTAAGTGGGGTTGGTGGTGTCACTGGATCCATTAGATGGGGTATCACCTTTTGCATTTCTTGTTCCAGCTTCATCATTGCTTGAAGCTTTTATGCACATTTTGTCTCTTGCCCTCCGGATATCTTCAATGGTGTTACCATTGGGATATGTGCTTGTTTCTGTCAATTTGTCTTTGCAATGTTTCTTGAGATGACCAAATTTATGATAGTGTAAGCATGCCATTCCAGGGTTTGACCAGCCTCTAGACCTTTTGGTCCATGCTCTCATTCAGTTTGAAATGATGTGACCATATCTACCACATGCTGTACAGCTTGTCCAAGTGTTGTAATCCCATACATATTGATTACCGATTCTTTTTGGTTGATAAGGAACTTCTTTACCTTTTTGCTTCCATGCTTGCCTTTTCTTTTTCCAGCATTCTTTAGATGTGTGCCCATTCATCTTGCATGTAGGACAATATTTGTCCATTGAAGTCTCCTTCTTTGGCTTTTCTATCTTGCTCTTGCATTCATAAGCCTTATGTCCTTTCTTGTTACATTTATAATAGAATCCTATGAATGAAGATGTAGATGTAGATTTAGGAGTACCTTTCATTTTACCTCTGCATGCATTTGATGTGTGCCCTTTCTTTCCATAGTGCTTGTATGTTTGCTTCCTTGGTCTTAGATTTTCGTAGACATTCTTTGGATTTGATGATTCTCCATTTTTGGTAAAGCCTATACCGCTGTTGTTGATGACTCTTCGTTGTCCTTGAAGAAATTCATCCATTATTTTATTGCTTTCTTTAGCCTTTCTGATAATCTCATTATGCTGTTGCTGAATTCTAACCTCATTATTTAGCTTTTTATTTTCTTCTCTTAGTTCACTGATAATCTGTATTCTCTCAATGAGTTCCACATTGATTCTGTTTGCTTCTTGACTCATAAGGATAATCTGATTTGTGAGATCATGGTGATGCTAAGCATGTCTATGAATTTCCATTTCCTTTTCCTATAGTTTCTCTAAAATCTTCCTTTTGTCATTAATAGCAAGTGTTCTTTCTATTTTAGCTTGTTTGGCAGAACTCATCACATCAATCATTCTTACCATCTGGGTCTCTTGACCGATTTGTAGAATCTTTATTTGCTTTGTCGGATGTAGGTTTATCTCCTTTAGGTTTGTGATGTTCTCTTCTGATGTATCTGATACAATACTTGCATTTGATCCTAAAGATTTAAATAAATCTGGAATCTCTTCTTCTTGATAGTCTATTTCATTGTTCCTGGTAGCCATACCTTTTCTTTCATCCAACAACTCTCTCATCTTGATTCTTGCTTATTTATACTGTTCATAGAACATCTATATCTCAAGCTTTTTTTCTCAATATTCTTATCAAGTTTGTACTTCTCCATTGTATGATCTTTGCTCTTAAGACTTTAATCTTTTCAAGAAGATACTTAGCTCTGATACCAATTGTTGGACTTAATGGGAAGTAGTACTGAGAGGGGAGGGGTGAATCAGTACCTCTAGAACTTTTAACACTTTACTCAATTTATCATTAATGATCATTCAATTCTGATTTGCCAACCATTATTGTTATTCTTTCTTATGCATATATTGTTTGTCCACAATCTTTAATAGTTGTCAATCATTCATAGAAACATTCATGAAATTGACAAACACATAACACAAGATATGGTATCTTAGAAAAATTCTGTTAGGAAGTAAAAATTGTGGTGGGGATGGCACCCACAAAACTTTACTATCTGCAGAATGGAAGGGAGCTAGTTAAGGCTTACAATTTGATCACTTCTGATGATCTACCCTGTTAAGAGTATTAAGGTGGAGACCTATTAAGATCTACTCTGTTAAGATATTTAGCAACACTGATTTAAGTGTGCACTCAGTTATGAGATTTACAATAGGACGGTTAAGCCCACCTTTCTTGAAAGGATTTCATTAGTGTACTACACTTGTTAGAATGAGTACAAATATTGACCCGACTGTATGAAATCTACTATTTCTGATTTACAAATCCATTAAAACCTTTACAATAATAATATCACCTTAAGTGATTGATGAATACCTTTTCTCTGCTTGTCAGTAGCCTATGTTCTGTTCTTATAAACTAATTTGAATCTGTTTCTGTTCTTCTGCATGAATTCTCTATCTGGTCTTTAGTTGCTCTTTGTAGCTACTATCTTGATTGAACAACAACAATTCTCAATGGATTGAGCACCTATTTATACAAGTATTGACCTATATTAGAATTCACGATTTACAATGTTAACTCTCAGATCATGTTTACAACTTGACCTTGATCTTTAATTTACATGTTTTAAGATAATAAAATGAATTAAAACAATAAATATTCCATTGCTTCCTCCGCACATAATGGATTTAAAAGAAAATAAAGAAGTTATAAATACAACTTCAGTGATTTATCTGACGTGGAAAGTTAGATCCACTTTTTGTGGGATGTAACTGACTGTCGGCTCTTGGTTGTCAGTTTGAACTTGCAGTCTGTCGGCGTTCCTTGACTAAACTGATGGTTGGGTTCCCTGTATCTGTCGGGTTCCTCTCTTTGTTGTACTGTCAGGTAGTACTGTTGTTACTCGTTGGGTATCATTTACCTTTTTGTCATTGGGTAACATTTTAATAGTGTTTGTCTGGTAACATTGGCGTTGGATAGTGCTATGCCCTATCTGTCGGTGTAGAGTAAACCGATGGTGCAGATCATGTTTTTCTCTAAGTATACTAATGGAAAAATATAATGCCTTCGATATATATATGAGAAGATACAATCTGATTAGTTTAGAAAGATTGTTTCAGTAAATATAGAGTCACTTACAGCTCAAATGAATAAGGTGAAGGAAATACTACAAGAGATAGGATAGATACTTGTAACAGTTTCCAAGTTTACAACTTTTACAGAAGACTTGGAGAAAAAGAGAGATGATTCTCAACTGGAGCTTAATACTTTGATTAAAAATTTTGATCCCATTTCTAGTTCAACATGATGATTTAGTGGTAAGGTCAAATTGATTACTCACATAGTGAGACAGTTGTGAGGTGAACATGATAAAAGGATTATTACACTTATGGAGATGCAGACCTATTTGGCCCCCACTATTGATGTTATACAACAACATCTGAGAAATTTAGAAGACACACTTAGTCTACCAGTGATGAGTACTTTGAGTGATTTGGAAGGATTAGCATTGGTTATACATAAGAAAATTCTGTCTATGAAGCGTTTACAAGAGTCATGGGAGAAGACATTGGAGACTGTAAAGAAAAACTTCAAGGATGAATTTGGAAAAATGTAATTTTAATATATGATTCTTTGTCATTTTTACAAAAAGGGGGAGAATGAGTAGAGAAATATGTGTGGAGAATGAGTAGAGAGGATGTGTAGAGAAAGGGGGAGTATAAGTTATACATAGTTATGCAAATCAGAAGTTTTTGCGATCAATTCCAAAGGGGGAGATTGTTAGTATTATAGTAGTTTTGGAGGAGATATGAAGAGATGACATGAGTTAAGGCATAATTGGTTGTAATTGATGGAAATGTATTCAGTTATCATGATTGAAGTTATTGGTAAGAATTTCTCATGATCAGTAAAGGGAAGATCAACTATGTATGTTGACTCGTGTTTAGGAAGAATAATAGAATGTGGTAGCAGTCGAGTTAAGGAAATATTCAGGTGTTGTTATCATAGATATAGTTCATATATGGTAAGTGGAATCCATGATTCCAACCACAACAATTTATATCAAGTTTTAAATTAGAAGGTGATTTACCTATCTGATCACTGATCAAAGTTTCATATTAATTTGATTAAGGTGGTGGATGTGAGGCTGACATATTAGTTTTAATTATTGGTAATATGTTTGAAGATGACATATTGGATGTTGTTGAAGCTGATTTCAAGGAGGTTGGATAATCTTTTGAGCCGATTGTAGTGGAAAGTTCTTGGTCTTGTGTGACCTAATGACAATCTATATAAGGAGCACTAAATCATTTGATTTAGGGTTGCAATCATATTTTTTAGATTGGGTGATCATGAATTGAAGGAGAAGAGATAAGTTGAGTGTCAGAAAGGAAAGGAGAAGAAAGCATCTAATAGGAAATCAGTGCCATTCTATAGATCAACATATCTTATTTTTCCCTAGCAGTTGCAACAGGTTAAATCCCTTAACCGGGTGAGCTTTAACAAGTTCTTATTTGTAAATCCTTTAACAAGGTAACTTATTTATTGACATTTGAAATCCTCTAGAAAGGTAGATAAAAGATGATATTTTGTATTCCTAAAAATGTACTAGTCACTCCTAACAGGGTGAACCCTTAGAAAGGGTATTTGTAGCTCCTAACATGGCAAACTCATTTATTGTAGTAGTCAGCTTGTGGGTGTCATCCCCACCATGGTTTTTTCCCTCTTACAAAGGTTTCCACAATAAAATATCTGTGTTATGTGTGTTGAGATTATGGATGCTTGATATTGTTAACTGTTATTTGTTTACTTTGGCTATATGCTTTGTTGTTTGAAATTTAATACTGTAATTACTTAAATCGGCGGTTGAATTTGTTCATTACCTGTTTGTACTGATTCAACCCTTCTCAGTCATAATATTTCCAACATGATGACCCCTTAAGACCCCTTATGACCCCTTAGGAACCCTAAGAAGTATTGTTAGGGTTCCTAAGGGGTCGTAAGGGGTCTTAATGGGTCATAGGATACATTAACGTGTCTTAGGACCCCTTAAGACCCGTTAATGTGTCTTAGAGCCCCTAAGATGTATTCTCAGGGATCATAAAGGATTATAAGTGGTATTAAGGTGTTGTTCTATAGGACCTCTTATGACCCCTAAGATGTATTCTTAGGGGTCCTAAAGGATTGTAGTGGGTCTTAAAGTGTCATAGAACACATTAATGTGTTCTAAGACCCCTTATGACCATTAGGATGTACTCTTAGGGGTCCTAAAGGATTGTAAGGGGTCTTAAGGTATCCTAGAACACATTAATATGTTCTAGAACCCCTTAAGACCCCTTAAGACCCCTTAAGACTCCTAATATGTATTCTTAGGGGTCTTAAAGGGGCGTAAGGGGTCCTAAAACATATTAATGTGTCCTAGAACCCGTAAAGACCCCTTATGACCCTTTAGGAACCCTAAGATTTATTTTTAGGGTTTCTAAAGGGTAGTAAGGGGTCCTAGGACTGCTTAAGACACCTTAAGACCCTTTAGGAACCCTATGAAGTATTCTTAGGGTTCCTAGAAGGTCATAAGGGATCTTAAGGTGTCCTAAGACAAATTAAGGTGTGCTAGCACCCCTTAATGTGTCCTAGGAACCCTAAGAAGTATTCTTAGGGTTCCTAGAGGGTCATAAGGGGTCTTAAGGTATCCTAGGACCCCTAATATGTATTCTTGGGGGTCCTAAAGGATTGTAAGGGGTCTTAAGGGGTCGTAAGACATATTAATGTGTTATAGGACCCCTAAGATGCATTCTTAGGGGTCTGAAGGGGTCGTAAGTGGTCTTAAGGGGTCTTTTAACACATTAATATGTCATAGGACCCATTAAGACCCCTTAAGATGTCCTAGTAACCCTAATATGTATTCTTAGGGGTCCTAAAGGATCGTAACAAGACTTAAGGTGTCCTAAGACACATTAATATGTCCTAGGACCCCTTAATTCCCCTTACAACCCCTTAGGATCCTTAAGATATATTCTTAAGGGGTCCTAAAAGATTATAAGGGGTCTTAAGGGGTCCAAAGACCCATTAATGTGTCCTAGGACCCCTTAAGACCACTTAGGAACCATAAGATATATTCTTAGGTGTACTAAAGGGTTGTAAGGTGTCTTAAGGGGTCCTAGGACACATTAATGTGTCAAGGATCCCCTTAATACACCTTACGATGCCTTAGGAAACCTAAGAAGTATTTTTAGGGGTTTTTAGGGGTTGTAAGGGGTGTTAAGGGGTCCTAGGATATATTAACATGTCCTAGGACCCGTTAAGAGTCCTTAATGTGTCACAGGACACGTAAGATGTATTTATAGGGGTCCTAATGGATTGTAAGGAGTCTTAAGGTCTCCTAGAACAAATTAATGTGTTCTACAATCCCTTACAACCCATTAGGACCCCTAAGATGTATTATTAGGGGTCCTAAAGGGTTGTAAGTGGTATTAAGGGGTCATATGACACCTTATGACCCCTTTAGACCCCTAATATGTATTCTTATAGGTCCTCAAGGGTCATAAGCGATTGTAAGGGGTCCTATGACACCTTATGACCCCTTAGAACCCCTTAGGACCCATAAGATGTATTATTAGGGGTCCTAATGGGTTGTAAAGGGTCTTAAGGGGTCTTATGACATATTAATATGTTATAGAACACCTTATGACCCCTTACGACCATCTTACATGTCCTATGGTGTTTTAGGGGTCTTAAGTGGTCCTATGACACCTTATGACCCCTTACTACCATATTACGGGTCCTAAGGGGTTGTAAGGGGTCTTAGGGGGTCTTATGAAACCTTATGACCCCTTACAACCCCTTACAACCCCTAAGATGTATTCTTAGGGGTCCTAATGGGTTGTAAGGGATCTTAAGGGTCCTAAGACACATTAATGTGTCCTAGAAGACCTTATGACCCCTTACAACCATTTTACAAATCCTAAGGGGTTGTAAGGGGTCGTAAGGGATCCTAAGACACCTTAAAACCCCTTACAACCCCTTAGGACCATTATGATGTATTCTTAGGTGTCCTAATGGGTCATAAAGGCTCTTAAGGGGCCCTAAGACACCTTATGACCCCTTACAATCCCTTAGGACCAATAAAACATATTTGTAGGGGTCCTCAAGGGTTTTAAGGGGTCTTAGGACACCTTATGACTCCTTACAACCCATTAGGACCTCTACGATGTATTATTTGGGGTATTAATGGGTCATAAGGGCTCTTAAGGGTTCCTAGGAAACCATATGAATACTTAGGACCCCTACGATACATTCTTAGGGGTCTTAAAGGGTCATAAGGGGTTTTAAGGGGTCTTATGACACCTTATGACCCATTAGGACCCCTCAGATGTATTCTTAGGGGTCCTCAAAGGTTTTAAGGGGTATTAAGGAGTCCTATGACACCTTATAACCCCTTAGGACCCCTAACATGTATTCTTAGGGGTCCCAAGGGGTCGTAAGGGGTCCCAAGACACCTTATGACCACTTACAACCTTTTATTACCTCTAAGATGTATTCTTAGGGGTCATAAAGGGTCGTAAGGGGTCTTAAGGGGATTAATGTGTCCTAGGACCCCTTATGACCCCTTACGACCCTTTAGGACCCCAAAATTTATTCTTAGTGGTCTTAAAGGGTCCTAAGGGTCTTCAATATCATAATTATTAGAAATCATGAGATAAGGGTCTTAAGGTGTTGTAATGGGTCCTAGAACTGCCTTTTACCCCTTATGACCCCTTATTACACATTAAGACCCATTAGGACACATTATAACTCATTAGGACCCCTTAGAATACATTAACCATCATAGGACACACTAAGGGGTTCTAAGTGGTCCTAATATATTATAAGGGTCACAATGTGTCCTAAATAGTCCTAGGACCCCTTAAGACCCATTAAAAACCCTTAGGATACATTAGGACCCATTAAGACATATTGAAACCCATGTTGATTACAAATTTCTCAGTTGAGGATAAGCTACTACAATGATCAAAAAGAAAACCGACTATGGAGAATCTAGTTATGAATTCTATTAAGAATGAAACTATTAAGGAATTACATGATACATTACTCCATGGTCAAAGGAATATTCTTGATGAACATGAGATTGCAACTACATCTATTGAATATAAGTTAATGTGTGATAAGGGGTCCTAATGGGTTGTAAGGTGTTTTTATGTGTCCTAATGTATCTTGAGGGGTTGTAATGGGTCCTAAGCACTCCTGGGACCACCTACGACCCATTATGACCCCTTATTACACATTAGGACCCATTAGGACATATTATAACCCATTATGACCCCTTAGAACACATTAACCATTGTAGGACAAACTAATGGGTTCTAAGTGGTCCTAATTAGTCCCAGGACCCCTTAAGACCCATTGCAAACCCTTAAAATGCATTAGGATCCATTAAGACACATTAGAACCCATGTTGATTATAAAATCTCTAGTTGAGGAGAAGGTATTACAACGATCCAGAAGAAAACTAGCTATGGAGAATCTAGTTATGAATTCTGTTACGAATGAAACTATTAAGGAATTACATGATATATTACTCCATGGTGGAAGGAATATTCTTGATGAACATGGGATTGCAGCTACATCTATTCAATATACTAATGTGTGGTAATGGGTCCTAAGGTGTCATAAGGAGTCTTAATGGGTTATAAGGGGTTCTAGGAGCACCTAAAACCCATTATGACCCCTTATGACACATTAGGACCCATTATAACCCATTAGGACTCGTTAGAATACATTAACCATTGTAGGACACAATAATGGGTTCTAAGTGATCCTAATGTATTATAAGGTGTCATAATGGGTCCTAAATAGTCCTAGGACCCCTTAAGACCTATTGCGAACACATAGGATGCATTAGGACACATTAAGACACATTAGAACCCATGTTGATTAGAAAATGTCCAGTTGAGGAGGACACATTACAATGATCAAGAAGAAAACTAGCTATGGAGAATCTAGTTATGTATTCTATTAAGAATGAAACTATTAAGGAATTCAGTGATATATTACTCCATGGTGCAAGGAATATCCTTGATGAAAATGAGATTGCAACTACATCTATTCAATATACTAATTTGTGCTAAGGTGCCTAATGGGTCCATAGGTGTCTTAATGGTCCTAATGTGTCCTAAGGGGTCGTAATGGGTCATAAGGGGTCATAGGACCACCTGCAACCTATTATGACCCCTTATAGTATATTAGAACCCATTAAGACACATTATAACCCATTAGGACCCCTTAGAACACATTAAATATTGTAGGATACACTAATGGATTCTAAGTGGTGCTAATATATTATAAGGGGTCATAATGGCTCCTAACTAGTCCTAAGACCCCTTAAGACCCATTGTGAACCCTTAGGATGCATTGGGACCCATTAAGACACATTAGAACCCATGTTGATTACAAAATGTTTAGTTGAGGAGAAGATATTACAATGATCAAGAAGAAAATTGACTATGGAGAATCTAGTTATGAAACTTGTTAAGAATGAAACTATTAAGGAGTCACAGTATATATTACTCCATGGTGCAAGGAATATTATTGATGAAATGTGATTGCAAATACATCTATTCAATATACTAATGTGTGGTAAGGTGTCCTAATGGGTCCCAAGGTGTTCTAATGGGTCCTTATGTGTCCAAAAGGTTAGATTACTGAGAGGGGGTGAATCAATGATCTACTAAATAATACGAACTTCTCTATCATAAAACTTAAACCAACATTAACAAGATTAACCTTAATAACATCAAATGAAAATCATAAGCATTCAAATCTATCCTAAAAATTGACACACATATTTATCTCATGAAAACCCAAATAGGGACAAAAACCACAGTGGGGATTAGTACCCACTAAATCATGTAATCTTCTAAAGTACGCCCTGTGAGGAGCTTTACCCTATAAAATGTTACAAAAACATTGTTAGGTGCTACCCGGTTAAGGGATTTACCTTAGGCCTATTAGGAACTTTACCCTGTTAAGAGTAGCCTTTTTATAGGACTTTAAACACTTGACAAAGTGTCACCTTGTTAGAGGATCTACAACAAAGATCTATTAGGATCTACCCTGTTAAGAGATTTAACCAGTTGAAACTATTTGAGAATAATAGAATGAATGAGATATAGATTAACACTACCTTTTCTTGATCATATCAACTAAAGCACACAATATATTCTGAACACACTTAACTCTTCTCTGTCTTGATCTCAACATGCACCTTACACTGCAATTCTTCAACACACAATCAACACTCTTAACCTTCAACGTCATCCATTATATACTAAAATTTTAAGTCCACCACCTTGATCAAACCCTAAATTAGAATTTCAAACATCTTTCACATATACAACA
>MU227988.1:1223165-1238231 GCA_018584345.1 Thuja plicata | reverse complement strand
GATAGAGAGTGATAGAGAGGGAAACATAGATATATAGATGGTGAGATATATTGATACAGAGATAAGGAGATCTAGAGAGGATGAAACAAAGGGACAAATACTTAAATGACCTTTCCATAACTCTACGACGTTCCCATTGCACACTAAGGTGCGATTGCTAGTTTTAGTCATGTTTGGATCCCAATATGTGGATCCATAGCTGATTTAAAGCTATTAATTCTCCATTCAATCCTTTGTTGCACAAAATAAAAAACCTTAAAGACGTAGTAATTGACCTCATGTAGAACACAAATGTAGACAAATAATAGACCAAAATATTCCTTAAATCAATTTCATACCTCCAACTGAACGAAATTTACTTTGTGTTGCCTGTGATGATTCTCGATTCAGACCTTTCACCCTAGAATTTTCCAGCCCTAGGTGGAAGATTGCTTTTTGCTGCTCCAAGCGCCTACAAAGCCTTGAGGATGGTTCATGTCTTCCAATGGATGAATCGCATCAAAGACATTGCACTCAGTTTCACACGGTAGATTAACATAAAAGAGCATTGAATTGTGGAGGTCACGGAGGTGCCACACTGTGATGTGTACAAGGGCTTCGAGAGCAGTCTCCTGGCACAACTAAAAGCCAACGCTTTTGCATATCTACCCCACTACAATGTAGACAACTGCACGCCCAAATGCAACGATGCCCACTTCCACCATTCTGTTTCTGTTGTTGTTGATCCACCATTGTTCATTCTTGGAGTTTTTCAAATTTTAAAATACCAGTCTCACAGGGGATTTTGTCATCTCTCTTGCTTTTGGTTTTTATCCTTGTGATGAAAGATCAAGAATTAAGTCCTAGTAGGCCTCGCAGGGTTTTGAACATGGGACCTCTAGATAACCCTTGAAAAACAAGGCACACCGACAAGAATGACTTGGCCCTCTAAATAAAAAATGGAACAATTGTCTTCGCACAAAAATTTGTTAAACTAAAAGCTCAAAATTAATCATTCATAGCAAGGAAAAATGAGGGGACGCTAGAAAATATGTATGAATGGTATATCTATATATACAGTAAAAAATAATTGTTTTATTTATATTAATATTGGGTTTTTGAAAATCTTGTTTAGACATATAAAGGGAGAGATATATAGAGAGGGAGAAGAGAGATAATGGGATACAGAGAGGATGGGATAAAAATAGATATAGAGATAGAGATAGATCAAGAGGTAAAGATAGAAATAGATCTAGGGATATCGATGGAGAGATGGAGAGGGAGAGATAGAGAGGAAGAGATAGAAAAAGATATAGATAGTGAGATAGATTAAGAGAGAGATGAGGAGATATAGAGAGGATGAGAAGGAGAGACAACAAATAGACAAATACTTTGTTGACCTTCCATACTTCTGTGGCGTACCCATTGCACACTAGGTGTGATTGCTAGTATTTATTGCAACATCTGAAGGGATTTGTTTCCATGTATTCTCAGAATCTAAAGGGATCCCCATATCTCTTCTATATCTTGTAGCTTTCCATGGTGGAAACAACGAAAGTGAGTCTTAATGTGATTTGTTGAGACAAGGTACATATAAAAGAGATGGAAGTATGACTAAACATTCATGGATTTGTCTTCACATGATAGACTAATTTCAACAATTAGTATTCCAGTGTGATGAAAAGAAATTTTGTAGAGGAAAACACATTTGTTTTAACATTTTCTATGGTGTAATCACTCCAACACATTATTCGAGGCAATTATTTTTTTATCTATGATCTATCAAATATAGAGGAAATAACTTGAGTTCCATGTTGAAAGGGACAATGCTTCCAAGATTTTATTTATTTGCTAAATCAAAAAAAAATGATGTGCATATATCTATCTAAATCAAATTAAAATGTTTTATTACATCAAATATTAAACTTCGATCATATTGATCCCGGCCATCTAATAGAAGTAAAAGTTAGCAGTATATTAGGTAATTTATTTTATCCTAAAATCTCAAACATCAAAGTTATGCAAATAATTTTTTAATTTATATTTGGAACATACAAATTGTAGAGATATGTTGAGAACATACTGCCATCAAGGTTCAAACTTCTACTGGTCGTTATACTTGTAAGCATTTTGCTTTCCCTAGGTCGATGAGCTTGCAAGCTTTGGATAAGTGAAATGTTTAGTGAAATGGGGAATGACATCTTGGTGTGGCCTCAACAATCAAAGTGGGAAGAGATCCTCCCTAAGTGGTTTGCGCTAAAGACCAAAGTTTCCTCATCAAAAGAAAAATCTTTGATTTGATAAGTAGGAGATATTTTCCACAACAAGTCAAATTGAGATATTGCTATCAGGATTCAACTATGTAGTTTTTGAGTCAAATGTTGTTTGACACAAACTACATAGTCAAATCCTCATAATAATATCACAATTCTTAGATTTATTTTTTACTTTATAACTATAAAAAAGAAAGCTTCATATGACAATCCAACTCCTTAATTCTTGTGAAAGGAACATGTAATGGTCTAAATCTTGCATATTGATCCTCTATAAAACTGAGTTCGCATACTTACTATGGCCTAGTCATATCTTTTTGTTCAATCTTTCTCTTCTAATTTTCATCCCAAGAATGTGTTTAGTTGCACCATGATCTTTCATTTCAAATTTTGCAGCGAGTTGAAACTTCAATTTTACAATAATACCTTTCGCTTTACCAATCAACAACATAACATCAATGTATAATGTAATGTACATGAAATAGCCACCATTAGATTTATAATAAACATAGTGATCTGATTTAGAATGCTCAAATTTTAAACTCGACACATATATATATCAAATTTTTGGTACCACATTTAAGGCCATACAAATATTTCTTCAATTCACAAACCAAATTACTTTTACCTTTTACCACATAGTGATCTGGTTGTGTCATGTAAATATCCCCTCTAAATCACCATGAAGAAAATCAATTTTTACATCCATTTTCTCAATCTATAAATCATAAGTAACAATAATATAAAGAAAAAATCTAATAGATGTCATTTTTGCAACATGAGAGAATATATCACTATAATCAACACACTCAACCTAAGAGTCGCCTTTCACAACCAACATTTCTTTATACTTCTCAATGCTTACATATGAACCAATCTTTTTCTTCAACACCCATTTGCAACCAACATGTTTTTGTCCTTCAGGCAATAGTACAAGATCCCACATGTATCATTCTTTTTCAAAGTTCTCATTTCTTCATCCATAGAAATTTTTTAGGATTTTGCATCATTCACACCTAATTCCTCTTTTATAGGTATAGGTTCATCCATCCTAGTATTCAAAGAGAAAATGCATCTCCAATCATCAAAAGGATACCTTTCAGATATTTATCTATGCCTTGTAGACCTTTGAACAAGTTGAGTTGGAGGTTCTTCCTCCTCTTTTGAAGATTCAAAGATAGATGCGCTCTCCTCAACTTCGTGTCTATTTAGGGGCCTCAATTCAACTTTCTCAGGCATAGAAGGTAGTTGAATCACATGTTCCTTTTTAGTTTGTTCAAGCTATAATGTAACAAAAGAAGGCTTAGTTTCTCTAAAAATAACACTTCTACTGTGTATTACCTTCTATGCAATAGGGTCCCAAAGCTTGTATCCTTTTACACCATAATTGTACCCAATGAAGATAAATTTCATAGCCTTGTTCTCGAACTTTGATCTCTTCTCCTTTGGCACATATGCATATGCCTCAAAACCAAAAACTCTAAGATGTCTCAATGAAGGCTTATAACCCGACCTGGAGGCAAGCAATGGAAACAACTTCAACCCAAACCTTTGTTCTAGGCTAGCACCACTCAACATACTCGTAGCCTTCTCCATCAATGTCCATTTTATCCTTTCTGCAACTCTACTCTACTGTGGAGAATACGTAGTTGTCTTCTGTCTATGAATGCGACAATATTTATAGAATCTATCAAAATTATAAAAGCAAAATTCACTATCATTATTAATCCTCAAATATTTTATCTTCCTTCTAGTCTGAAATTCAACTATTTCCAGTGAAACACGGGGATGTGTCCCCCCAAACCCTTGAGTTTCTAGCATGGGATATCTCGAGGATAGGGGACACAGACTTGGCATCCCCCACCACCACCTTTCTTTCGCCCACACATTGTTAGGACGTAGGGACACAAAGGGACATGCAACACTCCTCGGGACTATGGGGAAACGCCCAAGCATCCCTCGACCATCCTAGGGACTTTTGTGTGTCCCCCCAAGGTGAAATATAAAAAAGTTAACTTTAAAAACAATTATGTTTTTTTTTTTGGGTTTGGGTTCCATTCAAACCCTAAATGAGCATGAGTTCCACCTTAGTCATTTCAAGCCCACATAAACCCCTCCAAGCTTCATTTTTTTTCTCACATTTGCATTTCTTATTATTTTCTACAACAGATAGAGAAGAGTGAAAAGAAAAAAAAAAGGAGTGATTGGAGGAGTGAAAGAAGTGAGTTCAAGTGAAAGAGGAGCAAGAAGAAGAGGAGGGGGGAGATTCTACACATTCCTTGAAGTGGTTCATCAAGCATAAGTTAGGGCTTTGTTTTATTTTTTGATTTTTTTTCTAAATTTCAAATTATTATAAAATTTTAAAATGGTGTTCATGTTCATTGTTCATTTTAATTTGTTTTACAATATTTTTTCATTTTTGTTTTATGTTTTAAAATTTCTTAGTTTTATTTTTAAGTTTTTTTCATTTTTGTTGTTTCATGTTCTAAATTATAAATTTTTTAATTTATATCATATGGTGAATCTTGGGGGAAAAATAAAGAATTTATTATGATTCTTCATTTTGCCTCAACGTGCACAAATTTTAAAATTTTTAAAGTTAGACTTGGTTTTTAATTTATTTTTTTAAGTAGGCTAAAACTAGTTGCTTACAAAATTTATTTTTGTTTTGTGAAATGTAGTGTCACAATGAGCTCTCTTAGTCATGATATGAGTGGAGATGAGATAGAAATTCAGTCTCATGGTGGAAGTCAATCAGAATATGAGGTTAAGCCTAAGGAGAGTGACCATGATGCCCAAACTAGTTCCATCGCTAGTGGACTAACTTCTATAGATTGTCCCTTTGAGATTTTGAAATAGTTTGGTAGAGATTCTAATGATCCCAATTCTCCTCTCAAATAATTTGCAACAAGAACAACAATCTCAAACCCAACATGTGGTGGCACAAGAAAATAGAAATGATACATTTGTAGTACGGGATGGTATGGGAGTATCACTAGAGTCAATGCACACTTCCTCTTTTGGAAAGGACATTGAGTGAATCCATGTAAATTTTTGCAAGATTCTAAAAATATCAAGTATTGAATTAAGTTCAAAAATCATTGGGGTGTTCTTGAAGATGATGCAATTGTAATACCTAGTACTTTGTCTGCTAGGAAATAGGTTCAAACAATTCAGTAGATGCGGGGGCATTAATATGTTTCTACTCGTACATTACGTCAGAGAGAAGGAAGGAAGTCAAGGTCATCCTCAATACCTTCATCCACTCAGAGTGTAGCAGGGCAGGCAGCTGGAAGGGGAAATGCAAGGTAGGAAGTAACCCCATAATGTTCAATGTACAGTTGAAGGATCATATTGATGATTCCATTGGCAAGTTCTTCTTTGCCAATGACATGCCATTTCATGTAGCTCGATCTCCTTAATATAAGGAGATAATGTCGATGGTGGAAAGGGGGGAGAATCATATGTGCCACCAGGTGAGAAAAACTTGAGGACCATGATCTTGGATAAAAACTATGCCAAGATTAATGTTTGGATGGAGCAGGTAAAGGAATGTTGGATAAAGTATGGATGCAACATAGTTATGGATGAGTGAATGGACATTAGGCATATTCCACTCATCAAAATCATGGTTATATGTTCAAAGGGCCCATACTTTCTTAGGGCAGTTGATTGTTCATGGCATCGCAAAGATGTCGATTTTAAATTTTGTAGTCCTCAAGGAGGCTATTAAGGAGATTGTGCCACAAAATGTGGTCCAAGTAGTGATAGATGTAGTACATGTGTGTAGAGCTATAGGGAAGCTTATTAAGGTATCCTATAGACATATTTGGTGGAATCCATGTTGTGTGCATGCCATGAATAATGCACTCAAGGACATGGAGAAGATTGACTAGATTAGAGGAGTGATCGACGATGCAAGAGATGTGCAGATGTTTATCTGCAACCACCACACTTCACATGCACTCTTTAGGACCTACACGAAGGAGTTATTGAAACCAGTTGAGACTAGATATACGTCCTATTATATTTTCTTAGAGGTAATTCTTGAGTTGCAAGAGGCACTGTAACTCATGGTTATGACGAATGAGTGGAATTGGTGGGTTGAGGCCAAGACGGATCAGGGGAAGAAGGTGAAGGAGATAGTGAAGAGTGATCAATTTTGGAGTGATCAAAAATAAATTATCTATATCATTAATTTGGTTTTCTAGGTGATTATATATGGAAATGGGGATGCACCTACCCTTGGAGACGTGTATGAGTGCATCAATTTTATGCTTGACCAAATGAGGGTAATTGTGTGAGAGAAGGACCCTACTTTAGCATTTTACAATGAGCACATTCAGCCAATCATTTAGTGTAGATGGGACAAGATAAACACTCCCTTGCACATGGATACTTATGCATTTAATCTAAAGTGGTACATTCCTAGGCCTGATAGAGTTACATCGCTTAAGGATGATGAGGTGAAGGCAAGATTATTCAAGTGCATTGATAGGATTGTTGATGGTGCTATTGCTAGCTAGGTTCACATTGAATGGATGAAATTTTCCACTCTTAAGGGTTATTCAAATGCGAAAAAGATGGATATAACAACTATGGCATTGGAGGACCCAATTTTATGGTGGAAATGCCATGGAGTACATAGAGAAAATATTATCATCATTCATCTACTATCTTAGATTTCTCGTTCAAGTTAGTTGCAGAGAGGAACTAGTATACTTGTAGCTTCATCCACTCTCTTAAGAGAAATAAACTTACCTCTAAGAGAGGGGAGAAGCTAGTGGCTGTATATAGTGCCTTGCGTATCATTGACCGCAAGAAATGCGTGTATAAGGAGAGCCCAAAAACATGATGAGATGTAGAGCCAAAGGAGCCAACACAGATTGATGAGGATGAGGATGCAATGGTTTTTGATGCAAGGCTAGTTGGTGTTCATTTGGAGGATCTTAACCACAAGGAATCTAGCAACTCCAGTGATGAGGAGTTTTCCTTAAGGGATGATTAGTTGCATCCCTTCAATACATTTTGATATTTTGTACTTGTTTTATATCATATTATCATGCTACTCATTGTAATCATCTTTATGATAGATATTTTTTATATAATAGAAATCTTCCATTCGTCGTTTCGACAATTTTATAATTTTAGTATTATAATTTCTAGTTTTTAATTCAATATGAAATCTTCCATTGTTTATTTTTCAATGTTCAAGTATTTAGTATTTGGAATTTGTAAGTTTTCTATTTAGTATTTTACTTCTTATATTGTTATAAACTTATACATCTTTTCTTAACTAGCATTTCAAGTACTATATATAGTATATAGTATATACAACACCACCCCTTCATCGTCATCCCGCCTTGCCCCCCCCCCAACATCCCCAAATTGGACCCCCTTGTCCCCCCATCCCAAAAACCCGCCCCATCATCCTACATTACCCCAGGACCCATGTAAGACTGGCCATTTCTTTAAATTCTTACAAATGAGTGAAAACATCAAACTTACTCTAAAATATACCCATGTCCTACTATAATCATCAATAAATGAAACATGATATGTGAATTTTCCAATGGAAGGAATATCTACAAGACCAAACACATCATAATGAATAAGATCCAACACACCACAAGATTTATGAGAACTCGAGTAAAATTGAATGTGGTTTTATTTTCCATAAATGCAATCCTCACATAAATCAAAATAGAGATTACAATCATTTAAACCTTCAACAAGGTTTTTATTCTTTAGACTCCTTAGACCCTTTTTGTGGTCAAGTATCTGGTGCCATAACATGGTCTTATTGCAGGTAACTTTGATTCAGAAGAAAAATCACCCTTAAGCACCCGAATTCCAGGACCATCTATCAAAGGTGAAACCCTCACCTTTTCCAACGAAGTATCCACATTTTTTTTCTCCATAGAATTACTATTATACTCACAAGTGTATCCATCCAACTTATACAATGTATTAATTTTGACACCTCTAGCAATCACCATAGCACCTCTCACCATTTTGCATCCTGCACTAGAAAAGACTACCTACATACCTAAATCTATAGACTCTTTGCAGAGGACTCTTCATGTACATTAATTAAAATTGATTCTACAAGGCATAATTTGTTAGATCCTTGGCTTTACAGTCCATAACAATATATTTAACAACCTCATCTAGATCTATAGGCCTAATGACATTCTCATCAACAAACTCCCATAGATATCAATCTATTAGCATATCCTCCATCTTCAGCTTCCACATCTAAAAAATATTTCCAAAAAAATTATCCGCCTCTATTATCCATGCACTCTCCCTAATGGACTATCAATGGAAAATTCTCGCAATAAGATCACAAAGTATATTCTACACAAGGTCCCACTCAAATATGGATTAGTTCAATGATGATGTATGAAAGAGGATTTATCTCCCTATATGTATGAATTAGTGTGAAGTGTGGTGTAGATTTGTGTGGAATTTCATGTGTTAACTATCAAAAGTAGTTAGCAAAAGGTACCTATAGATCATTCAGTTGAGTTACAAAACTTTCATCAATGGTAGATCTATTCTCTTTTATTCTTCTTCATCTGGGTAGTGAGCCTTCTTTAAGGCAATGAGCCCTTTGGAAGTGGCCTTTCTTTGTAAAAATCACCTTAATGGATGTCACGCTAATAGATGTTTATATATTTTAGAATTAATCTTCTCTGTGGTTTTTCCCTTAACACGATTTTCCACGTAAATTAGTGTTTCATTGTGTATGGTGGTTTCTACCTTTTATATGATCTTACATGTTTACATCTTTCTTTGGTTAAATAATTAAGGATGAGTTTTGGTAGATTTTATTCAAGGAAAAAAATTTAAAAAAATTATTGACAATTGATTTACCCCCTCCCTTAGTTGTCTTGTGCATTTAACAAGTGTCTTGGTCATGTGTTGTCTCTTCAAAATTGGTTGTTTTCTTGCCTTTTGGATGCCTTCCTCCTTGAAGAAATCAATCCTCAATTCTTCTCTCCTTGTTTAAGAATTCATCTATGTGTTGTTTCTTGTATTTTGGGGACGATGCATTGTATTGATTTTCATTAAGGTCTCCTTAAATTTGCTAACCCAAAACTTTTAGTTTGTTTAAATTGTATGTTCTTATCTATATAGCTATATGTTTGTCATCTTCTAACCCCAAAACTTTATGGATTTTATGTTATAACCTTGTTGTCTTATGCAACGTTTTCTCTCGAACACATATTTTTTTTAGGTCTTCACTTTGGGGGGATGCATCCTTGGCTCAAAGGGTTATTTTCTTCCTCTACAATATCCTTTTAGCATCATGATGCTATTTGTTTTCAGTAGATTTCATTTAGTGTGCGTATTCATTTAGAGTCATAAGCTCACTAAAGTGGGGGTAAAATGTAGAGTAAAAAATTGCATACCCGGCCCATTTGTAATTTTTCCTACACTTTTGTAGCCACTTTGGTATCCATTCCCCTAGCTTTTGTGTAGGTCCATTTCAGGCGCCCTTGCATCTACCTTTTCCCTCTTAGGATGAGTAAGGTCCTTTCAATGGCTATCTTCCAGCGTCACTTTTGCATTAACCATGTGTTGACTTTTCCACCTTCCATTTTTTAACATGATCTGCATGGACACGAGCATGTCGGGAAGATGTTCGTGCACCATGCATTCATCTTGTGACATCTTAGCATTCAAATATTAGTTCAAAGCATTTTGACACTTGTCGTCTGCCTTTATTGATGGAAACGACTAAAAGGCTTCTTTTTCCCTCCTTTTATCCCTTCTAAATTCATCTCTTTTCTTCATTGAAGCTCTCTAAGTTCTCTCTTAGTTCTTACGCACAAAAGATTTAGTTCTCTATTGTTTGCACTATCTTGCACTTTCTTGCTTTCTCACTTGCTACAAAAATCTCTTACACCGATATTTATAACTCTCTTGGCTTTCTCAAGCATATTTGGTAATATCTTGCTATCTCTCTTGTATCTTTGAGCATCCTAGGATTTATCAAAACCTTATCTATCATTTCTCTCATGCAATAGGGGTTTCCCTCCATTAAGCGAGGTTTGTTTCTATTTGCATATCTCATGTAATAGAGGTTTTTCTCCACTAAGTGGGGTTTGTTTCTATTACGCCATTATTTTTTTGATCTATTTATTTTTTTGATCTATCTATCTATCTATCTAGTTATTGTGAAGGTTGAAATTGTTAGAATTCAAATAATTCAACCACCAAGATCCACTGTATGCAAAATAACTTGTTACACAAGCAAAGAAATGGAGACAAAACTTAGAATCATCTGAAAGATAAAATATTCATTCAGAGAGGGAATGATAATTACAAAGGGATCAATCCTTATAAAGGAGATCGAACACTAGAAGGTGGAGAAACCTAGGTTGCATGAATAATTAATAAAATAATTAATTATTACATGCCTAAAGTTTAGCTTAAGTAAACTAGAGATAAAAAGGTGACTGAATAATTAAATCAATAATGATTAAATTAATGAGTGAAAAACAAATACTTTTTTACTCTAACACCCCCCTTAAGATAAACTTAGGGAGAAGTTGAAACCTAGGAACAACTACTAAAAGTAGTAAATTTGGGTCCTGACAACAAGGCCAGATCAAGTACCTAATCACAACCAAATCTTTGTAAAGTGGAGAAATAGAGAAAACCAAATGGGAAAAACTCTACTCTAAAAAGAGATGGAAAAAGCATGGTGAAAAAAAACATGAAGGAAGGAAGGCCTCTCCTCATTCAGACCCCCCAAGGACAACTTCCTTCACCCATATCATAGCACGCAGGTAAAGATAGCATAGAGATGCCAAAGGTTTAGTGAAGATGTCTGCAACCTGCTCCTCTGTAGGTATGTACTCCAAGATGAGAACACCATCCTGAATCAACTATCTGATGAAGTGCATATGTATCTCAATGTGTTTGGTGCATTGATGCTCCATTGGGTTGTGGGAAATGTGTATGGCACTCTGATTGTCACACCAATGAATAGTGGGACTATTAGGAGGAAACCCAAACTCAGTCATAGACTTACAAAGCCATAAAATCTCCTGACTAGCTAACACCATTGCTCGGTACTCACCTTTGTAGATGATAATGCAGTAGCAGTCTGCTTCTTTCAAGACAATGTGATAGGACTAGAACCAAGGAAAAATACAAATCCAAAGGTAGACTTCCAATGATTAGCATCACCAACCCAATCTGAGTCAGTGAAGCCAATGATTTGTGGAGAACCTGATGTGTAATGAATGCTAAAATGTGTAGTTCCCCGATGATACCGCAAAATGTTTTTGGCATCTTTCCAATAGATCTCACGAGGATCATGGGAGAACCTAGATACAAGTCCAACTGTAAAGGAAAGATTAAGATGGGTGTGTGTCAAATACAACAAGTTGTCAATCAAATATTTGTACAAAGTGGAGTCCACTGGAGGTGTAGGACATGTGGAAGACATCACAACACCTGACTGAAATGGTGTAGGTGCAGGCTTGCAATCAAGCATATCAAATTTGTGAAGCATATCAAGAGCATACTTCTGCTATAGGAGTGAAATCCCATCGGAAGACTGAATAATTTGTAGGCCCAAAAATTAATGCAAAAGACCGCGATCGGTCATCTCAAACTGATCCATCAATGATTGCTGTATATCCTAAATCAAGGAGAATAAGCTCCATGTGATGAGAATATCATCAACATAGAGCACAAGTATGACAATATCAATCCCACGATGTTGAAGATACAATGTGTGGTCAGAATGGCAACATTTATAGTGTATAGAAAGCAAGAAAGAGTCCATCTTCTCATACCAAGCCCGAGGGGCTTGTTTGAGACCATATAATGAACCTTTAAGCCTGCAAATTAAGGAAGAGTCCTACACAAAACCCTAGGAATGCTCTATATAAATATCCTCTTAGAGGTCTCCATGCAAGAAAGCACTCTTCACATCCATCTGAAAAACTGTCCATCTGAAGCTAAAAGTGAAAGTACAAGGTGGATAGAATTCATCTTGGCAATAGGAGAAGAGGTCCCAGAGTAATCAATACCCTCCACCTGAGAAAACCCATTTGCAAAAAGATGAGCCTTATACTTGTCAATAGAAACATCAACAACATACTTGGTACGGTATAACCACCAACACCGAACCAACTTTCTCCCTTTCAGAAGAGAACACAAATCCCAAGTATGATTCTTCATCAAGGAAGAATACTCCTCATCCATAGCCATATCCCACTTTCTGTGATATGTCACCTCTAAAAACTTTTGATGGTCATCCGAAATGGAATGACTCAGAAGGCTAGAAACAAATGTTTGACGTCAAGTACGACGTCTATTTCTAGGATCACATGCCAAAGAACCTGCTGCATCAATTGTAAAATGGGCCCACCGGGGCATAACTGGATCAGTTGGTGATGGTGGAGATTATGGATCATCATCATCATCAAGGGAAAAATAATCCTCAAGAGATGAAGATAGAGGATTAGATAGTGAGGGATAAGCTGGTGATGGAGAATCCATTAGAGGATAACGCTCATCAAACTTGACATCCCATCGAAACAAGACCTCTCTAGAATCAGGATCAAACAACTTGTACGTGGTGACTAGCTACTGAGAGTGAGACATGTGGTGAGAAGCACCTAAATCAATAATCCAAGTGGCGCCAAAAGACAAAGGTCATGCAGAAAGATCATGTCCTTTCCCTATGGAAGAGGAAAATGGTTGAGGCTCAAGGTGATAGGATTCTACTGCATAGTTGCCTCTAAAGCCTCTAACTGTTTCCAACACTTGGACACTAGATGTCCTTCCTTGCCAGAAAAACTGCAAGGCTCACCGATGGACTTTGTATTCTTGGAGGAAGACTCACCAGACTTTGAATATTTCTCTTATTTGGGATGGGAATGTGATTTAGAATCAGACTTAAAAGGTGGCTTGGAGGAACTCTCACTGCTTGTTGAATCTTTCTTGGGCTTCGATTTTGGCTTATGTTTCTCCTTAGATGTTTGGGTAACCAATGCTTGGTTCTTGGATCCTGTGAGAGAACCAAGCTAAGATAGCTTGGCTTGCTCATGAGTCAAACGATCACAAAACACATCAAAATTAGGCATGGTAAATCTCAGACCCAAAGCATCCATGGTAGACTAGAAGGTAGAAGAAAATATTTGAAAAGGACCACGAATCTTAGAAAGAATCAGGTAAATGCACTCTATATTTGTCTTATTCTTTCCACAACCCTGTAAGAGAGACTTGGTAGATTTGAATTTTGTTAAGAAATCCTAAATGGAAGAAAATGTCTCATGACCCATTGCTGTCAATTCTGCCTCAATCTAAAGTGCCCGGAACTCATTGACTTTGCCAAAGAGAGACTCAAAACGTCTCCCACATATCAAGAGGAGTATCACAACCATCAAGATGGAAGATTAAGCTATTTGAAACATGTAGTGAAAGTGTACCCATGGTCTTATATATCTGGTTATTATGTTGCACATGACCTCGTAAGGATGATTCAAAATTGACTGAGTGATGTCTAAAAAAGACCATAACCCGTGTGACCGGAGAAGCCTAGTCATATAGGATTTCCACAAATGGAAATTATATGGAGTGAGAAGCTCAACTAATGTTGAATCTCCCATTGTTGTACCTTATTCATGTTTATTAGTTATCTTACAGAACTAGACAGAAGATGCAGAAGGGTTTTTTTTGTTTTTGAATGTTCTGGTTACGTTGAGATAAATGACAGAAAACTAGAAAGAAAACCCCCCCCCACAAAGAGAGAAACCAAACCCCAGTACAGTTGAGAAGATAGAAGAAGAAATAGTGAAATAAAGGATTCAGAATGAATGGGTATAATATATGATCAAATTCCCCAAAAAAAAATCTCAGATATGAAGAGAGCTTGTCAAGAGCTTTCTAACGCTAGTTCGTGAGCAAAAAATGGGGTCTGTATGCTCATTCGGGAAGCCTGGAAGTGTTGAATAGAAGGGATCCCTTTGACTATAAAAAATCCAGTGAAACAACAAAATCTAGAAATTAAACCCCTGCAAAATACTTCGTCTCAAAAATAGCCTTCTGACGCTATCTCGTTTGGAAAAAATGACCTTTGTTTGCTCAAGTTATGAGTAAAATAGTAGAAGGAGATGAAAGGAGTTTGGAAAAAGAAAATAAAAATAAGCCCTTGGGGGATGAAAACCTAGCAGGCAATCATGTGGGTGACTGTGGGTGCTGAGCGAAGCGGGGCCCTTCAGTGGCAGTTTGGTCCACTGCAGCTAAGCCGCTAGCAGCTGTTGTTGGCGATCGACAGAGCAGTTGATGCAGTCAGCTCGCGGATAGCGGTCGACAGAGCTGCCGGTGGCCAGCGGTGATCTGCGGGTGATGCGAGGGTCACTCGGTGGTGAGTTGGTGGCCGCTGAGCAGTCCTGGCAGTTTTTCGCCAAAAATCAATGAAATTTTTTTTTTATTATTATTTTTTTTAAAATTTTATTTTTTGAAATGTGTGCCAAGGCAGTATAGGCAAAAAATTGTTTGCCTCATAATGCAAATTCGACCAAAATGGACATGCCTTATATGAAAATAGGGGTTTTTGGGCGTTTGGAGCTCAACCGTGAGGTCGAATTGTGCTAAAGTGCTCCAAAAAATCCCTTTAGATCCACACACAAAATGCAAAAAAAAATTGAAACCCTCTGTTAAGTTTTAGGATAGCTGCAAATGTAATAACACTCTATTTTGTATGTGTTTTCCAAATGCAACAATCTCTCTTTCATTTATATTAGGAATGAGGCTAGGAGAGACATGTCCCTTCATGGGACAT
>MU227988.1:1189384-1204511 GCA_018584345.1 Thuja plicata | reverse complement strand
TTTAATATTTCATATTAAATTATTATATTATTCTTAATTAATAATTGATTGATGAAACATTATAAGATTGATTAACTTATGATTAATAGGAAGAGGCATGTCCTTTCTTATAAATAATAATGAATAGCCATGTCCCGTGAAGGGACATGTCTCTCCTAGCCTCATTCCTAATATAAATGAAAGAGAGATTGTTGCATTTGGAAAACACATACAAAATATAGTGCTAAATTACATTTGCAGCTATCCTAAAACTTAACAAGAAGGCCTTTGATAATAAACACAAGTCTTTTTCTGCAAATAAGGTAAGAAAACTTGAAGATTTGGAAGAAGTAAACATAGGAACAAATGAGAGCCATAAGAATGTGTATATTGGTAAAAGGTTGTCTCCTAAAATCAGTACGTTATTAGTTGATCTTCTCAGAAAGCATAGGCATGTTTGTGCATGGTCCTATGATGATTTGAAGGCCTATAGAGAAGATTTGTTTCAACATGAGATTCCTTTAAAGGAAGGCGCTAAGCCTTTCAGACAAAAATTGAGACCTATCAATCCCACCCTAGCACAAAAAATGCAGGATGAATTAAATAAGATGAAAGATGCTGGGATTATTAAAACCATCATAAATTCTACATGGGTATCAAATTTGGTACCATTGAGGAAGAAAAATGGAGATATCAGACTTTGTGTAGATTTTAGACATCTGAATGTCAGTTCATTGAAGGATAATTATGGTTTGACAAATATGGAAGCCATGTTACAAAGAGTTACTGGGTCTGAATTAATTTCTATAATGGATGGGTTCTCAGGATATAACCAAGTCATGGTTAAGGAGTCTGAACGATTCAAGACTGCATTCACCACACCATGGGGTACTTATGTCTATGTGAGAATGTCTTTTGGCTTAACATATGCTAGGGAAAATTTTCAGAGGCCCATGAATGTGGCATTTACAGATTTCATAAATGACTTTTTAGCTATCTATCAAGATGATTTAACAGCTTATTCAACAAAAGAAGATCAACATTGTGATCATCTCGAGAAGATTTTTGTTAGAGCTTTGGAATATGGGGTCTCTTTCAATCCAAAGAAGTGTGCTTTTGGATTCATAGAGGGAAAGCTCCTAGGACATATTGTATCCAAAGACGGAGTAAGAATTGGCCCTAAAAGGGTTGCTGCAATAGATAAAATCCCTTAGCCAAAGAATGTCAAGGGCATTCAATTTTTCTTTGGACAAGTGAATTTTCTTAAGGAGATTTGTTACAAATTTTGCAGAATTTAGTCTCCCTATTTAAAAGATGACGAAGAAAGGAGCCAAGGTGGAATGGAGTGAAGAAGAATCTAAATCATTCTCAGGTATTAAACAAGCTATTAAAGATGCTCCTATTTTAAGAACACCTAATTATGACAAGCCTTTGCATATTTTCTCCTTTGCTTCATATAATATTGTTGATGCAGTATTATTTCAGAAGAATTCAGAGGGCTTTGAGCAGCCCATTTCTTTTTTCAGTAAGTCTTTACAGGCAGCAGAATTAAAGTATGATATTATGGAAAAACAAGCATATGCTATGGTTAAAGTTGTTAAATCTTTTAGATGCTATTTGGTAGGAGAAACTATTATTGCTTATGTGCCAAGTGCTACTGTGAAAGACATTATAGTTCAACAGGAAGTTTCAGGAAGGAGGTATAGATGGATAAATAAAATCCAAGAGTTCAATATTGACATTCAAATCACAAAATTGGTTAGAAGCCTAGGACTTGCAAAATTAATGGCTCAAATTAATTTAGATTCAAATCAAGTAAATATGTTAGAAGAAGAGAAGAAGCCTTATATTTGTGATATGGATTGTTGTGAATGGTATAAAGAGATCATTGGATATTTACAGAGAATGATATTGCCTCCTAAAATGGATGAAAACAAAAAGAGAACAGTCAAGCTGCATGCCATTAAGTATGCAATAATACAAGGTCATTTATGGTGGAGGAGCAATGAAGGAGTGTTTCTCAAGTGTGTGGACTATGATAAATCCAAGAACTTGTTGGAACAAATGCATAATGGTGCATGTGGATGCCATTATATGGCTAAAAATAATGCACATAAGATTATGAGGTCTGGTTTTTGGTGCCCTACTATCTTCAAGGATGCCCATAGCTATGTCAAGAAATGTGATGCTTGCCAAAGATTTGCAGGTAAGCTTAAGTTTAGTGAGAATTTACCTTTGAGGCCTATTGTAGTTGATACACCTTTTCAAAAGTGGGGAATGGATTTCATTGGAGAGATTCCAAACAGATATAGTGGAGGTCATTCATGGATTTTGGTAGCAATTGATTACTTTAATAAGTGGGTAGAAGCAATTCCCACCAAAAAGGATACTAGAAAAGTTGTTATTGATTTGATGATGCAAAATATTCTCACTAGGTTTGGTTGTCCTGAAATTATTGTGGTAGATAATGCTATGTGTTTCAGATCTGTAGAGTTTAGTAATTTTCGCCATCAGTATGGAATCCAAACTTCTTATTCTTCCCCATATCACCCACAGTGAAATGGACAAGTTGAGTCCAGTAATAAAAGCTTGATAAAGATTTTAAAAATAGTGCTAGATAAGAACAAAAGTGCTTGGGATTCAAAGTTGCAACAAGCATTATGGGTTAATAGAGTAACAGTGAAGAAAGCCATTGGTTGTGCACCCTTTGATTTAGTTTATGTCATACATGCAAGGTTGCCACAGAATAATTTATTGCAAATGTACAAGTTTATCCAGAAATATGATGATGAACTAGATGATGAAATGAAGATCAGAATGGATGATTTGATACAGTTGGATGAATCAAGAAGGGAATCACATGACAAAAATGTTAGGTTGCATCTTCGATATAAGGATCTATATGACAAAAGGACTGTCACAAGAAGTTTTGAAGCTAATGATTTGGTCTTATTGTGGAATGTCAGATTGGAGGATAAAGGAAAACATGGGAAGTTTGATCCTATCTGGTTAGGACCATATATCATTGACAGTAAATGGGGTTATGATTCTTATATCTTAAAGGATTTAATTGGAAGTTTTCTGGAATTGCCTGTTCATGGATAGTTCCTGAAGTTCTATTTTTGTAGATGTTTCTTTTTGAATCCATGAACAGTCAGATGTAAATAGGTTTTATGTACATATTCCTTATTTTTGTCTGTTGTAGGTTAGTTTCTTTTCATGTAGGTGGTCTTCTCAACTCAGAAATTTTGGAATCTTGTCATGCCTACATGAGACATGCATCCTCAGACGAAGCCACTATTAGCACTTGCAAAATTTTGGCTAGGTTTCATGTTTTCTTTCCTATTTTTGTAATTTGTCTAGATCTATGGTCTGAAACCCTAAGTCTCTGTGAGAAAGTCTGCTTTAAGTATTGAAAACCCTATTATTTCTTGTCGTTTCCTTACCATTAAACCCCAAATTCAAAATCTCTAGTTGTTGGTAAGAAAAACCCTAAACCCTTCTTGGCAGGTTCTATTTCTTCGTTACTTTTCAAGCCACTTAAGTCTCATAAAATCCCATGTGCACTTTATCTATTTAAGTCTATCTTGTGATCTCCCAACTGAGACTGAATATTTTTTCCTATCTAGCGATTCAGTGTGGGCTTGTATCTCCTAATCTCCAAGCAGAGTGGAATATTCTCTTTTCTTTTCAAGATCAAGTGTGGGTCGTCGATGTCTTTTTGATCCTATGGATGGTGCGTGATCTCTAAGTAAACCATGAGTTAAGATTTTCTTTCAACAATTTAGAGACTTAGTTGGTCACGAGATCTATAGATAGACCCATAGTCAAGACATGGGTTTGCATTTTTCTTTGTCGCGAGATCTCTAGATGGTATCATCGTTAAGTGAAATGTTTCGAGATTAAATGAGGATCATCGATCTTGCCAGAGATGTGTGGTTCGCGCTAGATCTCGCAATGAAATGGTTAAGTACAAATATTTTTAGAGACTTAATGCAGGCCATAGATCTTGTTCTTTCCTTGTTCTCATCGTGTGGACTGCGAGTAATCCCTAAGAAGACTCAAGGGTTAAGAAATGATCTTGCAACCTGGTGATCATGTTTATCTCTCAATCTCCAGATTTAACTGCAGTAAAGGTCAGGTTAAGTCAGACAAAGTATGAGTTTATTCAGAGATTCAGCGCAAGTCATTAATCGAGCTCAATTTCTGACATAATCATAGGGTTGGTGCGTGATCTCATAATGTAACTTGAGTTAGGCAAAGTGTTTCGTGACTTCAAGTTTCCTTCAGTCGCTGAATCTCCAGATTTGATCATGGTTAAGAAAGGTAAGTTAGAGTTCAAGTGGAGTTTGCATGGAAGGATCTTGGTCGTTGATTCAAGAAAGATCTTGTGGTCTACACTTAACTCTAGTTTTAACCTGAGTAAAGGTAGATATTCAGAGACTCAGAGATCACACAGTCGCACAAACTCGTGATGAACTTGAGTCAGGATCAAGTTAATATGAAGTTTCCAAGGATCAGATCAGAACCGTTCATATGTCTTGAATCTAGCAGCGTGCGCGTAATCTCCCAACATGCCCAGAGTTAAAGGATTTAATCAATGACTTAGAGATCACACAGTCACGCAATCTCCAGATAAGCCAGAGTTAAAAGTATAGGTTAAAGACCAGATAAAGGTCAGACAAGGGATGAGTTAAAGTCGAGATAAGTCTAAGAAGATCTTGCGGTCAGCATAAAGCCTCAAATAAAAAGTGCTCAAGATCTACTCATTAAGTCATTGCGCTATGGTGACACGTAGCGTTGCTTCAATGTCAAGGTCCCGGGGTTGCTAAGACCATTAAAGAGACAGTAATTTTGCAAAGATCTTGTGGACAACGTAATGCCTTGAAGGAGAGATGATTGACAAATAATGTTTAAGGCATTATGCCCTTGCACCATGTGTTTAAGGTGGGTCATGTTCTGCGCAAAGGGTGTGTAGTAAAGTTCAAGCAACTTCAAAAGGATCCTATGGTTGGCGTGAAGCCTTAAAAGAAAAGTGCTCGATATCTAATGATTAAGGCATTGCACCAAGCTGCCACTTGTCTAAGGAGGTTGTTGGAGAACCCAGGTAACCTAAAAAGAGATCTACGACTGAGTTTTAAAGGGGAGCAAAGTCTTGATCTTGATCATTGAAACTAAAGCCCGTGCCGCCTATGACCGTTTAACAACTTTTCAAATATTTAAATCTTTGTCTTAGGGTTTTTAAGTGGTGGATCACGTCTTATTACAGAGCATTGATTAACAGAATTTGATCTTTGTGGTTTTCCTTGTACACCTGTTGGATGGTGAGAGAATGAATGTTGAGCGGCTTTGAATGCACTTGAACAGAGAATATTATTTTTAGGCTCTGGACAATTTATTAATCAAGGTTTATACCTGTCTTTGCTCTTTCCCATTAATGACTGGTCTTTTCTACAATTGTAGAGGCCGAGATTAGATTTTGCTCTTGAAAGGATGAGCTTTTTAATACTTTGTAGATCTAAAGAGCCAAGACTTTAATAGGGTATTTAATGCAGACAAGACATTCTATTCTTATTCCTTTTACAGGGTATGTTCTCCAGGGATGGATGGCGGCTGAATCAATTCAAACTACACAAGAAGATTTTAAGACTGAGTTCAACTTGTTGATCATAGAAATTGTTTTATTATTGAAATAGATTATTTATTTCTGTCAAGTATTAGATTGAGTTTTAGCCCTAACCCTAAATGGTTTGAATCTTGTTGTGGTCCTTGGCTTATAAAAGGACTTCCAATATCATTTAGTGGTAGCTGGGAAAACTTTGGGGCAAGTAATATAGACATTAAGCTATTTACTGTTTTCAGTGAGTATAATAGATGTATATCTAGAGAGTATTATCATAAGAATAAGAAAGTTGCATACCTTTTGCATTTATTGAAGTGGCATGTGTTTTGAAGCACTTTGGAATTGAAGCTGGATTCTCTATACTTAATACAATATTTCAAATTTAAGTCTCTCCTTAGTGCTTGCCTTTTGAGTTTTGAATCTTCTGGTTCACTGCTTAAAACTTCTTTATGTATATGTTTAGTCCATAGTTTTGATCAAGGATCAAATTAAAAGTTGCTTTGGATAAGACATAGACTCTTTGGGTTTGTCTACAGAAGGATCTTATAACAAGTGTTTGGTTTGATTTATCTATATTTATGGTTTTGAATCCTTGACAATAGTTAGTTTTTATGTCCTGTATTTGAACTAAAAATATTGCCCAATGGATAAAGCATTGATCATTAATCAGTATTTTCTATTTTGATACATATCTGAATACACTTGGCTATACTCTTCCCTATCAAAAACATCAAAACCAGTCGAGTCCCTTTAAGTTTTGTGGTTGTTGGTTGTAGTCATGCATGGTAGAGAAGAGTCACTAGTGAGTGGTTATCATTTCATACTTTCTTACCATTAATCTGTTGTAATCATCCACAATTTAGTGAGTTGTGAAAGTTAAATCTTTGTCTGGATTAGGTGCACCCTGCCTTAGTTTTGCAGAGCCAAAAGAGTAGAGGACAGTCTTGTCCTACAGTTGGTCCAATTACCTTGCAGAGTTCTCATACTTGGAATCAACCACTCCTAACATTAGTCTCAAGGTATATTGGTTGCTTATAAATAGCATAAACATTTCAAACACCAACACATCCACTTACTAATCTACCCAACTATGTGCTTGCTTAAATCTACATGAAACAAGACAAAAAAAAACATGAAGTGGTGTTACAAAAGCATCAACTCAAACCCATAGTGAAGAGGTCAACATGCAAAGAGACTTCATAACATGAATTTGGTAGTTACGTTTTTTTTTTTCTAGAAGGTTAAAGACTTTTCCCTCCAAAAGTGAATTGTGGTGTGTCATTCTAGATAAGACAACCTACAAAAGGACAATGCATGGCTCACCTACCCATGCATGAGACAAAATAAGCTCATTTGTGCCCCATTTAAAACTCTAAGATGTAACCCCAAGATGATTGTTTTTGTTGTGGAATTATATGCTATAGATTCCTCTCACTCACATACAAATATTGAGTGTTAATGATGTCTTACAATATAACCTCCCATATTACAACAAGTATTGTCAAATGTCCATGAGAATATTCCATTCATATGAACCTCCAACCATCGCATGTCCACCCAATCCCATGATCTTTGGATATAAATATACAATTAATTATATTCCTAACTAGCACCTAGATTACTTTTACAAGAACTCGCAAAATGAATAGTATCTTCAATTCTAATAAAAGAACACTTAGTTTGTAAGATATAGAATCTTTATTTGGACAAGCATCAAATATCTAACACCTTGATGAATCACCTTCATATGATAAATTTCCTTCACTAAATTTTGAACTATAAAATTTAATTTATTTTAATTTCTATATCCAATATCAACTAAATATCTCAGCGAAATTCTCTATGTGTATCTATAGCGCGATTGCTTATCTAATGTTAACAGATTTTTGGAGGTGTTGATTATAACGGCCTTTTGGTTTCTGCAATTACTTTTTGGCTATCATTCTGGCAGTAACAGTTTTCTAGTTTTTTATCAAACTAGTGCGCTTTTTATGATTCTTATGAATAAAGAAATTCCCATGATTTTTACGCGAATTGTACTAAATGCGAGCAAGCCTGGATTTCATTTTTGCAATACTCCGCTTGGACAGGTGGGTGTTGGAGGAGTCTTAAACAGATTTCATGTTAGTCGTACGCTACAGGCAGCTTTGAATTTAAAAGCCAGAAGTGAGATTTCAAAGCAAAATTAAAGTAACTCTGGTTCATTTGTCTGATTCTCGCCTCTGTACGTGTAAGACATCTGAATGATCCAATCCAAAGCATTTCGACACAACTTTACCAACTAGAATAAATTGAGAGATGACCCCACTGAAATTGGAACGAATCCATCTTTTCCCCTCTGCAATCTTACCCACAACTTCCTTTTTGTTCTTTTCACGAGATCTTTGCCAAAGCATTGCATCAATTCCTCAATGGCTCCCACCGACTGTCCTTCAGATATGCCAGAAGTTGAAAAGAAAAGGAGAGGAATTAAAAAAGAGTGACAGACAAATGCCCACTTTGGCCTTCGATTGAAAAGAAACAATTCACTTAATTGTGTTTGCAGAGCGGGGAGGAAGGGTAAATTGCGTGTGCCATGGCCTCAATGTTGTTATGGAAGATTGTAGCAGTGGCAGTGACAGTGGCGGGCATGGCGGCGAGAAGCAGAGCGTGCAGGACCTTCTGTGGGAACACAAGTGTGGATTACCCATTTGGGGTAGATGAGGGTTGTGGGCACCGACGGTACCGGGAGCTGTTGTACTGCATCAACAATGTTATGATGCTGCATCTCCCATCAGGGAGCTATCAGGTGCTCTCTGTTGACTATGCCTTCCGCAAACTCACTCTCTCAGATCCCCAAATGTCCACCTGCGCTTCAATGCACAAAAGCCTAGGGTTCGTCGTGCACCAGGAGCTTTCCCCTTTCCTCCGCCCCACATCCGACAATGCCCTCCTGCTTCTCGGCTGCTCCAATACCTCGCCCCTGTTTCAGGGCTTCCCTGACTCCCACCTCCCCTGTTCCAATTCCTCTGCTTCTGCTTCTTCCTCCCCCTTTGCCTGCGATGCATTCTACGATTGCCCTGCCTGGGCGGGCATGGGGCAAAAGACTAAGCACAACAAACCTCCTCCCTGCTGTGGAGTTCCCTATTCTTCTGTTGGTGCACTAAATCTCACGCATCTCGACTGCTATTCTTACGCCTCTGCCTATTCCTCGGCCCCGCTCAGGTACAAAAGTGCCGGCGACTGGTCATATGGGCTTCAGCTCAGCTTCGAGGTGCCTGGGAACTCTAGCTTCTGCGCATCTTGCAAGGCCTCTCGAGGAGCCTGCGGTTTCAGTATCGATAACAATGACGACGATGACAACGACGATGATTCCGATGATGGGAGAGAGCTCTGCCTCTGCGATGGCTGGAATTCCACCACCACTTGCGACACAGGTTCCAATTACTTGATTTGAAAGAAAAATTCCTTTGTTTTTTAATTGAACAAAGCTTCAATCACTAGATTTAAGAGAAATATTCCTTAGCCTTGATGTTTTTATTTCTGTTTAAGATCTTTCATTAGCATTCATTAACAATGTTAATGCTAAACAATCTTTGCATTTCTACACATTCTGATGTTAAATATCAGGAGTCGAATCCTGATATTTAATGTCATAGTTTGACACACTGAAAAGAAGAAAAAGAACCTCCTACCATCTCAAGCATTTGTGAATTCTTTACACTTTTGTACTATGCCCGTAAGATACTCGGCATTACTGTGCTGGGCAAAGTTGAGCGATTGTTTGATGAAAATGAGGGCTGTAATGCGTCACGACTTAAATCCTATCCACCAAGATGTGAGCTTCTAGGCCTTCTTTTTGGGCACCTGTTAGAATAGGTTCCGTCTAAGGAACTCTTATATTTGACAAGAAAGTTGAATTCTAATAGTAATATTTACTGTGGAAAGTAATTATGTATGCATAACTAACACCAACATTAGACACACTTAACATCATACTATTTTTTATAGATCACTTAAAATTTAAACTTCAACTTTTCATGTGTATATTACTATATTGAGATGTTTCACTTTTGAACTCAATTTATCTATTTGATTGGAGCTTTTCTAAGTAATTTCCTTAATTACATTTTATTGGAAATAATTCTGTGTAATTATCTCTGTAATTTAATTTTCCATTCGGCCCTTTGTGGTGTTGGATTACTGAACATAATTCAATTTTCGATTTGAAGACATATACTGTTGATTCCAAAAACAGACTTTTAAGTACTCCATACACTGTAAAAAATTTATACCATCAGAAATAATTTCTCTAATATTATTCCTACATATTGTCAGAATGATATTACTACAAATTGTCAGAACGTTATTCATAAATACAATGAAACTGGGATTTGAGTTTAAGAACAATAAATATGCTGAATCTGATACAATGAAACTGGGATTTGAGTTTAAGAACAATAAATATGCTGAATCTGCTCAGTTGATTTGAAGAACAATAAAAGTGCTGAAACTGGACTGTTGATTTTAAGAACAATTATGGTTTTGCAGTATTCCTTCTTCAATGCACAGGTCTCTGCAAGTACTTGAAAGTTCCTTTCAAATGCCCAACTACTTATTAGGCATAGATTGCGAGGATGCGTGCTTCTACAACTTTTCTGAAGTGATAGACAGGTGCCAAATTTTCGCCCACTTAAATTATAAAATTACTGCTTGGCTCGAGGTTTAGAAAGTCAAAAAATTACAGAAGAATTTAACTGGGCCATAATAATATTGGTAACCCATCTGGCTGTACACCCTTCCCTGGGAGTGCTGACTCCACAACATGGTCTGCCAGCTACCTAGGGGAAAAGGATCCAGTAGCTTGTATATCTTAACATCGTGTATCTATAGATTCTAAACTGTATGTCGGATTTTGACCATTTTTTCGGCATGTCTTCGTATGCGAGTTAACTGCTTAAAGCTAAGGTTTCAGTTTCTGGGTATTCACGGATCACTTTATAGAGACAGTCGAACACAGAGTGGTAAAAAAAGGGTTTTTTCACAGTGTCGCCAGATACCTTTATGTTCTTCATCAAGAGTCATTTACAAAATGTCCCAATAGTGGTGCACAAATGAGCCAATTACCAACCAAAAAGATAAAAAATGATCGACTATTAGTACATGTGTGATTGTCTATTGGTACATGTGTTATCATTTTTGGAGCTCCTTTAGTATTTTAATTGGGTCCTTTCTCCTAATGACACTTCATTCCGTTGTATAGACTGTTAGTTACTTTTCATTTCCATTATCTGAATGATGGATCAAGAATTATAATCTAAAATATTGATGAAAATAAATCATGAAATAGATTAATCTAATTCAGACATTTTGTAAGCTATTATGATGACTAAATTTTTTTATGCCTTTTAACTCTGTTGATGACACAAGTCTAAGAATAAATTTAAAATCTACATTTAAAAAATTAGAAAATCAGAGTATTAGAGCCAAACAACTCAGCTCAATCTATGACATTTCAATCAGTTCTTAAACCTTCTTTGGCAAGGTTGCAATTACAGTACTGTAAATGTACCAGAGCCAATTTACTACGCATATACATATATATACGCTGAGTATCTAAACCAAGTGCTAAAAAATGTCAGTTTACATAGAGATTCTACTTAAAGTGAAATGGGAATTTAGATCTGTATTGTCTTTTGAATTTGCTTCCAAATCCAGTTTTATTATCCTGCCATTAGAGTAATTCTCCAACATTTTTATGAGATCCATTTTTCATGTAGCGAGAGAATTCTATACTGCTTCAAATTTCAAATTTAAAAAAAACTGTTTAAAATTATTTCAATCTCTGATGATAAGTATTATCTTTCCCAACTGATTTTTTTTTCTAAAAAAATTGCTATCATCACAGTTAACCCAACAAAGTGAAGATGAGCAAAAGATTGTTACAAGTGGATTTGAAGTTCTGTACATTATTTGTTTGAGTGAAATTCAGTAATAATTCTAAAATGTTTAATACCCTATGTAACAGGGTAAAAAACCAAAGCCCCTAATGTGGAAGTGGAGTAACTTAAATTTGACCGCTGATAACATGCATAGACTTATTTAAATGGCTAATACTATCCTCAATCCGAACTTTACAGGAAGCAACTCTGCGAGTGCAATGCATGGTTATTTATCAAAATTGTTGGCTTTACTTCTAGCAGGTAGGTTCTCTTCCCATGAGTTTCAGAATTGTGTGATTTCTAGCATGCAAAGGCTCAGTTAATGATGTAAGAATTATGTGATTTCTAGTATGCAAAGGCTCAGTTAATGATGTAACAAATGCTAGTGTTATGTTGCAGGGATGTTGGTTATATCTGCAACTTAAAGGGCTGGCTTCCTTGGCAGCAAGAAATTATGTGCTATTAAAAAAAGGAGATGGAGGGGAAGTGAAATTGAGTGTGATTTCAGTTCATATCATGCAAAGCTGGTTCAGAGTGGTAGAGCTGAAGCTTATTTATTTAAGCAGATAATTTTATCCTCTTTTGTGAAGAAACTGATTCTATTCAATATCATTGGAGCAATGGCATCTGAAAAATATAAATGTAGAAATAAAATAATCCAAAATGGCATGTTAAATTTACATTTTTCCTGCGTGGCACCAAAGTCTAGGCCCTAGAATAATTGTTGTAAATGTAGAAATCACATAAACCAGGAACGACTGTGATATTAGTGTAAACGAAAATACACTTTCATCGGTTTAATTTAGCCTAATTTAATAATGCACATAAATCAACTTAATGAATGAAAGTTTACAAAGTATGTTGAATAGTGTTAATTTAGGAAATTAAATGCATAGGGATAGGTTTATTCATGGAATTATGGGGATAAAAATTTGATGTTATGTAGATGTCATTCATTTATCTAAGTATAGATAAATTTGATGGTTATCTTTTAAGAATTTTATGTAAAATTATAATTCAATGAGGTCAAATTTCATAATTATGGGTTAATTTTATATCAAAGAGTCCCAAGCTAGTGTATTGTGTATATCCACACTTTTTTTCAGTTGTATTCTTTATTTCTTGTTGATTGTAAGGATTGATGGTATTTGAAAATACCTTGGGAAGACTATTGGATCACAAGGGCCAAGTTCTATTAGGAATTAGAGAAGCAACTAAACTTAGTACAAAAGTGTGCAACATGTTGCTATGTAATTGTATTGAGACAAACTTTTAAAATTTGCCCACAATTAAATGAGATTCAACATAGGCATGTATCTCAATTATTTGCTTCTGGATTTGATTGTGTATGTGTTTTTCGCATCAACATTTTGGAGCACACTATGTGATCCATGATCAGGATGTGAGAGAGTGCAAGAACTGTAAAAACACATAAAATGCTCTCTCTCTCTCTCTCTCTCTCTCTCTCTCTCTCTCTCCTGATCATGGATCACAAAGTGTGATCTGAAACGTTGATGCTAAAAACACATACACAATCAAATCCATAAGTAAATAATTGATTTAAATGGATTGTGGAATGCTGATAATGTTGATAGGCATGTACATTTCACCATTACATTATGTTGTACCCCCTCCCTTGGGCCTATCACCCAACTCCATTCTACCTTCATCTTTGAGGTGGATGTGATTCCTAGTATGGGGATGCATTACAAAGTAACTAAACACTTGTAAATATGTGATATAGGAGCATCCTTAGGCTGGTACAATGTTGTATAAACCAAAAATGTGTGTTTAGCTTCACACATGTAAGCGTAACTTTGTGCACCTTATGTTGTGGTAGTTTGTTTGCATAGAGACATAATTTGTGTATGCATGTCATCTTGCATTTTTTGGGCAATTTTGAGTGTTCAAAACTTTTCATTCAATTGTGTAGCATTGTTCAAATCTTACATGGATCTATTGGTTTGGCACAACTCTGTTAAAGCACTCCTCAACTCATGTGCTTGACTCTTTTTGCATGGAGCTTAATAGTTGTCTTTCTTTGTTGAGGCATCCCTCTCTCAACCAAGTAAACTATGTGCATCATTGTTGTCACCTTGCACTACCCATCCCAATTGTCCTCCCTAGAAATATCAAAATTTTGTCAAAATACTTTTACTAGATGATAATGACTATATCTTCTTATCACTTGTTGGCTCTCAAAGGTTAGAAGAATGTGAAATTTGGATTTATCAAGGAATGGTTGATTGTTCTATTTGAAGACAACATCCATGTTAATCTATATTCTTGTTGGGAACATATTTATGAAAATAATTGAATCCTGTCCTCTAGGATAATGTAGATCAAATATGATGAACTAGTACGATGCCTTTGTTCATTTAAAGGATTCAATATTCATTTTGGGTAGAGATAAACTAGTTTGTTTGTTAGCACAAAGTGCCTTTGTGTATGTTTTCAAAAGGGTTGAGTAGCATAGTGTTCTCAAGTTTTATACATATGTGGTACGTTTGTAATTCTTTCATACTTAGTAATAAACTTTTGTTCTCTTGTGTGATCTCCTTTGTCCTACCTGATTTAGCTTATGTTATGTCCTTTGTGTGCACATTCATTCATTATTCACTTTACCCACATTTGACTATTACACTAATCAAATTAGAGCAAGCATTTGTCCTCGAGGTCAACTCATGAGAGTTGCATTAACCTAAGCATTTGTGTGAATTATTGTTGCATTGCTAGTGAATCAAAGAAGATAGTTCATAGAGATGGAAGAGAAGGTGTGAGAAACCATTGAGCGACCTATGTCAAAGATCTCGATGATACATTAAGAGTTATTCCACTTCAACTCAAGGTCATTAAAATTGCATAGAGAATAAGTTTGGTGATGGGATAAATTGACAATAATAAGAGATCGGGGTGTAATGAATAAGGTGCAAGAGTCACTCAAAGATTCAAGCTCCCAAGATCACCTACAAAAAACCATAAATATCCTTGTAGAAAAGAGTAACAAAAACTCTATTGTTTGATTGTGGATGCAATAATGCCCCAATTATCAAATAAATTAATGATATACAATGTACATGAGAAGCCTAGTTTATATCTAAGCAAGGCGATGAAATAGGAATACATTAAAAAAAATAAAAAAAATTATGACGTGTCATAATCATATGACATGAAATACAAAAAGTAAATAACATAAAAGTGTCATAAGTAAACTTGGTGTGAATATGACCTAAGAGGTAAACCAATTTGATAACATATTTCACACCAACACCCCCCTCTTAAACACAACCTAGAGAGGATAAACAAGTGCATGAATACAAAGATGCAAAGATGGATCCCAATTATAAGGAAATGTTAGGTATGTTGAGTTTTTTAGGATAGCTGCAAATGTAATAACACTCTATGTTGTATGTGTTTTCCAAATGCAACAATCTCTCTTTCATTTATATTGGGAATGAGGATAGGAGAGACATGTCCCTTCATGGGACATGTCTATTCATTATTATTTATAAGAAAGGACATACCTCTTCCAACTAATTATAATTTAATCAATCTTATAATGTTTCATCAATCAATTATTAATTAAGAATAATAATTTAATAAT
>MU227988.1:1117522-1186334 GCA_018584345.1 Thuja plicata | reverse complement strand
TAATTTAATATTAAATATTAAATGTCATATGATTAATAATAATATAACATATATATTATATTATTATTAATCAACATATATTATATGTATTCTAATGATCATACGACTGAAGATACAACATTAACAAGGTACCTAAGTACAAAAAATATCTCACAAAGCAAAGGAGAAAAACATGGACGAAAAATACCCTCTCCAAAAGATAGAATACATGAAAAAACATATACAAGTGATGGAAGGACTTGAGATGACCCCTCAAGGACCGCATCCATCACAGATATATAATCAATCATTCCTCCATAAGAGATGAGTAAGACTATAGATCTCCCAACAATGAAGTAACTCTTGTACCAATGTTGAATGCATAAACATGAATGTTAAAGAGTGTATAGGATCAACAAACAACATTTTTCCACTTGGAAAGAAACAAATCCAACAATGTATATAGAAGAAAATCCAACTCTAAGAACAAAGATGAAGGAAGAAGTTGTGTGACAGGTATTTCTGAAAGTTGCTTGACAGGTTTTTCTGAAAGTTGCTCAAGTCTCTCAATGCTAGAGTATGTCATAAAAAAATCATGCGCACAATCCCAGTTTAAGAATATGAAAAATGTGACAATATGGAAACTCATGAACAACAATCTCCAAAGACAATGATGATATGGGTGCTATGATTGGTGTCCAAGAGGAAATGCATATCCTCATGTGCATCCTCTAAATTTGTAATATGAGACTCGCAAAACAAATCTACAATATCTATTAACGAGTCATCTCACAAAAATTAAATTTAAAAGACTATGATGATCCTTGTGAACTAAACTATTAAAAGATGAAAGAACATTGAACTTTGAAAAAAAAATGAGGGAAGTTTCAATCAATGATTTTGCACTAGGAATCATTAATGAAGGTGAAAGATTAACAATTGTCTTTGTAAGAGGAGGAGAATTTGAAGAAACCTCATTATCATGAAGATTGAATCAAAATAATTAATTCTCGACAGATAGTTGCGAGGTTGAGGCGTGACCATGTACAGGTCCAGCTAGGATCGTTTGGCCCTAGATTCCTTTTCTTCTAGTTGTGTTGGCTAGTGTGTGGGGTCCTTGTGTCTGCTTTAGGGGAGCCAATTTTATCGTTGTGGGTTTTATCAGAGTGTTATTGTGTTTGATGGGTTAGGGTTTGGTTTTTATATTTGTGCTTGGGGTTTAGTTTGTGGTTATTTTGGTTCTTTTGATGCTTGGTGGTGTATCTTTCTATCTTTGCGAAGATTTTCATGTCTAGGATTGAGGCCTAGCAGAAGCGTTGGGGCTTCTTTGTTTTTAGTTTTACATGTCTTCAGCGGGAGGATCTACTTGATTACAAATTCTTCCTAGCAGAAGCGTTGGGGCTTCTTTGTTTTTAGTTTTTCATGTCTTCAGCGGGAGGATCTACTTGATTACAAATTCTTCCTTTTATAGATGCATTGATAGGGGGAATCTCCTTTGCAATGCATGCAAATTTAGATACTGGGTTAAATGGTAATTCATTTGGAGAGAATTCTTCTTAGAATGTGGGTTTCCGACCTTAGAAGGTGAATGGGTGTTTGGCAAGGAGTGAACACAAGTCTCTGTTGTTGGCTCAACCAAATATTGCGGAGGAGGATGTTAATTACTTGTCCAATCATTCCTTGATATGTAAATTCATGGGGATCCAAGTCTCTCTCCTTTTGTAATCAGGAACTCATTGCACATGGAATCTAGAGGGCACAATGAAGATGATGTTGACTGCAAACAACTACTTTTTAGTGGTTTTCTCTAAGGCTTTTGAATGGGGCCTCATTTTTATAATGAATTTGGTTTGTTCACTAAGCCATGGAACATAGACTTCAACCCTATGGAAAAGATCTCATCACCAGTTCTAGTTTAGGTGTGACTTCCATGGTTTCCATTGGAATTATAAAGATACGACAGTTTTTCTTTCACTTGCACTGTTGCTTGGCAAACCTATAGGCTCATCACGATAAACCATGGAGAAAAATGTAATCACTTGTGCTTGTGTTTGCATCAAATTTATTTAAGCCAACCTATGCCAGATTCTATGGAGATTTGATTGGGTACTGCCTCTTTTATCCAATTGCTTGGTTATGGAACATTTCCTTTTTAGTGTCAAATCTGTCATGAATATGGTCATTTGCAAAGGATGCATCCTAAGTCTAATCCCACAAGGCCTTCTAGTACTAGGTTGTCTTGCCCACCACTTAAGCAATATATAGATAAAGGGAAATCTCTTATGGTGAAGGATAAAGAAGGTTGTATTTTGGATAAGACTTGAAATAAGGAAAGAGGGTAGAAGAGAACTTTAAAAGATAGATAGATTGACGAGGCTTTCAATAGTTTTGATGCTCTCAAAGAATTAGATCAGTTTAATGAAGAACTTGCTAGAATAGCTATGGGGTAGGACTCTATGAGCACATAACAAACTATTGGTAAGAAGATATCATTCTTTCTGTTGAACATAAAAAAAGGCTATTTGTGATGTGATCAGAATCCATTCCCCTCAGATTATCTTCAGATCAGGAGACCATGATGTCAATAGGAATGTTGATTTTAGTTGCTAGGGTTTAGACAAGAGGCTAGTTTTAATGTTTTGTGACTCAAGGTAGTTCAAATGGTGTATCTTGTCTCTGGGACCCACACAAAGTTGTTCCCTTATTGTGAGTGTCTAATAGATTTTCTACGACTTTGGTTTCCTTAATTCTGGAATCAGGTGGAGTTAATATCCACACCAATGTCTATGCTCCAACTAATCTCTCTGAAAAGATTGAGATTTGGTCGCATATTAGGATGGTTAGATCCCTTGCCCCATATCTTGCTTATATAATTGTGGGGGATTTTAATGTTGTTTTAAGTTTGGATGGAAAGAGGGTGGCATGGATAGGCTTGAGCACTCTTGCAGGCTCTTGAGGGATAATATAAAACTTTTGAATTTGGTATATATTAAGCCATCTAATGATATGTTCACTTGGAATCATAGGAGGTTGGGAGATGATTCCATCCTCGAAAGGCTTGATAGGTTCCTAGTGTCTAAATACTGGGTTAGAGATATTTGGGTTACCAACTCATAGATCCTTGATTGGAAAGGTTCATATCATTGGCCAATCAAACATTCACCTACCTCCTTTAGAAATTTTAAAAATCCTTCCTTCACATTTTAACTTATGTGGCTTTCAGACTCATATCTATAGGAGTTCATTTCATATTGGTGGACCAGAGCGAAACCAACATTTGGGACAATTGTGTTCTCTTTGACCAAGAGACTTCAATTTGTTAATTGTACGTTGAAAAGATGGAACATATAGAGTTTGGTAATGTATTTAGAGCTAAGGAGGCTTACCCAATCTCGCTTGTATGACATCACTTGCCAAATTCGAGATCGTGGCCTAATTGTAAGGAATATTTTCATTAGAAGCATAAGTTGTCAAAGATTTCGAGGAATGGGAGTTATGTGAAGAAACTTTCTAGAAGCAAAAGTCTCACATTGATTGTGTACAAGGAGATAAAAATATTGCTTTCTTTCATAATTTTGTTACAGATAAGAGGCAAGGGAATCTCATTACTTCTCTCAAGTATTCTGAAGCGCATCAACTCTTGTCCACCAAGATGATTTCTAGAGAGGCTATTCATTTATTATTCTTTATTTATTGAGGATAACCATGGAGGAAGAGGACCTCGTTCTAGAGTGTATCCCTTGGTTATTAATGAAATTAATGGTGCTTTAAAAAAACCCATCATTTTGGAGAAAGTAGAGGGGATTGTTTTCTAGATGAAGAAAGGGAAGACTCCTAGTCTAGATGGTTTTCCAATAGAGTTTATTAAGAATTTTGGGATATTGTTAAGCTGGAACTACTGGAAGTGGTCTTGGAGTCTCAATGGAATAAAAAAATATTGAAAGTCATGAATGCTACATGCTACTTTCTCTTATTCCTAAGAGAGGAGTTGACTCTTTGAATCTTTTTAGGCCTATAGCCATCTGCATTATTGCTTAAAAATTTATTCTTAAGTTGATTGTCGAGAGACTTAATCCATAACTTAGATCTTGAATCTCAGAGAAGCAAGGGGGTTTTGTTGCTGACATAAATTTTTTGGATGTTGTTACGGTGACTACAAAGGCTATTCATTCCATGGAAATTTCCAAAAAAACAAAGCCATATCCATCAAGCTTGACACAACCAAAATATATGACTGTGTCAACTGGTCCTTCTTACTTAAAGTTTTGAAAGCCTTTGGATTTGACAACAACTGGATTGAGTGGTTCAAGAGTTGTGTTACCACCTCTTTCTCTATTCTCATAAATTGTGAGTCGTCTGAGCTCTTTGGTGCTTCTTGGGGTCTTAGACAAGGATCTACGAGCTCTCAACTTATCTTTTTATCTTGATGGTTGAAGGCTTGGGGGGATATTTAAAGCTCTCTGAGAGGTGAGGCCTAGTTCACAGATGGAGTTGAGGAGACAAAGTTCCTCCTCACTCTCACTTATAGTTTGTGGATGATATCGCTTTGATGGGTCTAGAAAAAGTTAATGAATTTTTTTTTTAATTACGATATTTAAAATAGGTTTTGAAGGGACTCGAAACCCTTTAACAAGAAGTCTTACAAATATTACATTATCCAATACAAATCATAACCAAAAATCTACCCTTAGAATAAAACATTGAAACCAACAACAAAGAGACAACAAGAAACAAAACAAAGATCATCAAAAAACCTAAATAGATTAGGGGTTCCTAAGCAAGTTTCTTCAAGGTTTTAGAAACCTCCGCTTCGACTTGGCTTATGTTGAGTGCTACCTTCTTCAGCTCTTGCATTTCTTGTGGAAGTTTTTTAGCCTTTCTTTTCATATCCTCTCTGGTTATTTTGTTGGGACCAACCTCCTCATCTTGGCCTTTATCTTTGTCTGCATCAAGGTCCACAACTAACTTATCCCAATACTTGTTCTCTAAATTTCCCACCATTGTATTTATGCTTTCAGTAGTAGTCTAGATAATCCAATGGCTGAGATTCATTATGTACTAGAGGGAATCATTTATTTATTTATTTTTTCCTCAATGTCATTAATCTTTCTCTCATAGTCCTTTTTAATCTTTTCAATGGCATCCATGGTTTTATGTAAGCAATCTGCCACCGACTTCTTCTCTTATTCAGACCACAAATCATTTTCTTCCTTATCCTTCTCGTTGTTGTTTTTATTGCCATCGACCTCAACCAACTCCTATTTGTTGCTAATTGCCCTCTGTTTTATCTTAATTTATTTGATTTCATAAAAGACCCACTTTATGAGTTTGAAAAAAATGACTACATAATTTCGGGCAATGACAATAATATCATCAAGGAATTCATGATCTGACTTAAAGTAATGTGAATCAACATTCATATTGTGTGGGAACCTAGGTCTGTCTTTCCTTTCTGTAGCAGGATATGAGGTATATGAACCACTAGAAGCAGGGGAGGCCGAGGTTGCTTCTTTTCTAGACCCAATGGGAGGGTTATCCCTCACCAAAGATTTCCCCTTATAAAGTTAATGATTTTTTAAATCTAAGAATGGATTTGGATATTTACTTGGCAATCTTTGGGCAAAATATTAATGACTTGACAAGTTTGTCATCTTCTTCTGTGATACTCCTTTTCCTATCCAGACCAAGATTTCTAGAATTCATAGATTCCATATTGGTGTTCTTCCCTTTATGTATATCTTGGTATTCCCATTTTTATAGAATCTTTTCCTAGTAGGTTTTGGCAATAAATTCTAGATAAGTTTAGTAGGAAAGTCTTTGATTGGACCTACTGGAGGCTTTCTTCAGCTGAGAGGTTGACTCTTTTAAAGTCAGTGATTTAAGCTCTTCCTCTTTATAAGTGTTTTGTGCAATCAACTACTTATGTTTTCATTCACGAGTTTGATGCCCAATCTCAACAAATTTTATGGGATGGCAATCTTATTTAAAACAAATGGAGTTTGGTTAAGTGGGTTTCAGCCTATAGACTAAAGTAGGATGGGGCTCTTGGTCTCCAAAAGACAAGTCTTAGTGGCTAGGCTTTGGCAAATAAACTTTACTAGAATTTGTGTTTCCATCATAATTGAGATGTAGCTTGGATTCTCAGTAAAAAGTATCTAAGCGGGGTGGGAGTGAGGATGTTCCTTATTTTGTCCTTAAGGGTAGATGATCTATAATTTGGAGCACTCTCAAGAGAGGTGCTAGATTAATTAAGAAAGAGGTTCTTTGGATTTGCAACAAAGGATTAAAGGCTTCATTTTTTCTTGATTCTTAGGATGGTGCCCTTTACTCTTATCTTTATATTTACATTTGTGCTCTTTGAGTAACACTTTTCTTAAGGCAGGGTGGAAGATTACAAATCCTCTTTTTTTCTGGGGCAAGTTGAAATTTATTGATGAAAGAACCTCATTAGTGGCCTCTTGTAGGCTCTAAAGAGGATTTCTAGAAGTTAGAAAAGATTTTTGTAGGTAGAGTTTGTATCTCTTTGGAGGAGAGAGAGATATGTTTGTTCGATGCCCTGACCTAAAAGGTAAATTATTAGTTGCTTTAGGTTATCAAGTGTTGGACAAGAAAACTCATGGGAGATATGATATTCTATTGTGGAAATAGGCTTCGAGTAAGTTTTCTTGGCCCAAGTACAAAATTTTTATGTGCTTGGTTGTTCAAAATAGATGCCTAACTTTGGATAATTTGAGAAAGATAGGACATTGTTTGTGATGTATTTATAATAAGGCATGTTTCCAGGCCTCATCCTTAGTAGAGTTTTGGAATACATTGGGGATTCCCCCAACTGTGATTTATTTTCTCCACATTGCTTGGAACATTGGATCTTCTTCCATTCTTTGGCAAATTTGGTTGGAGAGGAACATATGGGTTTTATAGGGCAATAAGTTGTGTCATTAGCTTTGGATACATATCATTAGTGGTTCGTAGAAAACCTTATTAGCGAAATGTGATTGTCAGGTAGTTCAGATATGGGTGATTTGGCTATCACTCGAAGATTGGGTTCAGAGGGTTGTGGGAAGAGACATACCCCTTCTAGGGCTACTAGACAAGTCAAGAGTAAGATTTGTTATTATGGCTGTTGAAATCCCCTCTTCATGATGTTTTGAAGATAAATACAAATGGATCTTCCAGGGGCCATGTTGGAATTAGAGGATTCGGCAGAGATAATTTTGGATTTGTCAACTCTATATTTTCTATATATAAAGGGCACCACATTGACAAATTTGTGGAAGCTCACAAGTATTATTTATGCACTAAAGAGATGCCAAAACCTTGGATGGTAGAGGATCATGTGTGAATTAAATTCATAGGTTGTGGTGGATTTGTTGAATAATTTTCAAATGTATGGGAAGAATTGGCAATTGCTTCAATGATCAATCAAATTGTGCGAATGTGCATATCTTTTGACTCTCTTACTTTAGTCACATCCCTCGAGAATGGAATAGAATAGCATATTTTTTGGTTAAATGAGCCTTTGAGCAGATGAGAGGGTGGGATGTTAGGCTCTGGGAACACCTTTCCACTAAGTACTCTAGATATTTGAATGAGCTTGTTATGGAAGAATTGAGAGGTTATCTAGGAGTTATGTGAGATCTTTGATTGGATGTTGGTCTTATTTGAGTTTCTTGGCTTTGGAGCTGGTTATTTTGATTATTGGTTGGGTTTGCTTAATGATTGAGTACTAAGATCTCCATATATCTCCCAAACTTTGGTCCGAAGAGCACAAGAACACTCAATGTGTGCAATGATACTCCAAATGTCATCATCAACATCTAGATCAATCAATTCCATAATATGTTCATTTTAACATTCCAAACAATTTTAACTAACTACTTGTTGGAGGAACAAGACCATAAATGTGGCAAAACTGAAATTGTTTATAGATTCCCCTTTCAAGATTATTAGGTAAAGATGGAATGAAAATTTAAAATGAACTAAGATAACTCTCCAAATTACACACACACACACACACACACACACACATATATAATCTTCAACAAAAATTAGAATGTCCCTGATATAATTAATATTGAAAATGAAGTCCACTCAAAAGATGACTTCTCTAGGTGTTAATATGTCCAACTTATCAACTAGAGTGCAAAAATATCACAAATGGAATAAACGATATCTAGGGTTGAGCCCAAACAAATACATGAATGGTTGAAACGAGATCCTTAAGAGGAGCATAGGAATAATAATGAAAATTGAACAAATCAACATAAACTTATGAACTTGGAAGTAGAGCAATCAATTTAGATTTTAACTAACAATATATAGCACCTATAATTTTTTTTTTAAAATAACCTTATATCATTGTGAAGTGATCATAACCATTTTTTTAATGATTAAAGAAGTTGAAAATTCAATCCCCTAGTAAATAATTTTGGCTCCCAAAAAGACAACTCCTTTAGCAAATAAAAAGGACCACAATATTGTCCCAATTGAGTTTGGGTGGTATCATTAAGCAACAATGTGGGAAATAAAATAGCTAGAGCCACCAAAGTTGGCCTAAGGTGACGAACATGAGTTTTTTTTATGTTGTTGAGTGGTGTTATAACTAGTAAGGATCGCCTGTGGGACAATGGGAAGGTGATGACTTATGACAAATAATCCATACAACACTTGACATTAACTCTTCCAAAAAAATAATAATTAGCCATTAAGCATCAAACCCTACAATTTTTTATTTTTATTTTTAAATTTAAACTACTGACAACTATACACTATGCACCGCAACTAATGTGGTTGCTTGTAGAATTGTACCCAACTATTAGCTATGAGAATTGACAATGGCAACATGATAACTAGATAACTTTGCTTACTATAATGAGTGCAACAATGTATGTATCCATACTATATGGATTCTATATAGTATAGAATCTTCTTTGCAAATTTTTATTCAAATCTTCCAAAATATTCAAAAAATTGAATCTAAAATTTATGGGGTCTTGTATGAAAATAAAGGGTTTGGGGTATTCTGGACTCAACGGTTATGCATTTCCCAATAATACAAATACAAAGTGCCTTATATGAAAATAAGGGTTTTTAGGCATTTTATACTCAATAGTGACATTTATTTTACACAATAATACATCAAACAAAAGCTCTTGCCTAAATCACTCATAGAATTAAAAAGGGACCTATGGATCTCAAGCTTTGATACCATGTAAGAGTAACACAAAGACTTGAACTCTTAGCATGACCTACAAAACAAAAAATAAACTCCTACAAGAGAGTAGCAAGACACATATTACTTGATTATGGATGTAATGATGCTACAATGATCAAATGGATCAATGACACATAATATACATGAGAGGCCTTGCTGATATAGACAAGATGATGATATTTTGACTATTTAAATAAGATAATAATGTGTTACAATAATATAACATGAGACAATAAATAAACAACTCAAAAAGTTCCCCAAGTAAGACAACCTCACATGGTGTGAATAATACTTCAAAGATAAACCAATTTAGCAATACACCTTGTTCATGCCAACATAAGGTGGTGTTATAAATATAGATATTGAGGTTGACATGACAACAAGGTTTCTGATTGCCTCCTTAAAGGTCAAGAGCAAGTTGAGATGTGACTACTTGGGAAGCTTAATCCAGAATAACTAGTTGACCGGATCATCAAGCTAAAAAAACATCAATTTTAAAATAAATAAGACTGAAAATAATCTTATTACCTTGCCATGAATTTGAAAATGTGTCTTATTCTTTAGTGGGACTTGGTCTAGAAGAGATGTGTATGGAACAAGAAGTGCAAGATCTCATAGTCACATAATAATTAAAATCAAAGGGAATTTTATGCCAATTAACTACGCAATACATATAACAAAATGCTCCAAAACACATCCTAAAGGGAGATATATATGAATGAGTATGTACTTACAAGCTTTATGCGTTCACATTGGTCATGTGAAAGATGAGATAGAGAGGCTGTGTACCTGTATTTAAATGGTTTGTACATCATAATATAGAGTAATATTTTCTTGTTCTTGATTTGTTCCATTGTGAAGGCCTACTAGACAATGCTCAAGGGCTTAGGAGAAGTTGTCTTGTAGAAAAAAAAAGTGTGCAAAGTACCAATAAGGGAAAGCAAGACATTGAAAGGAAAATTTTGTATGTGTTAACATGGTTATAGAAACCAATGACACTACATCAAACATGATGTGTTAATAGATCTCCAATTAAGATGGATATAAAGGAAGGCGAGGCTGACACAAAGGCTTTAGTGGGAATTTCAATTGTTATAGAGATGTGTGTGCATGATGTGAAGGTTAAAGAAGCAAGCCCATCAAGGAATAGAACAAAATTTTAAACCTACAGGTTGATGAGAATTTGATGATGTGTAGTTTTTTTTTTGTTGAAACCTATGCATGAGGAGGAATAATGATTGAGGAATATCCTCTTCCAAACTAAGTGCAAGTTGGGAAGAAAGTATTGCAATTATATCATTGATGGATATAGAATCGACAAATTTTCCTTAATGATACTGGAAAAGTTAGGGTAAAAGACAATTGTACACGATGACATATAGAGTCTCTTGGTTACAAAATGGATAACTCATAGTAATAGAGTAGTTTCAAGTTGGGATCTACATTATTATGTATACGACTGAGGTATGGTTTGGAGCTATCTTAATCAATGCATGGAATTTGTTACTAGGAAAGTTATGGTAATATGATTCATTCAATAACATATTCACCATTGGGAATGTTTCTTAGAAGCTTGAGTTATATTCCATGAAAGATGGAGAATAGTTCATACACAGTGACAAGTTGTTGTGGTTATCAATAAAAGAATTTCTCAATGAGATGAAAATCCTGTAGAATTATTATGCACATAGTCCCACTTGTATAGGAGTTAGACAATATAAAGAGACTAAAATTACATGTTCCTCAAATAGTATGTAGATATGATTGTTGTAATAATACCAAATGGATTGTCATTGATGCGCACCATTTCACATTGCATAGATTTAATTCTAAGTTTCAATTTGTTAAACAAGATACCACACCAAATGTCATAACTTGAGTATAGTTGAGCACACAAGTTGAAGAACTACTACAATGAGGGACCTACTTAGGAAAATTCAAAGTCCTTGTATAGTGGTCACAATACTTACATCAAATAAGGATGTAGAATGTCAAATGTGCACAAAATTACATGCAATCAAAATAATCACCCTCAATATAGGTTTTCATTGTTGTGCATGAATAACTTGATGGATTGATTTCTTAGAAATCATCAAATTAGAATTGAAGAAAAAGTTGAAGGAAGGTTTGTATAATTTGAATGGTGATGAAATTTGATTTGATAAAAGTCTCAAACATGTTCATGAAGTATATGAACCATTTTGTGAAGTTGTTTCTCAAAAAAAATGTGGTTGTACATCTTGATGGTAATTTGATGTTCAACAAGACAAATGTGGATTATCTCGCACATATGCAATAGGTGTTGGCATAGGTGAGAAATGAAAACATGCACATAAATTTGAATAAATGTAGACTCATGAGGAAGGGGATGGTATCCTAAGGATTTGTTGTTTTAGAAGGTGGACCATGTGTGGATCATAAGAATGCTTATACAAATTTTGAGTGTAAAGAGAAAAAGGTTCAATGGAGGCAAGCAAATATTCATGGATTGACAAGATTCATGAGAATTTTAGTAATCCATTGCATGTAGAAGGGTGGTTTGAGTAGATGACTTCTATTGTGAGGAGTTTTTTTGCTTTTGGAAAGGAATGATGACGTTGCCCACTGTAATAATATTAGAAATTGGAAAAGTGTTCCAAGTTGAATCTAATGTTAGTGGAGGGTAATTAGTGTGATGCTTAGTTAGGAGTGTAGACTAATCACGTATTTTATGAAGACATTGAATACGATAAGTCTCTACAAGTATGAATATTGTGTGACAATGCAAGCTTTGTGTAAGTGGAGTGAAGACTTGTTAGATTTTGTGTTGTACACAAACCAATAGCTATTGGAGTTCAAATATAATTAGACACAGCTCAAGCAAAGACATACGAGGTGGATATATTATTTGCAAGGTTACTCTTTTGTATTGAAGCGCTAACGTAGATTCCTTCAATAGAATGACATGTCATTGTTTAAATGACTGTTAAACTTATGGGTATTGAGAGAATGAAGGATTTGTATGTCGTATATCTAAATTTTGTAGCTCCATGGTGTCCATGTGGGAACCTTGGGTTAAAGATAGAAGCCCATATGGAAAATACTTTGCATAAGTGGAAAGCCTATTTAAGAGGCAATAATTGTACATCCTATAAAAGTTAATGAAGGAAAATCTTATAAAAGAGTTAGACGAAGGTGGACTTGGATGATACTTAGAGAACACTTCGCTTCAAATAAGACACATCCCATTTAAAATGAGTATTATTGAAAAAAAGATGGAAAGGTGTAAGATCTTCTAAATGACGAAGGGAGTAATGCAAAACATTTTTGTTTTTTCAATTAGATATACAAGCCATTGTGCATGGTAGATAGACATTAGGAGGAATTATCCATAGATTTTATCTTCGGATTTTCATGAGAGGTATTAATAACTATTTAGCCAACACTAATTAGGATAGTATTTGCAATTTAAGATAAGTCTTAATTAAACTCTGCTAGGAGGATACTTAGAGAACACTTCACTTCAAATAAGACACATTCCATTAAAAAATAGTTATTAAAAAAAAATGAAAAGGTGTAAGATCTTCTAAGTGCAAAACATTTTTTTTTTCAATTGAATATACAAGCCCTTGTGCATGATAGATAGACCCCAGAAGATGTGAGACCTACATTAAACTGTTATAGTTTTACTATTTTGTTCTCATACTTTCAGTAGTTTATGCTTTAACATACTTTGACTATCAGAGACTTTTTATACATTTGAGGATCGGTGGAATCCTGTGCTATATATTCAGCACCTGATTTTGTAATCAGGGTACTTTTGAGATGCTTTATGTTTTGATTCAGTTTCAGCTTATGTTGATGTCTTATATGGACTTACATGTATGGATGTAATATGATGAAATTGGTTTAGGAAACCGATGCTAGGTTATTTCAGTTCTAATGCAATGTGGTTTATATGCTTACATATATATTATTGACGTTGTGTTATGTTTCATATCATGTTGTTTTAGATCTACTGATGTGTGCATTGAGTGTGCAGGAAAAGTTGACCATAGATCTAAATTGGCGACCCAATACAGGAACCTATGTAAATACCTGCGCTTTACAAGGTCCTGTCTATATAAAGAGACATGGACCTCGTTGTTATGTTTTTATTTCGTAAACGTGGTTTGCATGTGTGTTATTAAATTAGTAAATGTTTATGTGAATAAGTCATGTCAATTGTTTTAATTTAATGTGCCAAGTTTGGCAATTGTTGTAATCTAATTATTGACATGGCTAGTTAAAGGGAAACCAAGGTTAGTCAAGGGTTAACTAAGGTCTTCTAGGAGTAGTACCAAAGCTTACCCTAGGGTTAGAAGTTTCTAGAATTCCTTTGACTTAGAAATCCGTAGGTTAACTTCAGGGTAAGTTTTAGAGGGTCTTTTGGGCTCCTAGGGGGTAACCGGGGTCAGTTTTAGTCACCCAACTTGGTACCCTATGGGTTAGGGGTCATTTTCTGTCATTAATGAGCCTCTAAACTCATTTATTGCTCCCTTTAAGTGTCATTTTTAGTCTTGAGCGAATTTAGAAGAGGAGTGTGACTTTGGTTAACCTCACTCTCTTTTCTACCCAAGTTTCATTTGACTTCACCCTTGGAGAGTTAGGAAGTGGTTTAGTTTGGGGTTGGTTAGAGTTACCTCACCTTTGGGTTAAGCCTTGCTCTTGTTGGAGGTTTGCCTATTTAGGAAAAGATTTAGGATGAGTTGAGTGTTCACCCACTCTCTACCCTTAGAGACAGAATTCAGTTTGAAGGAGCTTTTGGAGAAGGAGCTTAGGAAGGATAGCTCAACACCATTCCTCTTCACACCTTAGCCTTGGATTAAGGTTGGATTTCTTTAAAGTTATTTGTTTGTGTTTATGTATGTTCTTGAGCTCAAGGACTCCATTAATGGAGTCCTATGTATTTTTGAAGCTTTATTTTCAGTTTTGAAATTTAAATGTTTGTTCTCAATGTCTTTACTTTGTGATTGATTTCGAATGGGTCTTCAAGGTACACTCACCCTTGGGAGGGTAGAGTAGCCTTGGAGGGGTAGATGGAAATGATTCCTGTTAGTGTAGAGTCTCTCATGTGAGGAGGGAAAAACTTGGGGTAACATGATAACCATGAAGCCAAGAAGGGCCTGAGGGCATCTAGGAGGCATAAGGAGGTTATTTAGGACAACATCTTGTGAAGATGGTCCTTTTCAAGTCCATGTGAGGCTTGTGTATTCTATGTTTATTCTTAGCTTTCTCCTTCAGTGAGGTCTACCACTACCCCTGTTTTTGGAATGTCTTTTGGAGATACTTCCTCTTGTTCATCCTAATGTTGGGAAGCTTTCTTATGTTTGAGTTCTCTATTTTATTTTCTGCTTGTTGGGTGCCTCTGTTTGTAACCCGTTCCAGATTGGATCCCCAAGCTCGGGGGTGGCCTTGTAAAAGCCTAGGTTGGGAGGTGAGCCTCCATGGTCAACCTCAACTTTTATCAGGTTCTTGAAGGGATAGCAAAGATGAATAATACCCTTATGAGGGAGATGAGTATGACTGGAAATCTTCATTGTAATATGTCCTTTCACCTTATCAAAAGTTTGTACAAGGTCTTGATCTGAAATTTGGTTGTAATATTTTATTGTTATAAAATGTTGCTACACCATTTGTATACAATTTTGAATTTCGTAACCATTGTATTTTGGAGTTTTAAATATGTAAACCTTACTATATTGAAATTTGAAAGAAGGTTGAGACTTTATATCTTGTAGAATTACTAGTTTCTTTGGATGAACATTGATGGGTGTTAGCAAATATAAAATTTTGATATTCAAATGAACAAGCTTTAAATTTACTTGAGGATAATATTTTGTATAATTGAAAAAATTATTTCTTCCTTATTAAGTTGTCTATATTTTTTTATTTCCAAAAAAAATAAAGAGGCTCGTAAGTTTAAATTGGATTTTAGGAGATAATATTATTTTTATAAAAACCCTTAGTATATTCTTCTCATCAAATAAAATAACTTTTAAATTATTATTTGGTGTTCTTGAAATAAATATTTTATTATTTTTTTTTTCTTAGAAAAATTCTGGAAAAATCTTCTAAAACATAAAATGTTTTTCCACCATATTGTGGAGCTTGAAATATAGGAATTTTTGATGAAATAAATTTTAAAAAAATTTATTCATAAATACTCTTTGTTTTGACTTATACAGTCAATTTTCACTAGTCATTAAATAATTATTCTTATTATGCCTTGTTCTAAATTAGTTATTTTAATATATATTATATTGAGTTTGTTTTAAAAACATTATAAATTTTGAAAAAAAAATTAAAAAGGGTTTTGATTTAGCCCTGCGGATTTTTTTAGTATTAAACATTTTTTTTTATAAAATAAAACTTTGCAAAGAAGTTGGAGGGCTGAAGCCCTCCCCTCTCGCCATCACTCACGGGATGGGGGTTGCGCGAGCAACGGCCCACCGCTGTGCAAGGCACAGCGAGGTGGGAACTGCCGCCGCCGCCGGCATCCCCTCCCCCGTCACTCGACCGCCGCCCGGGTAGACCACCCTCCGCCGCCCTCTGCGGTTGCAGTGAAGACTGTTGCTACCTCCTGCGACTGTTGAGATTAAACCCGCCGCCCGTCGCCTTACCACCACCGCTCCGTCCGCCATTCCTTTTCTTACGCGCGGCGCGTGGCATTCTGCCGCCCCTCTGTGGGAACTTTCGTCGTCATGCGGCCACCGAGCTCTCCCTTGTTCATAAAAAATGTTAGGGTTAGCTTTTGACTTTAGGTTTAGGAATTTCTTTTTTGATAGACTTTTATTTTCTTATAAATTAATCATTTCAAAAAGTTAATTTAAATTTTATCTTAAAATAGATATAATACAAATTTGGAGTAGATTCGATTGTTTTTTTTGAATAGATCTGATTTTTCATTGTTTAAATTAGATTATTACTTTTATATTATTTAGATGTGTTGGAAAGCATATTGCTTTAAAGTTATTTTAGATTTGTTAATTAATATATGGGGCTTAAGTCTTTTAAATAAAGAAGATATATTTTATTTAGTTTTTTTTTATCTAGTAATAAAATCAAATCTTAGGTAAGATGTGTGTTAAATTTATACTTGTTAATATATATATATTATAGTGTTTTAAATTTAATGTTTTAAAAATAGATTTTTATTTATTTATTGAGTAGTTGAAATTTAGAATAGAGGATATTATTTAACAATTTTATGTGGGGGGGTGTTTAACGTTAAATATTCAATTTTATTATTCATTTAAAATTAAAAAAAAAAACAAACTAGGTAACGTTTTTATCATATCATGAGTGATAACACCTCCCTTATCTCCGCGATATACATCTATTAAGGGTATTATCGCTACCTTTGACCAGCGTCGTGCATAGTTGACTTTTGGTCAACCATGGTCAAACCCCTCTCTGATTAGCTTAATTTTTGTACCAGACATTTCAAGCAGCCTCTGGACCCCATGATTTCAGTTTTGCGACTTTCAGAGACAGTTGACTTTTTGGTCAACACTAGTTGACTTTTTAGTCAACTGTCTCGGTTTGCATGTCTAAGCCCTCCATTATAACTTAGTAGGCCCTAGTGGCCCTCCTTCACGTATTTTAAAGTATAGTTGACTTTTGGTCAACCCTAGTTGACTTTTAGTCAACTATCTCAATTTGTGTGTAGGAGTCTTCTTTAGGGTTTAACAAACCCTAGTGCTTACCTTTCACACATTTCAGAGTATAGTTGACTTTTGGTCAACTCTGGAACTGACTTTTGGTCAACTGCCTCGATTTGCATGCAGATCAAGCTTGTAGCTTAAGGAACCCTTCTGGTTCTTTTATCCCCTTACATCGTTTTGCGTGCACTTGTTCCTATGTGGTAGTATTGTTCCCCTTTTTAGTGCGTTTTTAAAAAAAATTTGATTGTGTGTTTTTGCCCAACTTTTGGGCATGACATTTTGGTATCAGAGCCATGTTTAGCAACATTGGGAACCTAACCCACTACGTTATCACTAAAATTGTCTTGCATGTGTAGGATGCCACCTGTCACTCGTCAAGCCCGTCAGCAAGGGCGTGGTCGGTGACGTATCCCCGTGGCATGCGTAGAGGTACGACCCAAAGTAGAGGATCGCAGGAGGGATCAAAGTCCACCTCCTGAACCCCCTCCCGATCCTAATGCAGCTCTTTTGTTGGCCTTTCAGAACCTGGCCGGGCTCATTCTAGACCGCATGCCACCTATTAATCAGGAAAGAGAGAGAAGTAGGAGCCCACCTCCTAGAGCAGGAGGGAATCAGATAGATCAGGAAGATGAATCCATTGCAGTACCAGGTGGTGTTCCTAGGGGTGGTGCGCAGAGACTCGATAGAGCACCCCCCGATATCGCGAATCAGATCACAGAGTTGATGAGGCTTAAATCGCCTCCCTTCACAGGAGAAGTAGATGGGGCAGGAGCTGAGGCTTGGCTTTTAAGCCTAGAGAGGTGCTTTGGGTTGCGGAATTATGGCAGCAACCTTAAGGCACGGTTCGCAATTCTTTTGCTTAGAGACGGGGCCTCCACTTGGTGGAGGCATGAGGAGACCAAGGGACTCATTGACATTAATACCCTCACTTGGGGAGCTTTCCTCGAGCTCTTCAGGGAACGGTATATTTCTGAATAGTTCAGACAACACCGCATAAACGAGTTCCATGACCTCCGACAACGGGGTCTTACAGTAGCCCAGTATGAGGGCAAGTTTCTCGACCTCCTACCCTATGTTGAATACATGGGAGACAAGAAGCTACAGGTGAACAGGTTCATCAAGGGATTAAATCCCGCAATTTCAGATAGGGTACACATGGTACCATCAGGGAACTTAAGGTTCACGGTGGACAGGGCCTTGGTAGCCAAAGAAATAGTTCGGGGCCCACAGAATTATAGGATGGGTCGCAGAACCACAATACCTCATCTCAGTCCTCTGGATATTAGAAGAACACATGGAAAGGGAATCAGAGAAACTCTTCAGGGACATATAGGGCCCCACAGCAGCAACAACAACAGTAACAGCAACAACAGCAGCCACAACAGTCACAGCAGAACCAGTGTCAGAGGGCACCATAGGTTCAGCAGGGTTCCAAGTCCAAACAGTGGCAGTCTCAGGGTCCTAAGAAGGACCAAAGATCTCAAGCACCATATACCCCTCCAACACGGACTCAACAGTCCTCTAGGGGAGGTTATAGCGGTTCATCTAGGACTATAGGATCACAGTATTCTAGGCCTCATGGTGTTCAGGTTCAGTCACGGGGGGCATGTTACACATGTGGTGCCATGGGGCACTTAGCTAGAGAGTGCCCACAGGGTGGTGGTCAGCGTACAACAGTTTCAGAACTAACAGTAGGGTACAGAGAAAAATCTCACATGGTTTTTGCAATAGTGGACAATCATCAGGCAGAGCACCAGGCTACCGTTATTAAAGCCTCAGGTAAGATCAGAGGTAGTGATGTTACTATTCTTTTTGATACAGGAGCCACTGACTCCTTTGTTTCTCCATCGGTTGTGGAGCGTTGCGGGCTAGTGGCAGCTAGACAAGAGGTTAGATGGGAAGTAGAGTTGGCTTTAGGAGCTAGAGTTTCCGTAACCTTGATGGTTAGAGATTGTCCGATCCAGATTGGTGGGATGACCACCATAGCTAATCTCAGAGTTACTCCCCTTGGATCTTACGGTCTAGTTCTTGGCATGGATTGGCTAAGTGCCCACAGAGCCAAGCTAGATTTTCGTCAGAAGAGGATCGAATGTTTGGATGATGATGGTACAGATATAGTTATTACTGGGGTTCATAGACCTATATCCCTCCGTGTGATATCCGCCATGCAACTTAAGCAATGCATGCGGAAGGGATGCCAGTTGTATGCCATCACCATCAGCGATAGGGAAGAAGAGACAGAGAAGGAAACTTCTCTTGATGACTTCCCCATTCTTCACGAGTTTGCAGATGTGTTTCCGTCAGAGCTACCTGGTATGCCTCCTCGTAGGGCAGTAGACTTTCACATTGATCTCGTACCAAGAGCTGAGCCAGTTTCCAGAGCACCTTATAGGATGACCACTAATGAGCTTAATGAGCTCAAGATACAACTTGAGGAACTATTAGAGAAATGGCACATATGTCCTAGTGTTTCTCCTTGGGGTGCACCAGTTATCTTCGTGAAGAAGAAAGATGGCTCACTTAGGTTGTGCATGGATTACCGATAGTTGAACAAGGTGACCATCAAGAATCGATATCCACTTCCTAGGATCGATGACTTGTTTGATCAGTTGCAGGGTGCCCGAGTCTTCTCAAAGATAGACCTCAAATCGGGTTACCATCAGTTGAGGATCGTGGATAGTGATATTCACAAGACCACATTCTGCACTAGATATGGCCACTATGAGTTCATTGTGGTTCCATTCGGTCTTACGAATGCTCCAGCTGTGTTCATGAGTCTTATGAACGAAGTATTTTGAACCTTCCTTGACAAGTTTGTAGTTGTGTTTCTCGATGACATCTTGATATATTCCAAGGATGAGAAGGAGCACAAGGAACACTTGAGGAAAGTTTTGCAGTGTCTTAGAGGCAATCAGTTGTATGAAAGCTTGGCGAAGTGTGCTTTCTTCAGAGCAGAGGTCAAGTACCTTGGCCATGTTATTTCAGATGATGGGATCTCAGTAGACCCATCGAAGATTGATGTCATCATGGATTGGCCAACACCTACCACTGTGACCGAAGTTAGGAGTTTCATGGGTTTAGCCGGTTACTACAGACGGTTTGTTAATGGTTTCTCTCAGGTAGCACACCCCATTACCTCTCTTCAGCGAAAGGGAAAGAAGTTTGAGTGGACTGAGAAGTGTGATAAGGCCTTTCAGGAGCTCAAGAGGGCACTTACCAGTGCACCCATTTTAGCTATTCCAGAGCCTTCAGCAGACTTTATGGTATGCACAGACGCTTCCTTGGATGGTTTGGGAGTAGTTCTTATGTAGGGTGGGCGAGCTATAGCTTACGAGTCTAGGAAGCTAAAGACTCACGAGCTCAACTACCCTACCCATGACCTAGAGCTCACAATAGTGGTGCATGCTTTAGTCAGGTGGCGAAATTTTCTCCTAGGACATTGGTTCGAACTTCATTCAGACCATCAGAGTCTTTAGTACATCTTCACTCAGCCGAACCTGAATGCTAGGTAGAGAAGATGGATGGAGTTCTTATGTGAATATGATTTTGATGTCCATTACATCAAAGGGAAAGAGAACATGGTTGCAGATGCCTTCAGTAGGAGACGACGCGAGCTTTCTTCTATGTCTACTGGCACGGATTTGAGAGATCGCATCCTTCATCACTTGCAAGAGGATGAGTTGTACGTAGAGGTTTGTGAGTTGATTCGATCTTAGAGACCCCTTGAGGGAAAGTTTTCAGAGTGTGCCTTGGAGTTCGATGGACTATTGCGTCATAGAGGACGTAACTATATACCTTCTTCTAGTGGATTGTGTGAGTTTGTGATTCTTGAGGCTCATAGGGCCCCTTATGCAACGCATCCCGGAGTCAAGAAGATGCATGCCGACTTAAGGCAACTATATCATTGGCCAGGCATGAGGTTGCAGATTGCAGAGATGGTAGCTAGATGCTTAGAGTGCCAGAGGGTGAAGGTGGAACACCACCATCCAGGTGGTCTCCTTCAGCCTCATAAGGTACCAGTGTGGAAATGGGACACCATATCTATGGATTTCATAGTAGGCCTTCCTATGTCTTCTCGTTGTCATGATGCTATCATGGTGACAATCGACAAGTTGACTAAGGTGGCTTACTTTTCACCTATGTGTACTACCTTTACTGCACTAGCAGTAGCACAAGTGTTCTTGCGAGATATAGTCAGGCTTCATGGTGTACCTCGTAAGATCATCTCAGATAGAGATTCTCTCTTCACGTCATCCTTTTGGAGAGAACTTCAGGCAGCTATGGGTACTAGGCTCAACTTCAGTACGACTTATAATTCTGAGACAGATGGTTATATCGAAAGGGTCAATCAAGTGTTAGAGGACATGCTTCGCATGTATGTCATGGACCATCAGACCCGGTGGGAAGAATACCTACACCTAGTAGAGTTTGCCTATAACAACGGGCACCAGACTTCCTTGGGTATGCCTTCCTACCAAGCTCTTTATGGTAGACCATGCAGGACCCCACTTAGTTGGGATAGGATTGAGGATAGAGTTTCCATTGGTCCTGAGCTAGTCAGAGATATGGAGCAGCAGGTGACTTTGATTAGGCAGCGACTTGAGGAAGCTCAAGATAGGCAGAAGATGTATGCAGATGCGAAGAGGATTGATCGAGCCTATCTAGTTAGAGACAGAGTCTTCTTGAGAGTGCGACCGCATAAGAGTCCAATCCATTTTGGAAAGGGCTCTAAGCTAGCACCCCGTTTTGTTGGACCTTTTGAGATCCTTGAGAGGATAGGACCAGTTGTTTACCGTTTAGCATTGCCACCTAGCCTGTCACGCATCCATGATGTGTTTCATGTTTCAGTTATGAGGAAGTATATATATGATGAGTCTCATGTGATAGATTGGGATGCCTTGTAGGTGGAGTCAGACGGACAGCTGACATTGGAGCCAATTCGTATAATGGCTCGGCGGACTTTGGGTCTTCGAGGTAGAGAGCTAGACCAGGTTAGGGTCCAGTGGGATTGCTATGACGAGGTTACAGCCTCTTGGGAAGACACAACACAGATGAGATCACAGTACCCTCACCTCTTCGATGAACTCCAGGAGGAAGTTCATGCCTAGAGAGGGTGGATGTGAGACCTACATTAGACTGTTATAGTTTTACTGTTTTGTTCTCATACTTTCAGTAGTTTATGTTTTAACATACTTTGACTATCAGAGACTTTTTATACATTTGAGGAACGGTGGAATCCTGTGTTATATATTCAACACCTGATTTTGTAATCATGGTACTTTTGAGATGCTTTATGTTCTGATTTAGTTTCAGCTTATGTTGATGTCTTATATGGACTTACATGTATGAATGTAATATGATGAAATTGGTTTAGGAAACAGATGCTAGGTTATTTCAGTTCTAATGCAATGTGGTTTATATGCTTACATATATATTATTGGCGTTGTGTTATGTTTCATATCATGTTGTTTTGGATCTGCTGATGTGTGCATTGAGTGTGCAAGAAAAGTTGACCATGGATCTAAATCGAGGACCTAGTACTGGAACCTATGTAAATACCCGTGCTTTCCAAGATCCTGTCTATATAAAGAGACATGGACCTCGTTGTTATGTGTTTATTTCGTAAACGTGGTTTGCATGTGTGTTATTAAATTAGTAAATGTTTATGTGAATAAGTCATGTCAATTGTTTTAATTTAATGTGCCAAGTTTGGCAGTTGTTGTAATTTAATTATTGACATGGCTAGTTAAAGGGAAACCAAGGTTAGTCAAGGGTTAACCAAGGTCTTCTAGGAGTAGTACCCAAGCTTACCCTAGGGTTAGAAGTTTCTAGAATTCCTTTGACGTAGAAATCCGTAGGTTAACTTCAGGGTGAGTTTTCGAGGGTCTTTTGAGCTCCTTAGGGGTAACCAGGGTCAGTTTTAGTCAACCAACTTGGTACCCTATGGGTTAGGGGTCATTTTCTGTCATTAATGAGCCTCTAAACTCATTTATTGCTCCCTTTAAGTGTCATTTTCAGTCTTGAGCAAATTTGGAAGAGGAGTGTGACTTTGGTTAACCTCACTTTCTCTTCTACCCAAGTTTCATTTGACTTCACCCTTGGAGAGTTAGGAAGTGGTTTAGTTTGGGGTTGGTTAGAGTTACCTCACCTTTGGGTTAAGCCTTGCTCTTGTTGGAGGTTTGCCTATTTAGAGAAGGATTTAGGATGAGTTGAGTGTTCACCCACTCTCTACCCTTAGAGACAGAATTCAGTTTGAAGGAGCTTTTGGAGGAGCTTAGGAAGGATAGCTCAACACCATTCCTCTTCACACCTTAGCCTTGGATTAAGGTTGGATTTCTTTAAGGTTATTTGTTTGTGTTTATGTATGTTCTTGAGCTCAAGGACTCCATTAATGGAGTCCTATGTGTTTTTGAAGCTTTATTTTCAGTTTTGAAATTTAAATGTTTGTTCTCAATGTCTTTACTTTGTGATTGATTTCGAATGGGTCTTCAAGGTACACTCACCCTTGGGAGGGCAGAGTAGCCTTGGAGGGGTAGATGGAAATGATTCATGTTAGTGTAGAGTCTCTCATGTGAGGAGGGAAAAACTTGGGGTAACATGATACCCATGAAGCCAAGAAGGGCCTGAGGGCATCTAGGAGGCATAAGGAGGTTATTTAGGACAACATCTTGTGAAGATGGTCCTTTTCAAGTTTATGTGAGGCTTGTGTATTCTATGTTTATTCTTGGCTTTCTCCTTCAGTGAGGTCTACCACTACCCCTGTTTATGGAATGTCTTTTGGAGATACTTCCTCTTGTTCATCCTGATGCTGGGAAGCTTTCTTGTGTTTGAGTTCTCTATTTTATTTCCTGCTTGTTGGGTGCCTCTGTTTGTAACCCATTCCAGATTGGATCTCCAAGCTCGGGGGTGGCCTTGTAAATGCCTAGGTTGGGAGGTGAGCCTCCATGGTCAACCTCAACTTTTATCAGGTTCTTGAAAGGATAGCAAAGATGAATAATACCCTTATGAGGGAGATGAGTATGACTGGAAATCTTCATTGTAATATGTCCTTTCACCTTATCAAAAGTTTGTACAAGGTTTTGATATGAAATTTGATTGTAATATTTTATTGTTATAAAATGTTGTTGCACCATTTTTATACAATTTTGAATTTCGTAACCATTGTATTTTGGAGTTTTAAATATGTAAACCTTACTATATTGAAATTTGAAAGAAGGTTGAGACTTTATATCTTGTAGAATTACTAGTTTCCTTGGATGAACATTGATGGGTGTTAGCGAATATAAAATTTTGATATTCGAATGAACAAGCTTTAAATTTACTTGAGGATAATATTTTGTATAATTGGAATAATTAATTCTTCCTTATTAAGTTGTCTATATTTTTTTTATTTCCAAAAAAAATAAAGAGGCTCATAAGTTTAAATTATATTTTATGAGATAATATTGTTTTTATAAAAACCCTTAGTATATTCTTCTCATGAAATAAAATAACTTTTAAATTATTATTTGGTGTTCTTGAAATAAATATTTTATCATTTTTTTTTTATAGAAAAATTCTTGAAAAATCTTTTAAAACATAAAATGTTTAAAATAAAAATGTTTTTCCACCATATTGTGGAGCTTGAAATGTAAGAATTTTTGATGAAATAAATTTAAAAATTTTTTGTTCATAAATACTCTCTGTTTTGACTTATACAGTGAATTTTCACCAGTCATTAAATAATTATTCTTATTATGCCTTGTTCTAAATTAGTTATTTTAATATATGTTATATTGAGTTTGTTTTAAAAACATTATAAATTTTGAAAAAAATAATTTAAAAAGGGTTTTGATTTAGCGCTGCGGATTGTTTTTAGTATTAAACGTTTTTTTTTATAAAATAAAACTTTGCAAAGAAGTTGGAGGGCCGAAGCCCTCCCCTCTCGCCATCACTCACGGGAAGGGGGCTGCGCGAGCAGCGGCCCATCCCCTCCCCCGTCACTCAATCGCCGCCCGGGTAGACCACCCTCTGCCGCCCTATGCAGTTGCAGTGAAGACTGTCGCCGCCTCCTGCGGCTGTTGAGATTAAACCCGCCGCCCGTCGCCTTACCACCACCGCTCCGTCCGCCATTCCTTTTCTTCCGCACGGCGCGTGGCATTCCGCCGCCCCTCTATGGGAACTTCCGCCGCCATGCGGCCACCGAGCTCTCCCTTGTTTATAAAAAATGTTAGGGTTAGCTTTTGACTTTAGGTTTATGAATTTCTTTTTTGATAGACTTTTATTTTCTTATAAATTAATCACTTCAAAAAGTTAATTTAAATTTTATCTTAAAATAGATATAATACAAATTTGGAGTAGATTTGATTGCTTTTTTTTGAATAGATCTGATTTTTCATTGTTTAAATTAGATTATTACTTTTATATTATTTAGATGTGTTGGAAAGCATATTGCTTTAAAGTTATTTTAGATTTGTTAATTAATATATGGGGCTTAAATCTCTTAAATAAAGAAGATATATTTTATTTAGTTTTTTTTTTTTATCTAGTAATAAAATCAAATCTTAGGTAAGATGTGTGTTAAATTTATACTTGTTAAAATATAGATATTATAGTGTTTTAAATTTAATGTTTTAAAAATAGATTTTTTATTTATTTATTGAGTAGTTGAAATTTAGAATAGAGGATATTATTTAACAATTTTATGTGGGGGGGTTTAACGTTAAATATTCAATTTTATTATTCGTTTAAAATTAAAAAAAAAAACAAAAAACTAGGTAACGTTTTTATCATATCACGGGTCATAACACCCCCCTTATCTCCGTGATATACATCTATTAAAGGTATTATCGCTACCTTTGACCAGTGTCGTGCATAATTGACTTTTGGTCAACTGTGGTCAAACCCCTCTCCGATTAGCTTAATTTTTGTACCAGGCGTTCCAGTAGCCTCTGGACCCTATGATTTCAGTTTCACGACTTTCAAAGACAGTTGACTTTTTGGTCAACACTGTTGACTTTTTAGTCAACACTGTTGACTTTTTAGTCAACTGTCTCGGTTTGCGTGTCTAAGCCCTCCATTATAATTTAGTAGGCCCTAGTGACCTTCCTTCGCGTATTTCGAAGTATTAGTCAACTATCTCGATTTGTGTGTAGGAGTCTTCCTTAGGGTTTAACAAACCCTAGTGCTTACCTTTCACACATTTCGGAGTATAGTTGACTTTTGGTCAACTGCCTCGATTTGCATGTAGATCAAGCTTGTAGTTAAGGAACCCTTCTAGTTCTTTTATCCTTTTGCACCGTTTTGCGTACACTTATTTCTATGTGATAGTACTGTTCCCCTTTTTAGTGCGATTTAAAAAAAAATTTGATTGTGTATTTTTACCCGACTTTTAGACATGACAGAAGAATTATCCATAGATTCGCAGTTTAATAACTATTTAACTAACACTAAATAGGTTCGCAGTTTAACGGTAAGTCCTAATTAAATTTTGCTAAATTGTAATACGCGCTGTATTTCATTCATAATTTCGAATCGAAGCTTCCAAAAAACTAGGTCTCTGCGTGAAGTACAGCTTTCAAACTTTCTGTTTTTTCTTTCATGTTCTTCGCTGGGTCGATCATTACGTTGTTACCGGTGAGTTTTCGTAGGTATTATTTTCACTGAGAATAATATTTAATTACATGCAGTTTACATATACCTTTCAGGAATTTATTCCTGAAGTTTTCAGAAGAAAGATTTTACATCTGATCAGGGTTACATTTTTCGGCTCATTTTAACACTAATAACGCTCTGGCAGTTTTAGGAATCGCCTTTTCCAACTTTTGAAGTTGGCATTTGTTCAATTCTTCCTATTATTTTTATGGTGTATTTCTTAATTGAATATTGTTAACGGTGTGATATAATCGTCGGGCCGGGCCTATTAGTGGCGGCCCTAAAGGAAATTGGGATTATACGGGTTTTCTTAAATAAACTGAAATGTTTAGGAAAAACAGCTTTTCTCGTTTGAAAGGTTTGATTTTGTTATTCCAAATTTTACAATTTCCGAAACTATTTAGAGAGTGTATTTAAGGTTCGCGGTTCAGAACCACCCATTTCCTGGATTTTGATAGACTCATTGCGAATTAATTTTCCATAACAAAATACCTTCGAGTGTATCCATCAATTTTCAATTTTTATTTGTTAGAATTAGGGCATCTTTTTAACATTTACAGAATTTACATAAACAATTTGTTACTGCCAAAACCCTCCATTTCTGATATTTTAATACAGCCATTGCAATTTAGTTTTCCTTTTAGAAATATGATAATATCGTATATTCTATCACCTCCGTTTCTTTTTTCTTTGGGCTTGAAGTGAAGCCCTTCTATTATTCAATTTCTGAAATTGAGTAGTAGTACACAATGTTTGTGGGTTTAAGGTTCAAAACTTCCCTTTTTCTAAATATACAGCCATTGTAGATGAGTATTCCTTAACAGAATATCATTGTTGACTAGTTCCATGATTTATTTTATTTTTATTTGCTAGAAGCAAATCACTTACGACAATGTCTGAAATTACATACACGATTTATCTGGTGCTCAAGATTCCCTATGGCCCTTGCAGATGAATTTTCCACAACGGCACCGCCATTTATAGAGTATATTTATCTCTTCAGGCATTATTAATATGAATACTATTACAATGACATTTTGAAACCAGAATTTTGTTGGTATGTGGTAACTGATCATTTGACTGGACTTAAATTTTTGGTGATTTTGTCAACCACATTTTCCTCCCAAGCCAATTAACGTGGAGTGCGGGGAGGCGCTTGGGGGCCCCAAGGGCAGAGCTCACAGTAGGGGTCTGGGGATAGTGCCCCTGAAACAAAAATTGGCCATTATTTAATAAAGGAGTCGACTATTGTTTTGGCATGTAAAATTTTTGTAAAGCACCAAAAAGGCTTGATAAATAAGTTGCTGTGTAATTTGATATTGTCAGATTGTAATTTGCTCATCATTGGATAATAAAAGAAAGTGGATGACTGTTTCTTCGTGGATATAGCCCATATTTGTTGAATAATGTTAAATTGTTATTTTTGCCTCTTTTATTCTACATTATATTTAATATTGTTTCTTGCCTCAGTTTGCGTAAATCCTAACGCCTTTAAGCTAAATGCTTAGAAAGCTCTCATCTATATAACAATGTTTAATTTTCATTATAGAATGTGAGGTGGAGAAAGGTAACATATTTAACGTTAAAAATGTAAAAGCTCATGCTGATTATATGGTGCAGATGTTTTCTTGCAGCTTAACACTCAAAACTAGAATTATAACAAACATGGCAGAATATAGAGTGGAAAATCATGGTAAACACGTCCGGCCAAAAAGTATGCTCTACAGGGATGCATCCCCTCAGTTGGTACCCTTGTACCCATACTAGAAATTTTTGGGGGACTTGGGGACGTCTAGGAAATGTTTTGGAAATGCCGAAAGATGGTACAAGGGATGTAGGAGATGGCTGGCCTTTCCCTAACATACCTAGGCACTATATTATGTAATTTAAGAAAAAATACTTACAACCTTTCAATGTGCTACCCCAAAATTTGAAATTCTAGGTCTCCTTTCTTCTTGGAATTTAAATTTCCCCATTTGGCTCAACTTTTCATTGTTGGTCCCGTTACTCCTGCTAAACACCCAGTCGGTCTGACTTACTTAGCACCCACACTTAACCTTTGTTCAATTGAAAGTTTGGAAATTCGCCGACTTCACCGACCGTGTTAGCTCCTTACTGTCGGATGGTCGGGTGAAATCCTGAACTGCCTAATTCCTATAATAATTTGAGGTATTGAACGAGTCCTTGATCACCAACAATGCAACTCTCGCCACATCAGCTCCAAATGGTCGGTGGGTCGGATTAGTGATCAAACTTGGGTTTTGCTGGTTGACTAATTAATTCCCACCATCCACCAACTCTGCGACTACATTGTGTGACACATCTTTCAAGGCATAATTTTTCAAATCCTGGGAAAGTACAACTCTTAAATGGCAAGCGTAATGAAGTGAATTTACTGAGGTGACAACATGATTTTTAACAGATAAAAAGTTATTATTATCTGCCACTAAAATTAAACTGAGTTTAAAGTCTGACTACAAAGAAAGGTAGTGGCATTTCTGAGCTCAGTTTCTATTAGCCAAAGAATTTTTCTAAAAAATGGGGCTTCCTACAAGTGATGAAATGTGGAATGATGATGTCATCCATTTAATGGAGATCTCTCCAATTGTTGGTTGCTAGTTTGTCCTTAATCTTGGGCATGAGGAGTCATTTCTAAGGTTATTTTAGGATGGCAATATTTGCAACTAACACAATGCTAGGCTGGTTTATGATATACCCACTAGGATTTACAAAAAAAAAATGAAAATGGTGTTCGTCATGGTCTATGTGGTCTTGAAGGTGTTAGTTGGGAGTGCACTAGGGGATGCCACTAGACCTCACAAGGGTTGCTGCCCCTTGACCCCGTTGCGGGTGTCGTGCGCAAACTCCTATCAAACCATAAGTCTAACTAAATATTATACAAGTGATGAATCATGATCAGAAAATTTGCAAAATATATATTCCCTATTTTAAATCTCTACATCTTCACAGTCAAAGCTACAATAAAGGATTATGTTGTTTCATATTTTGGACAACTTGTTTAGTATACAAGGATGCCATAGACAGAGATTGCATGCTATATTCAATGTTCATTATAATGTTGAATACAAGTTAATTCCTAGTTTGCAAAAAATGCCATTTTCATAATGCAAGAATGCGTTTGCAAAGTCAACTCAAAAAACTCCCATTTAAGGTCAAATCAGAAATATTACCTTAATTTTGTCATCACCTTGAAAATCTTTATTCCTTTGACAAAAATAATGTTTTAAAGCATTTGAATGTTCCCGCAAGGCTCCTTAAGTCTTTTGTTGTCTAAAAGTTCTTCATTCTTAGTCATTTTTCGCAAGTTGACACTTTTACAAGTTCTGGAAACCATGTTGGTAACCGACATGGTTTTGCTAACTATCATTTTGACCAAAGTCCCATGTTCTATCCTTATTGTCGGTGTCTTGGTTCAAATGTTTAACTTGTAAATCTTCAAAAGTCTGAAGTTCAAGTTCATTAAAAGTTTAACTTTGTGGGTGTGTGTTTGTTAGCATTTGACACATTTTAATAACCTTAGAGGTTCTAAAATCTTCTTGAATCTCCGAAATGCTCCCATTGTCCATTAAGATCTTAAGAATGTTGATAATATTGAAGGTTTTATGAACTTTGCAAACTTCTAATGAAGTTAGTAATTGAGGGCATTTCATTGACAATTTCAAAACAAAGCCTAATGTCGGCAATAAGTGGACTTGTTTAAACCCACTAGAATATCGATGAAATTCATAGATTGAACTTTCAAAGGAATGTGCGTATCGGTAACAAAGGTCTTCAAAACTTGTCCAAGTATCGTCAAGTTTCAAATTCTAAAAGAAAGTTGAAGTTTTCAAAGTAATTGGCCATGTCGGTAAGTCAAAGGGTTTTCAGAACTGGTTGACTCCCAATGAAGTTAGCAAAAGAAGCCAATAGGCCGACAATAAATAAATGATTCAAGAACTTGAAATAAAATTATATCAACAAATTAAGAGTTTTGCAAAACCGATGAAATTGTCGACAATAAAGAAAGTGAATGTGCTGATAAAAAGAAAAGGCTTGAGGATTGCAAAGATTAAAGTATTATGTCGACAAATTGCAAGGTTTGCAGAACTAGTATAACCTCTGACAAGATTAGCATAAAGGGAAACTTTACCAATGATGGATTGAATTGAAATTTGAATAAAGTAAACCTCATCAGGAGTTGCATGGGTTTTTGAAACAAGTTTTGAAGAAGTCAAAGTGTCGATAAAGAAAAAAGAACTGAACGCTTCAAACAAGAATGTAGAGTGGTAAGTAAAGGGGTTCTCAAAACCTCCTACTAAAGTGCCAACAAGTTCATGAAAAGGGAGAAAATGCTGACAAAGGCATAGTTTGAAAGGTAAAAAGCAAAATGCATATCGTTAATTCAAGTAGTTCTCAAAACCAAGAAAGTTACTGACAAGGGAAAGAATGAATGAAAAGTGAAGAGCCAAGATGAGGAAAGAAAGGTGAAATTAAAGAGAAGAAAAGCTCTAGATGAAGCAAAATTAGAAATGGGGCTGAAGCTACAGTATGGGGACCACACTTCAGTGAGTTACATTCACAATTGCCAGAATATCTCGACAACTTTTCACCTGTCAATTTCAAGCTGGAACATAGTATTTTTCTTTTGAAGATGAAAAGTCTTTGATTTTATTATTGTAATTGATTCTTTTAAAAAGAAGCAATTACTGAAACTGAAGAGTCTCGTTGGAGATAATTCTTTAAATATGTAATCAAAGGATATTACAAGGGTCTGAACTTCTGATCCCCCTTATGCTTTGACATATGAGTGAGACTAGATTAGGAGGCATTTAAATTCAGCTCTGAAGGGGAAGATAGCATAGTATTTTCTTTTAGACACGATCTTTTTTACAGGGATGTGGATCCTTTGAACTCTCTAATTTTGTCAAGGAAATAAAGGAGATTTTCTAAATCTTCGTGTTCGTTTGTATTTAGTTTTGATTGTCATTTTCCTTTGTGATTTGTAACCACTCCTTGATGTTTTCACCTGTTATATTAGATTGTGGGTGTGGTCATTATAGGATATGTGAATCTTAATTTATTCATATCATCTAAAAGGAATTGCTTCTTATTTTCTTGATTATCTGCAGTGGGTGCTGAGTGGATGATCTTTGTGTCATATGTCTTCGTTTTGCTTTGTTTCTAAATTCATAATCACATCTGTGTCATGGCTATGCACAGGTGTTAGACTGCCTTTACTGCTTTCCTGGTTAAAAGTATGCCCCCAAAAATTTAAATTACATCATACGAGGAAGTTGTACATCTGAAATTCCGAGGAAAATCACTAATTTAACAGTGATTTCCCCAACTTAGTTGCAGTTTGTCTTTTCACTTGGGCTAAACTGAGTCAACTTGTTGATTATTTTGAAAAGACAAATCTGTTTATTAATAGGATCATAACCAATTATTTTTTTACTTAACCATTCTTCTTTGTTAATGAGTTTGACAACAAAACATGCAATCTTGATTCCTTGATGGCTTTAGATTCTTTGAAAAATTAAAATATGAACTTGTGCTTATATGTATATATAAAGATCATAATTCCTATTCAATTGCCCATGCTCATAAAGGTTCATATAAATGTCTATGATGAATGCTTTATCAATGTTATTATATGAATATTTGAAATTTCCTTATTTTTTAACAGCTGTCCCTTGCCATCCCCTAAAAATTGGCCAAAAAGTACCCCCTGGTTGGAAACATGTCCCATGTCCCTTAAAGACCCCATTTTGTAAACTTGGTGGAGCATAGGCTAAAAATAAATATATATTCTTAACCAAGTCAATGATGTAATTTCCCCCTTTCCAACCTCCTAGTTTCGCCCTATAATCACATTCCAAGTAAAAGAAGAAATAGAGTAGAGTTAGTGATATCATTTACCAATTATGGAATAGGATAGATCTTGGGTGAGGCCCTACAATTGTGTTAGGTAACATTGAAACATAATCCATAAAGCATTCTTTTCCTACCATGGTTAGGAACATTAACTCAATCATATGATATAACTAATTTCATCGATGGAGTTCCTTGAGAAATCATATAAGGTGCTTCAAGCTGATTCCTTTCAATCAAGCTAGGAGCACAGAATGACACTTGCCATTTGGCCTCCCAGCCCCACTTGGGATCACCACTACTCGAATGGAACTTAGGTGTTACTTGCATCCCTTATATGTATTCCATCATAATGTGCACGAGGAATTACCTTAAGGCTTTTCCCAACAATTCATCCACATTATGAAGTACTATGGGAGATCATACAAGACACCTCGAGTCTATCCATTAAGCCTAGGAGCATGAAATGACACCTGCCATTTGGCCGTCGAGCTCCACTTGGGGTTACCACTACTTGAATGGACTCTTTTGCTACTTGCATTCCTTGTCTGTACCATATTCCCCCTCCATAACGGGATAGCGTATTGGTTGTAAGTTTTAAAGGAATCTTCATCATTATTAACTATGCATACATTCCTACTTCCTATCAAATGGAAGACACGATAATCACTTAGCTAGGTCAGAATGCACTGTGTTGTGAGGTTTTCACACCATCACCCCATTGCAAATGGGGACCCCCTCTTTTTGCTTTAGCGGTAGGAGTAGGTGGTCTTAGTTGGTGGCAATCTTCAAGTCTCCAAGTTTGAGAGTTTTGAAGGGTCAGATCAAGGAGAGGAAGCAAAATCAGTCGGGTTTTAGGCTTCATTTTGAGCATGAAGATGGGTAGATTGAGGGTGTTAGCACTCAAATTGACCAAAGTCAACCTATAGACAAACATCCTTACAAGTCCACTTTGAGAAATCTTGGGAGGAAGGGAAGGAAACTGACTAAGTATGACAACATGTTGCATAGAGGAAATTCCTTTGGGTATGGCAGATTTCACGTGTCCCAGAGGAATCCAAATTCCTCTGACACCCCTGATTTTCGGCCCCCTTTTGTGGCCTAAATACCTCTCCATGCCTACATTTCCTCCCCATATGAAACATGGTGAAACTCATCAACCTTTCCCAATCTGCATTATGAAGAGAAGATAATGAATGGATGGAGAGTTTAAAAGGAGAAATTTAAGGTGGCAAGTTGAAACAAACGTGCAAGAGGTGATTCCTCTAGGCAGGGCGGAATCTGCCAGCCTTAGAGGAATCCAAATTCCTCTCCATGCCTTAAATTCCGCCCCTATGTGAAGTTGAGAAAATGCAAAGCAAAGCCCCTAGACTTGTTCAAAATGAAATTTGATGGCAATCTGATTCTAAGGAAAAATTGAGACCAATTCGGTTGAGTTTTTTGAGGTGGAGATTGAATTTGAAACAAAGAATCCAAAATTCCTCTCAACACCATGATTTCCGCCTTCACCTATGCCAACAAAACCTGAATCAAGACCTCCCAATTTGTGTGATGATCAACAAAATGGAAGACAAAGTGATTGGCCAAATTCAAGGAAGAATGATGAGTTTGAGGAAAAACAAAAGGGAAAAAAAGATTCCTCTAGGAGTGGCGGATTCCGCCACCCCAGGAGGAATCCAAATTCCTCTCACATGCTAAATTTCTGCCCCAAGAGAAGAGGCTCGATGGAGAAAAGGAAAGGGGCGACTTGACTAATGATTGATGAGAAAAAACATACCCTTGATTCCCTAAATCAAGTCGGCCCTGCATATGGGTAGAAAATGATTAAATTAAACGTTTTTATTGGCCTAAAGAAGCCAAACCGACCTTCATAAGAGATATGCCTCTTCATGATACTCATCACCTATATAAGGAGGGAGGTGTGAGTTCATTTCAACATCACACAAAGACAAATTTATCTCTGCTCTAAGACAGCAACTTTCCTCTCTATTTGGCAGTGATTCCTTCATATTGCCAGCAAAATCGTCTTAATAAAGCAGCGATTGCATCCTTTTGGAGACTTCAAAATTCAAAACATTAATTTTGCACATAAAAGAGTAGATTCATCTTCAAAAATCTGAGATTAAAAGGGTGGTGAGATAATGAAATCTGGGTATACTATATTGCAAAATTCATTTAGTTTTCTAGATTTCAGTATAATTTCATTTCAAAATTTGCAAGAGGAGAGAAATTTGGCCTTGGACTTGAGAAAATCCATGCTCAATTGCATTTTGCTTCCTTGTTTTGATGTTGATGCAATCTTATTTCATAAAAACCTTCAGATTTCCTTCACGTTTTCTTATCATTTTGTGATCTTAATGCAATTTCTCTTTTTTTTTTGCAAGATAAACTTCGGAATGGGAGAAGCTTGAAAGGTGAAAGATAGAGATGATGGCAAGGCTAAATTCAAGACTTCAAGTAAGGAGAGAACAAGATCAAGCTCGAGGACTTCAAATGAGGAGGTTCAAATCAAATTATCAAAGTGCAAATTCAAGGCAAGATCAAGATGGAGTTCAAGAAAACAAAGAACAAGAAGAGAGAAAAATCAAATAAAGTTTTCATTAACTTGAATTTTCTCCAAAAATCCAAGTTCATTTTGAAGAATCCAACCACATGAAGAATTCATCACTTCAAGAAGTTCAAGTTTCAAGTTTGCAAGTACAATCAAGTTCAAACCATAGCAATGAGAAAATTTCCAAGAATGAAGATGGAGAAAATTTGAGAAGATGAAACAATTTGGGAATATGTCATCACAAGTGAAGGCTTGATAATGTTGAGTATCAAGAGATATTTTCTCATCACTAAAGAATTGATCAAGTCTACAAGACAAGGATGCTGAGGTAGTGCCCACTTGTCTTCAACCAATCAGAAAATTCTAGTTACACGTGTTCAAACACATTCAATCATATTATGCCAAGTGTACAATTCTCTCATTGGCTCTCAAAAGCATTGTAATTTTCTTATTGGCCCACAGGGCGGTGCTTTCATGTAATTGGATGATAGGGTGACAATCCTAATTAGGGTTTGCAATGGGTAAATCTTGGCCCTTGTTCTTGGCCCTTCATTGTAATTGAGCAACTACAATAGGCCAAGGCCTTCTCGTTTGTAGCAGTTAGCTAGCATTAGATAGGAGATTAGTTAGAGAGTACAGTAGGAGGAGACTTGTTGAAATTGTTGCCATAATGCTATCAAAGTAATTGTTGATTTGTTGTTGGTCTTCATGGTGGATTACTTGTGTTACTTTGGAGTATTGCATGGTTTCTTCAATTCCTGACTCAGAGTAGATTAGAAGTAGTGTTTAGTTGAATGGAAGAGATTTTGGATGTTTCTTTGGTGAACTCGCTTAGACCAAACCACTAGCTGCTTGCTACTTGTAAGTTTGCCTTGTGTGGTTGAATGGCATTTATATGAACTTAACTTTGATTATTGCTTGCACATTGATATGCATCGATGGATGGTGTTAATGGAATGGTGGTAGTTTGAACATCTTACATTTACCTTAGGAGATTGCACTCGCTTGGTTGATGTCGATGGCTAAACTAATTCTAGTAGTCACAAAGACATTCACTGTTTCTTGCATTCTAGGAGTAGGTTAGCTTTCTCAACCCTTTCTCCTTTGTAGTTTGAAGTGATTGAAGAAGTTAAAGTCAAGTTGATATCCATTGAATGAACAGCCTAAGTCCCTTTGTGATAACCAACATATCACATCATTATAACTGAGTGAAAGTCCACGATTAAGAAGGAATCTCGAGGTTGTCTCATTTGATCATGCAATTCATATACATTGTTTAACATATGAGCATCCTTATTCAAGAGAGAGTTGGAGATTTGGTGTTTCATCCTGAGATACTAAGTATTCAATTTTGTATGTTGTAGTGGAACAAAAGTCACATCAACACTATGCATTATACCGATGCCTTGAATAGTATGTAAATTGCTGTCTAATTTATTGACTGTGTGACTGCAGATCTCTTGCCCTGTCATATGCTTATCCTCTCTTCGATGCCTTGCTGACTTCTTCCTATCATGGCTTTATATCCTCTTGTTTCCCTTAAGAGATGCCATCTTTGGAGGTGTCTGTCCTCCCATAAGGGACTGTGTCCTTTGGATCTGACTGTTAGTGACACCTCTTCATAACTATTATTCATCACAAATGATTCATTTACATATTTGAATTCCTGGACTGGAATTGTTCTTCTTTCTTCCAGGCAACCTTTAGTATCGGCCTTAAAGTTCTGCCCTAAATCAGCTTGAAGGCCTGCTCTACTTCTGCCTTATATCTGTTCTTAGTTCTGCTCAAGCTCTGCTTGAAGATCTGATTATAAATTTGCTCTTAGATCTGCTAGAAGTATTCACAAATATATCTGCTTTTATTAATCTTTCCCCTCTCACATGTCTGCTGTTGCACTGATAATATCTCCCTTTTTCTCCTCCTCAAATGAAGCCTTCTTCTCTTTATATCTTCCAATGTAAGGGAGAGGTTACATCTCTTCATCATGTCTGCCTTTTGGCAAGAGACTCAACCTTTCACATTTAGCACCCTTTGGAAGTTAACAACCCTTCATATTTTCTGCCCTTTGAAAGAGTCACTTCTATATTCACTTCTCATTCCTTTATTAATCCTTCCTTGATTCCCATACTCCATACTCTCTTACTTCCTTTCTTTCCCCCAAATGAAGCTCTCTTCTCTCCCTTTTCTATCTCCTGTTTGAGGGAGGCACAAATTTTCAATTCATGCCTTTTGACCATTCATTTAAGTTAACTCAATCTTTATTATTTTTATTTTTATTCTCTTATACTTTTGATTTAATTGTTATTTTTTATTATTAAATCCTATTTCAAGAAGGGGACATGACAAACGACTCATGCACAATGGCTTCTTATTAATGACAATGACATAAACACCTGCAGAATATCTCAATGCTAGCAGATTGGGCTTTCCACAAACTCAGAGATTACTTGCATCCAAATTCTCAAGGCTCATGTTGATGTTCAAGTTTGGCAATGAAAAAATTATAATTTAATTCATCATTGATAAGATTTGGAATTTATTTTTTCACGTCAAGGCGGTGAAGAGAACATTCAGATATCTGAAGGCAATGATAGGGAATTTTATTTTAATGTAACTTCATACACTAATGCAGATTGGGCTGGAGGTATAGATGACTAAAGAGCACAAGTGGTGGTGGTTTTTTTCTTGGTGACAGTCTTGTATCTTGGCTGAGCAAAAAACAAGATTCAGTATTGTTGTTTACAACAAAAGCAGAGTATATTGCAGCAGTTTCATGTTGTGCTCAGGTTCTATGGGTGAAGCGGGATTTGACGGAGATGAGAGTAGAGTTCGATGATCTCATTTCCATTCTTTGTGATTATACAAGTGCTATAAATATTTCAAAAAATCTGGTGATGCATTCAAGAACAAAACACATAGCAATTAAGTATCATTTTATGAGAGAGAAGGTTGCAGACAAAGAAGTCAAGTTGGAATACATTGAGACCAAGGAGTAGATTGCAGACATTCTCACAAAACCTTTGCCCAAGGAGATTTAGTTTCTCTGGCAGAATTTGGGAGTGATTGCTCCCTCCTATTGAATCAAGAGGGAGTACAGGTTAAGGGGGAGTGTTGTCTCCCAACCGCAAGCATATGGTAGTATTGCAAAGTGTTTCTGTATTTTATGTGGACAAAACAAAAAAGGGATAGACAACTTGATGGTATACGAAAGTCTAGATGACAGGGGAACATGCCAAAATGCTATAAGGAGGAGAAAGGAACTCAGTAGGGTATTTTCCTTTGCCATTGATGTCAAAGGGGAAGAAAAGAACTCAAAATACTTTCAAATGATTAGAAGTTTCAATTGTATCAGAAAGGTGGAGTTTTGGACATATTAGACTTATGTTGATTTTGACATTATATTTGTATTGGTGCACTCACAACATTTTGTTGTTTGCCATCAATGACAAAGGGGGAGATTGTTGAACATATGTTGTCATTGATGTCAAAGGAGTATCAAACTATTATAATTACTTTACTTTTGGCATGTGTGTCCCTCAACATTTGAGTTTTAGAAGTACTATGGCTATCTATGATGGTGAAATCAATTGAAGTATGTTTGTACTATCATTTTGTATCTATATGAGATAGTGGAGGTGATCTTGAAGTGTGATCTGGATTGTCCGAGGTAAGTTACCTAGATATTGAGCTTGTTGTGGCAACTGGAGATGTTTTGCATTCTACCAACACTTGAGAGTTATGATCTACAATTTGTAAGGAGAGTATGTCTACACATGTTCCATTAGGCTCTAGAGTTTTTGGGGTTTATCTTTTATGGACAAGAAGCTAGAAGTGGTGGAATGGTCACTAAGCAAGCTAGCTGACTAGGGTGTTGTTTCAAATCGATGCACTAGAGGTTTGTAATGTGTGTTCGCTAGAGAAAGTGTGTGGATGACCATTTGGACCAGATAAGGCTACATTGTGAAACACATAGCGTGTTCTTTCTTTTGGATAGCGTGTGGGCTATTAGACCTGACCTATTACATGTTTGTTTAAGGGTTGTGCTTGTGGCTGATTCATAGATGCTATAATCTTTATATTAGGCCAACATATGAATGTTACTGTAATTATAGCGTGCATATATAGCAAAGTTCCCAGACTCTTGACTTAGCTCAAACTCAACAAGGCCAACTTGACTTGTGACTCGTGACTCGACAAAAACTCGACAAAGTGAAAAAACCCTTGAAATTTAGAGATTTTTAAAGATTTAAAACTTGTTTCATGCACCCATTATTGAATAAAGCTTAAAGACATAGTAACATCATCAAATAGAAGCTAATTTGATCACATACATAAACATACATCGATCACATAAGTACAAACACAAATTAATACATTGACGACAATTAATACACCGACAGATAATCAATATTATCAAACACAACAATAGGCATTTTATAAATATACATCAAGTAATATCCAGCAAGACTAATGATAGAAGTGTAGATAATGACTCGGGCTGCGCAAACTCAAAGTTCTAGTGTACAAAAATAAAATGGGGGTCTGGGGGCAACACCCCAACAGGATCAAGGGGTAGCGCCCCTTGTGGGGGTTTGCGGGCAGCACCCCCAATGGGGTCAAGGGGTAGCGCCGCTAGTGGGGTCAAGGGGCAGCGCCTCTTGCAGGGTCATGGGGTAGCGCCCTAGGCGTGCTCCCTACCGCGGTATATGGCAGGGTCGAGGGGCAGCGCCCCCTTTGCCAAAATCAAATTAGGAACTTCAGAACCACATAAAACTCCATAGCGTGTATCATTTTCTTGAATTTTTAAGATGCCAAAAACAATACTGATAAAGCCCAAAAATGTAATTTGCAAATCTCTTACTTGTCGAACAAAGCACAAGAACTCAAGGAATTGCAGCTGCCGTAGGGAAGGGTGGCGTTCATGTAGTGGTAGGATGTATGACTCGATAAAAACAACTTAAAACATTCCCTTTTTATTTTTTTTGCAAAAATGAGCTAGCCGCCGGCCAAGTCCTGCCATGACTCGACAAGTCACCTGCCTAATTTGTACGAGTCTGAGTCAGAGTCAATTTGACTCGGCAGGGGCGACTCAATTCGCGACTTGCCTAGACTTGGCGAGTCATGGCGAGTGTTGGAACTATGATATATAATGATCTAGGATTTGCCTTGGAATGTTGAAAAGCTATGAAATATATATGCGAATAGAATGATTGGTGTAGTTGGATCTTGGTAATGTGAGTTGTATTCCAATCATTGTGTGGTTTTGTCAGAAGATCATATGTCGTGACTACTTTTGAAATAGGATTAGATAATAAACAATAATAATTAAATTAAAAATATAAAAGAATAAAATTAAAAATAATTAAAATTTAGTTGAGTTAAACAAATGGTCAAAAGGCATGAATCGAAAAGTTGTATCTCGCTCAAACATGAGGTTTAAAAGGGAGAGAAGAATTTCATTTGAGGGGGAGAGGGAATGAGGAAGAAAGAGTGGAGCATAAGAGTTAAGGGAAGAAGAAAGGAAAGAGAAGAAAATAAGGAAGTGACTTTCAAAAGGTGAAGGGTTGTGATCCTTTTGAAGGATGATAATTATGGAAGGGTGTGACCATTGCAATGGGCAGAGATGGTGAAGAGGTGCAACCCTTCCTCCCAAAAGATATAAAGGGAGAAGGTTTCATTTGAGAAGGGTATCCAAGGGAGATCAAGTTGGGAAATAATATATTATTCTTAAAGGCAACATTGGAAAGTGGTGACTCAATTCTTATGAAAGGTGGTGACACTTTACCAATAATGTATAAAGGAGAAATCATTAAAAGCATTCAAGGATCACTTATCTAGCATCACTCACCAATACATCAAGTCAGCACTCAATCATCACTCATCGCCCAATGAATTCCACATTCATTCAATCATCATTCACTAATAGATCAAATCATCTAATCAAAGGACATCATTCAATCATCCATCAAACATCAATTGGGAATTAGGAAAACAGACCAGAAATCAACTCATCCATCAATTCAATTAGTCTATATTAATCATACAATCATCAAACCAATCAGATCTATCATGCCATCGATCTGACATCAGATGAATAGCAAGCGCGTTGTATGAAAATTGTCTTGTTAATAAGACTTCACAATTTTCTATAATCATGAAGCCCGATTAAGGAATTCATCTTCCACAATATTCTTTCCTTTACTGTGAACCAAGAGACTCCACAATCGGCAATCTTTAGTCCTTAACCAATCATTAAGCAACAACCACAATATTAACAAAGAGGCACACGATTGGTCTTGACTCTTGAGGAGGCAATGGTTAGTTTGGAGAAGACACCTCTCTTGGGAAGAGCTAAGGGATGTGTCTCATTGTCCTTTCCCAACGACTATATAGGGTAGAAATTTAATTAGTGGAAGGCATAGAATCAGAAAAAGGAAATCAAAGGAGAAGAAAAAGCATCAAGGGGAAAGAGCAGATAATAATAATAAATTTAGGCATACAGCAGTACGGTCATAAAATCTGCAATCCTTGGTATGAATATCATGTGACATATATATTGCATAATGAATCTGTTTATGATTGCTCTATATTGAATTATGTGTATACAGTTCAAGAATATGATATTCGCATGTGATTGCTTATACACACACACACATATAGACATATATACATATATCTGTATACCTCTGATTGATATGCATTTGATTGCTGACTCAGGAACCTTTTAATGTAGGAGATGTGTATGAAATACTATGTATGTTTATACTCTCCGATTGCTGTAACCAGCCACGGTAGGGGAAATGAGGGATTGTAGGCGGGAAAACGGTGATGAGGTCACCTTTTGATGAAGGGTGCTCCCCTTAATACCACAAACACATAACAGAAATAGAGAAGCAACAACAGAAATTTGCAAGAACAAAAAATTGGCTTCTTATTGGCTCCACAAATATGGAATTACAAACTTCAGAATTACAATATCAAAAGCCACATGGGCATCCCTTACAATAATCTGTAGGATAAAGCCTCAAATAACCACCTAGAACTGCCCTAGAAAACACCACGGGCCTTCCTTAAATAGACAATTTTCCACCTCCCGAGAAGGTTCCAGAAATCTAGCCATTAAGGCCGACTACCCTTAGCATTTAATTATTTTTCACTTTTATTACAAAAGGGTCAGCTTTAAATATTTACAAAACATTAGATTAGGTAGCCCAACTTCCAGAAGCCATAACTTTTGAACCGTAGCTCCGATTGGCTATTATAACCACTTTCCGGAAAGGGGAGATCGTGATCTACAGTGTTTGACTAGCGAAGCGCGAGTCAGCCGGAGTTCGACCTCGATTTGGAGCCTCTAAGGTCCTGAAAATTGAGCTCAAAGGTTTTGCACCCTAAAATCTCAACAGTAAATCCTTAATAACTTTGCCAATACAGATGATCTGGCAATGAAATTCAACTGACATTCTTATATGACTAAGATGAACCTTCACCTGGAAAATTAGAACATTCTGAGTTCAAACGACCAACTTACTAAAAATAGTAAGTTTCCAAAAATAGCAGCTTTGTACAAAATAACCCTTGTTGAATAGAAAAACACATATTTTTGGGTGATGCAAGATTGCCCTTACACCCAGGATGCTCCTGCATCACCTTCTAAGCACTCCACCTCATGGTACATGATTGGGGAGTCACATGGGCCAAAGGGGGACAAAGGGGATTGCCTTTGAGCTTAGGAAGGATGGACTTTTTGGGCACTCTATTGTGAATGCTCCTCATGACCTCCATCATGGCAAACAAATTTATAAGGATGTTCGATTGAAAAGAATGGTGATAGGACACCTCACTAGGCACATTCCCCCTCATATGGATGACACGGGCCACATGAGGCCAAGAGGGATGGTATATCTGCTCTTGGGCCTAGGTTAGAGGGTATCTAGGGCACCTTATTAAGTCACTCTATCTCATCACTTCTATGGTTGAGTCATCTTAAAATTGATTCAAACAATCTAGTGATTTGATCTACATTTCCCATATATGCTTATTTCTAACTTAAGTAATCTAATTATGAATTATGATTTTAAATGATTCATAACTTGTTTGTAGGATCTCAATCAAAGTGAAAGGTATCTCTAAACCCTACTTGTTTTGATAAAAATTGTTTGTAGGATCTCAATCAAAGTGAAAGGTATCTCTAAACCCTACTTGTTTTGATAAAAATTGTAACCTAGGGCAAAAATTAGGTACTCATAATTTGGGGACATTACATCATATGTACAATAAGAGGAAGTTAAGGTTGTTCAGATCAAGTGCAAGGCGAGTTGAAGGCCCACAATTCATATCTTTTATTATTGTTGAGATTGTTGTCCTAAGTGCTAAGTTGGTGCTTAACTTGGTTTTGGGGATTGGTGTCTCTAGTAGGTTGGTGCCTACAAACACAATAGGGGATTGGTGTCTCCAGTAGGTTGGTGCCTATATATTGTAAGTGATCTATTATTTCTGTGAGGCTGGATTTGGGCAATAGATCCAAGCAGCTATTCCTATCATGGTTTTTCCCATTCTAGGTTTCCACGTATATTTGGTGTTCTTTGTGTGGATGTGTTTCATGTGCTGTTTAGTTGTTATGTCATTAAGGAGATTTGTAAGTGCTGCTTTGATGTTTTAAGGTTTATGCTTGAAGAATTTATTACTGGTAATTATGTTTAATCAAGTTGAAATTAGGAAAATTGAGATATATATTGGGTGCCCTTCAAAGTCATGATCATTTCTTGCCTTTAAACTAAACAAAGGTACAATAAACATAAAAGATTAAATGGTCAATACATACACCCATAAACTCATTCATAAATGGTTCAGGTGATATTCATTTACCATTTCCACGATTACAATTCTCCATGACAAAATTTCATCTCAATAGGTTTACATTTTCCTTTATCACTCGGTTACACCAAACCTGAATTTGTTTTAATTGGGTATAGATGTTGGTCCAGTTTTGCCTAGGGTTCTTCTTTGAGCCTACACATTTGATGCGGGGCAGAACCCTAGGCAAACCTGGGCCCAACTTGGATGAACCTAGGGAGAACTCGCTCAACAAAACATAATTAAATAAATAAAATGAAGAAAGCACCACAAAAGCCCTACTTAAGTATGACTTATCCTTAAAAGTTACTTCTATGTCACTAACAATACACAAAACAAAGCAGCTAGTGGGAGTGGCATTAGCAATACTTGTGGTTCTAATGAACTAGCCGTTGACATTAATGCTCTCAATGAAGACCAATATGATTTATATAATTTGTGATGTATAAAATTCAATATAGAACCCACCTTACGATAATTCAATGTCAATTGTCAAATGCTTTTAGTTTTTTAAAATGAAGTGATTGTTAATTAGGAAGTACAAAATTACAGAAGATGCAACTGTTGAGGAAAAGTAATATAGAAAGATAGGTGTACAACAGAATAGAAAGATAGGTGTAAAATGGAGAAAACGAGATCAACCAAAACTTGCCCACCAAAATAGCATCTAAATTTGATTAGTTACGAGATTGTCTTTTTGTTTCTATTGTTGTATTGAGGGCGGATTGTTTGCATGTAGCTATTGGATGTCTTTTTGGATCTGAATTGGACCTTTCTTCTTCCTTCCTTTTTAACTTTTTGGCTAATGACAAGGGAAGCTAACATATCATCCTCTTCTACCACTTGAATGCTATTTAGAAAAGGTGCTTGCCAAGTACTCACGGAGTCCAAGTTTGGGATCTATGCCCGAGAGGGTGTTTCTCTTTGTTCCACAGGAATGTATCTCCCTAAAAAACCCTCACTTCCCCTGTATGGGGATGTTTCCGAGACTTGAGGACTTGGGGGAAATGTCCCCTTACAACACCACCACCTCCACCGAGAATGACACCGGGTTGGTTGCTATATGCCACATGCCATTACATACTGATTACAACCTTTTAACTTTGTGAAAACTAGATTGCCTTTCATGGGGTACTCGCTGAGATGTTATATGGCAGAGTTTGCCTTGAAGATTTCAATTTACCTCAATTTGTATATCAATGCTTTCCGCCCACCACCTGGAGGAGCCATCCTCCTGCCATTCCCATGTTTAGGCCCTTGATCGCTGAAACTTGTCTCTGCATCCATGCGTCCCTGTCATGAGAGTCTGTAACTGCCCAAAAAGTATAGATCATATGATTGCAGTGGGGCAGCGAGGTGGGTGGCAATGTTGTGACCCTACGGTGTGTGTGTATATATATATATACATACATATATATAACTTGCCTGCCAAAGCATGCTCAAACTCCTTGCAAATCAAATCTGTTGACTCTCCCAAGGAATGTTGAGAAAGGGAATGTCTACCTAGTGTATGAACATCTGAAGATTTTCATTACTCATTTTAAGATTGAGGGGACCCACAACATAAGAAGTATTTAGAACAAAAGTTTATTTCATCTTGTTGCCCACTCTAACAGCAACATCTTTGTAGGAACAGGGAGCCAGGCAGGTAGAACAACCAAAATGAAAATGCATTGAAAATGTAAAAAAGATGCTGATATGACAGACGACTCCAGCAAAGTGCCAGGAATTTTAGCCCAGACTTAGCGAAGTGGAGTGCAACTTTCAGAGTAGACAAAAGGTTTAAAAGGTCTTTAGCCGAGTCAGGTTGCAGCCTGGCTACAGCTGTAGCCCTAAAGCTTTCCAGCAAAACATCTGCCTTTTTTATAATGTCAATTATCAACTGGTAAATATAAATCAAAATTGTTAATAGTGCAACTATGGAAAACAGGAACAAAAACCAATGAACTGCTGAATCCTAACCCAAACTGTCAGTTTACTTCTATTAACAAGACTGGATTATATTTGTGAAAGTTTTGTTTGGGTGCCCGAGTCATTTTGGGTACTATTTGTATCTTAAAAATTATGCTATAGCTGTACTGAACCTTGGGACAAAAAATCAGCGAACTGGCAAAACATTTTTCTTTTATTAAATTTTTTGAAGGTTTTGATTATCTTTGCAAAATTCTTTCAGGTTATTTTGTTATTTTGTTTCACTATTGTAGCTTAAAGTCAAATGATACTTGAGAAGGACATCAATTATGAAAGGTATATATTGTTATATTGAAGGCTGTGGCAATGACAATGTATTGGTCATTGGGTAATATTTTTTTTTTTAAAATTTTAAACAGGCTATAAATTGTGCACTTCGATTTGACTATTTGGTATTACAATTTGTTTATCAAAGTTACTTACTAAATGTTTTCATTTTACCCCTAAATGGTTATATTTATTGTATTGTGCACATCTTTTTTGGTACCTGTTCATTCGGTACTATATATCCATTTGCTATTTTTTTCTCATTTCTATTTTTTTGAACAGTGAACATTTGAAAGTTGGACCTTCTGTCATCAGTGCATATGATATTATAATTATATCAACTACACCTAACATTGTTGAAGCTTATGGTAGGTTTTATCTCACATGATTATATAACTGATCTATTTATCTTTTCTTTGATAGACTGCCTAAAATTTCACCATTGCATATGGGGCGGAGAACTCCAAGCTACAGCCCTCCACCTCAAAGAGCGTATGGCAGGAGAGGTAGGAGTCCAAGTCCAAGGGGCCGTTATGATTCTCGAGGTAGGGATCTTCCAACAAGTCTCCTAGTCCGCAATATCCGTCGTGATTGCAGGTATGTATCTAAAAATTTGTTTAATCTCTGATGAACTTTGTAGGATGAATTTACAATAGAGTTCATACTATAGATGTCCAGTGAATTGTTATTAAATTTTCATGCTCAAAATGTGTGTGTGTGCATGCTCAAAGTAAGTTGACTCTGGTTGTTATTTCAGTGGTAACTGTTTCAATATAAAAATTTACAGTTGTCTTCTCACATGAGCTATTGCAGTCACCCATTCAAGAGCGCACTCATCCTGAATATTTTGTTTTCCTGGATGTGAATGGCTCCGTGTTTTTTGGACATTCATTTAGTCACATTCTTGTTATTGGAGTTTAGCATGACCTTTGTTTTGAAACCCAAGGCTCATTTAAATTTGTTTTTGTTTTTTGGATTATCTTGATCTGCAGATATGAGCAGTTGTTTGAAGCTTGTGTTTGACAAACCTGTGTTATCCGTTACTGTCTTAAATCTTTTCTTTACTTTGCAGGCCTGAAGATCTTCGTCGACAATTTGGGCGGTTTGGTCCTCTAAAGGATATATATCTTCCTAGAGATTACTACACTGGGTAAGTACGAGGCACTAGACCATTCTGTTGAGTTACATGATTGTGTATCTCTGATGCTGTTCTCTTCCAGGATATGCTACTTTTGGTTTTGCTTTGAGCACATGTTGTTTATCATTAAGCATTTTCATAAATCTAATGCACTCTTGCACTGATTTGATGAGGAAAACGTCCCAATAAAGACTATACTTTGTTTAACTTGTTCGAACATTTCGTCCAGTCTATTGTAGTGCTTTCCTGTAAGTCTGGCAAGTGGTAATAAAAAAAACTATTTAAACTAAGAGCCGGCCATTGACATGCACTATCTTTTCATCTAGTATGGAGTTCTGTCCACAGGGTGTGTGGAAAGGAGTTGTAGTGCATCATTGGCCATGTGATGTGGACCTGCCATTATGTTGCTTTAAGTTTATGTTTTTGTCAATTGTGGATGTGCTCTCTACTTGTGCTCATTAGTTGCATCAATTGTTTATGGGACAAAATTGAGAGGCCTTGAGATTTCATTATGCATGCCTAACAATTTTAATTCTCTAAGGTTGTATAGTTCTTACAGTGAAAGAAGGGTCTGAAGGCATCTACCTAGTTCTGTTCAAGAAGTATGATGAATGAAGATAGTGGGTCGTGAGAAGTGAAGAAATAGTTTGAGCACAATATTGAAGTTAGTTATTTTGAAGCAAAAATTTCAGAGGAATTTGAAGTCATCTTATAATTAACCTGGCGATGTGTATTGAGTTGCATGGCAAGGTCAGCAGCTAAGGGTTTTCTTTAATTCATCTTGAATGCAATACAAGGGATTGTTGAGCTGTTTGGCGTCAAACTAGCTCAAGTCTACTGACATAATTGTGAGCGCGACACGTATGTCATTATTTTGTGTTGTGTTTTGTGAATGACTTCTAAAGTTATTTTTTCTCTTCTATGGTTCAGGGAGCCTCGCGGGTTTGGGTTTGTGCAGTACATGGACCCAGTTGATGCAGCAGAAGCGAAGTATTACATGGATAGACAGATGTTTCAAGGACGAGAGATAACAGTTGTCTTTGCAGAGGAAAGAAGGAAGAAACCAGATGACATGAGGAGAAGAGAGACAATTAGGTAGCTTTTTCTAAGAGTAGTCATTTATAGAGCAGTTTAGCTTGTTTGTATGAATTTAAAGCTTATTGTTGCTTAGTATTCTTAGTAGGTCATTATGTTTGGTTTACAGGCATCGCGTGGATTATGGGAGACATTTTTCGCCTGGTGATGACGGTAAGGATGGAAAATCAAGATATTGTAAATAATACAGTAAATAGCTTTGTCATTTATAAGTGATCAGGGTGTGTGGTAGTTGCATATTATCAAAATCATATAAGATATTGTTCTTGTTATTATTCTGCAGTGCGATCTCATTTGCGCTCACAGTCACCTGTTTATTACTCCCCTCATCGTGAACCCTTTTCGAGGTAGACCCCTATGAACCTTTCATCACTGATGATTCTCATAACAATTTCAACATCTGCTGTGACCCATGCTGTCTTTTGGAACATAATACAGAAGTTAGATGTTACAAGAGAACAGGAACAGACATTTGTAGCAACTATTAAAGATTTTCTTGGGCAACATTACATTCTCAACTGCATTTTACTGACATTTTTTCGGTGTTATTGATATGATAATTGTGTTATGCAAAATATTTCAACTGTGGTGATATCTTGCAGATCCTATTCCCCTGATGATAGGATATACCCGGGAAATTTCTTGGGAAGGAGGCATTACGATGGGGACTTCCATTCCCTTTCTCATTCACATTCAAGGTCTCTGTTTGACAGGCCAACTGATTCCTATGATAGGTCTCCTGGGAGGACACCTTTGAGAAGTCGGTCACCTCCTGAAAGATCACTGCCCTACAGTAGGTCTCAATGATACAAAATTATATGCTGGGGCTGCCTTTTCACTATTTTTGAAGGTATATTCTGCTTCACAAGTTGAGTAATCTTTGTTTTTGCAATGATGTCTGGTGAAAAGTATGGGTTGGATGTCAATAGAGGTAAAAATGAGTGACAACAAATTGCATTTGTATTGATTCGATCTTTGTTATAAGTACATTTTTAATGTTAATTTGCCAGCTTAATTCTTAATGGTTAGAATCACAGGCAATTGTAGTAGATAATTATTATGTTTATTCTCTACAATTTGTTGTGCAAACACAAATAAAAAAAAACTTTGCTGTGTCTGCAATTAGTATCATTTTTGTTTTTTTTCAGAAACACTTTAATTTTTTCTATTTGTATTAGTGGATTTTCTGTAGGGAATCTTTATGTAATATGATAGGTATGCAAATGTTGTTGGCAGTTTATGTTGGATGCAAGATGAACGCTATTGGTATAATAGGAAATGGCAACACATTTTGATAATATTATGACAATCGTTTATTTGGTGTCTATTGAATGTCCCATGATGCAAATATGGTTTCCCAATTAAGTGTCTCTAGTCACACAGGATATGTTGGTGAAAGATTAAGCTGGAAAAAACTGATGGTGATACACACATTATAATTCCTTCAGCATCTATAAAAAATATTCAACAATTGTTTTCCTGTAAAATGTTTTAAGAGCACAAAGGTATCGGATTAGTTATGTTGACTACAAACGGCGATTACATCGATTACTTTTGATTAATTGGATAGTTTAATTGGCAGATATCGGGACATACAGAGATCGGAGGAAATCGATGGGCTTGTCATGATGCAAGATTGCCTACATATTTAAGAGCATGTGTCATTGTTATCACTATGCTGGTTTGAATCAAATTTATATGTTTGCAAATCATAGTTTTGAACCATAAGAACGCAATTAATTATTTGTTTTAATTTCATATTTGCATTGTATTGCTAGCACCGTACTTATGTTTTAATTATCTTTTTATTTGATTAATAGGAAAGTTAAAAATGTTAATAGTTATCAGGATTGTGTTTATCTTGGTCTTGTTCTTCCTTTCAAGATTTTCTGCCTATCTATTTTTGCCTCAACAACAATTACAACCTTTGACACGTTGAGATGTAGCGTGTAGTCATTTGCATATTTAAACTAACCTAATAAATTAGTTTACACCCATAAACTGATTTTTTACACCCAAGTATGATATTCCTTTGTTGATGAGATTATGAGGTCGAGTCAGGATGATTTTAGTGGGATCACATTTTCTACCGTATTGTCAGAGTTGGGGGCTTTGTCCCAGGCTTTTAATAGTGTAAAATATATACAGCAGCATTTGTGTATATTTAAAATGTATCGAAGCATTAATTTTATTTTAATCTTTTACCTGATGTTTTTAACATTTTTCTAATTCACAACCTACTCGTGGCAAATGCTCTTTACACTTAACATCCATGCATTCCGCTCGATTTCAAGCCTGAAAGATTTACAAGAAAAGAAACCCAAATTTTGATGCATGTGTATAGAGATGTGGGGGCTTGTCCTCTTTATTTATAATGTAAGTGTAAAATATATGCAGAACTCAGAAGCATCTTAATGTATATTTAGATTCTATCAAAGCATTAAGTAATGTGATTTATATTTTATTTTAATCTTTGCCTCGTGGTTTTTTAAATCACAATGTACTCGTACGAAATGCTGTCTACACTCGACGTTCATGTATTCTATAAAGTGAAAGCTTTACAAGGACAGAACCCCAACTTTGATGCATGCTATAGAGTTGGTCTTTTGGCACACGTAAACAGTGCTCTCTTTTATTTTCTTTGGTAAACAAGTTGTGATGTCCCTTGCCTAATATCTCGCAAAATTTCTTTTATGGCCTGACGTTCTTTCAAGTCTTATATTTCTAATGCACAACTTAAGTCTCTGAAAACAGAAACTGAGTGCAATTAGATATAGGCTGATTTGAATTCCTGAATTTTTGCGTCATGTACAACTGATTTACATGTTAATGATGGCACACTAAGTGTTCTTATTGAGGACATGAATACATTTCTCGTATTTCAAAAACTACATTGGTTTTCCATGCCATTGGGGAGGTCAGTAACGCGCTTGGTTACCTTGCAAATGTGTGGATGATATGTGAAATGAGTAATAGAACAATAAAGTTCTATTATGTAAAAATAATCTATGATAATTTTGTTTAGATATGTAAGGACTATAATGAATGAATAGAAACTCAAAATATAGTGTGTTGCTTGTCATGGTGAGGACAAGTGTCTCTCCCTCCTTGTCCTCATGCCTCGACCCTCATCATCCTTTTATTGAAACTTTAATGTAGCACGGAAAAAATCTGAAGTGGGGAATAAGGATCTTAATTAATCAATGATACAAGTTTTGTACAATCCAAATTTAAATTTCTTGATATAGCTTTTGGATTGTTTGATTGTGTTTAAGTTTTTTTTATGAACGGTTCAGATCACACTCCGTGATCCATCATCAGGGATGTAAATGAGTGTCAAGAGATGTAAAATGTGACTTGCAGACTTGAGGTTCTCTAAGTGCTATTTGAAGGATGAAATTGAAGTGCACAAGAAATGATAAACCAAAGGATAAAATAAATAATAAATGACAAAAGTTAAAAAAGACACCAAGAAAATATATGCGAGAAATTAAAGGATGAAAATTAAAGAATAATTAAGCAAGGAAATGCAAATATATGCAAGAATGCCTTAAAGTATAAAAGACGCGTGCATGTTTTTTATTATTCACTCATGCATTTATTTGGTTTAATATGTATTTTCATTGACATGCACTTTTTATTATTTATATATGTTTTAAATTGTTTAATTGCGTGCGTGCACATGAGCACATACGTGTGCGCACACACTTATTGATCTATAGACCTATGTATTTTGAGATATTCTCACAAATATTTGCATTTCCTTGTTTAATTATTCTTTAGTTTTCATCCTTTTGATTTCTCCCTTTATTTTCTTGGTCCTTTTTTTTTCTTCTATTATTTATTAGGCTTGTATGTATGTATGCATGAATGCATTCTTATTTATTTATATAATTAGACATATATTTAAAGGCATTCTCGCATATATTTGCATATCCTTGCTTATTTATTCTTTGGTTTTCATCACTTTCAATTTTTTTCTTCTTGGTCTCATTTTTGACTTTTGTCATTTTTTATTTATCTATAGAATTAGACCTATATATTTTTAGACATTCTCACAAATATTTGCATTTCCTTGTTTAATTATTCTTTGGTTTTTATCCTTTCAATTTCTCTCTTCATTTTCTTGGTCCTTTTTTTCTTCTATTATTTATTAGGCTTGTATGTATATATGTATGTATGCATGCATGCATTCTTATTTATTTATATAATCAAACATATATATTTAAAGGCATTCTCGCATATATCTGCATATCCTTGCTTATTTATTCTTTGGTTTTCATCCCTTTCAATTTTTTTTTTTGGTCTCATTTTTGACTTGTCATTTATTATTTATTTCGTGTGCACACACTTATTTATCTATAGAATTAGACCTATACATTTTAAGAAATTCTCACAAATATTTGCATTTACTTGTTTAATTATTCTTTGGTTTTCATCCTTTCAATTTCTCTCTTTATTTTCTTGGTCCTTTATTTTCTTCTATTATTTATTAGGCTTGTATGTATGTATGCATGCATTCATTCTTATTTATTTATATAATCAGACATATATATTGAAAGGCATTTGCATATATTTGTATATCCTTGCTTATTTATTCTTTGGTTTTCACCCCTTCAAATTTTTTTTTCTTGGTCTCGTTTTTTACTTTTGTCATTTATTATTTATTTCATCCTTTGGTTTCTTGTTTGTTCAATTTCTTCCTTTAAATACCACTTGGAGAACCTCAAGTTTGCAGCTCATATTTTAAATCTCTTGATACTCGTTACATCCTTGTGATGGATCATGGAGTGTGATTTGAAATGATTATGCAAAAATTTAGCACAATAAAAATATTAAGAAGCTATATCAAGAAATTTAACTCAAATAATATTTATAATTAAAGAGTATGGAAGATTTAAAAAAACAAGATGATATAGGTGTCTTGTAATTTAGAAGATATTAAAGAGGTAGATCTCAATTTTGGGGATATGATACCTTAATCATGGTTGTTAATAAAGATGTCTTTCTTTGTGTGTTTTGGCATGAAATTTGTTATGCACATTTTTATAGTAACTCCATTTATATTCAAAGTTGGATGTTAAGCTAGTCTAGAATTTTTTCTCCTATATAAAGGAGAAATTTCAAGATTTATTGGACAATAAAGGCAAGAGGTAGGCTAATATAGAGGATAATGATAAGACAAGAAGATAGAGCTTTAATTAAGCCAATAAAGCTAGATTTAACTTTTGTTTCACTCATTTGACCAATGTATGAATATCAAACTAGGATTTGAAGTTTAGATTCGGTGAACAACTTTTTGCCAAATCACGTTCAACCCAAGTTGACCTTTCCATTATATCTAGAAGGCCCCAAACCTATATTTTCATATTAAACATGTTCATTTTGGATGAATTTTGTTTCAGAGCATTGAATTTGTAGATCAGATCAAGTGATTTAAAAAATCATAAATTTTGTTCTAAGAGTCAATTTTTTTTGTGAACAAGATATGATGGAAAGATGGTTTTGTGTACTTTCCAATGGTATAGGTTTTATTGTTAGATCTTGTTGTTTGCAAATGTTATTACGTAGATCTTCACTTTTGGCTCTTGAATTCATAACATTTTATCTAGATCTTTGATTTTCACAATTCTTGTGTTGGAAAGGTATTAAGGAGATTTATCAAATCATCCATGCACGTTTTTCATATTCAAACCTAATTAAATATTTAATTTAGTTTTTGTCATATTTACATTTTGGACAAGTACTTGGATATGCTGACACTTGGGAAGTGTTGTGCTCTTGCACACATACACACCACTTTGAATCAACAAATTGGGGAACCTCTCTTTTTAAAATTTTTGTTTTTGCCTTGTGATTTTCTTTGTGTCCTCTTGTTGGGCATTCACTGATTGGAGCACCAGGGAAATTTGATAGTAAAGCGATCCTTGATACTTCGATGCCTGATTAGCGAAGGTCCTTTTTCTTCCTTATTTTTATTTTATTGTTGGGCTTTCAAAGTTTCAAGGGCCACAGTTCTAATGTTTTGAAGTTTCGAGGATCAAGGTTTCAAAAATTCAAGAATCGAGGCTTCTAAGTTTTAAGGATCAAAGTTTTGAAGATTAGAGTTTCTAAGTTGTGAAGATTGGGGTTTCAAAGTTTCAAAGATTGGAGTTTCAAAGTTGTGAGGTTTCAAGGATCGAGGTTTTGAAGTTTCAAGGATTGAGGTTTTGAAGTTTCAAGGATCAAAGTTTTAAAGATTTAAGAATCAAAGTTTTGAAGATTTGAAGGATTGGGGTTTCAAAGTTTCAAGGATCAAAGTTTTAAAGATTTAAGAATCAAAGTTTTGAAGATTTGAAGATAAGGGTTTCAAAATTTTGAGGTTGCGAGGTTTCAAAGCTTTGAGGCTTCGAGGATGTTGAGGAGACTTAACTCCTTCAAAACCTTGATGCCCAAATCATCCCCCTTTTTTTGATTTCCCTATGTTTGTTCTCTCTTTTGTTTTTTGTTTGATTGTCTGTTGTTTGTAGTCATGTTGTTTAGGGATTTTGTGTTTTGCGTTATTTGCTTTGTTGTTTGTTGAGTTAGGGTTTAGTCTAGTTTCCTTTTGATTGTTGTGTTGAATTCAAGTTTGAGTTTTAATAAGTTCCATCATGATCAGTAATGCATAAAGACGGCTTAAAAACAAATAGATCAAAGAAGTCATTTTTGTTATGCACGAACATTTAGCCATTTTAAAAGTCCTAACAATTAATCTAAGGTAGACAAAATTTGGAATGACAACATCCACAAACCTCGAACCTTTGCAATTTCAAAGGTGTTTGATTTTTTGTGCATGTGATATGATGTATACAATTTGTTTATTTCTTGTTTTTGCCTAGTTAGATTTTTTTTTTGTCCAAAAAATAAGAGAGTTGAACAAGATTGAGAAATGATACAGACAATGACCTTTTGTGTAGAAGGAGATATGCCTGGTGTAATCTCAATGAAATATTAGCTCTTAGGATATCATGATCCATCCAAATCTTGCAACAACCATCAAGAGACTTGTTGACATGCCTTTCAACTCAATCAAAAGGGGAGCCAAATGTTTCCACCCGACTCTTCTTGAAAGAGGGATGAGAGGGGATCTTAGTCCTCCCAAGTTCTTTGGCTATCGAATCACGTATCTGTCGGGATAACTATGCAAACACGACGCTGTTATAATCAAGCGACTTGCTGGTTAAGTGAGTACTGAAGTAAGGATCTCCATATTTGAAATTCTTGATAATAAAGAAACAACAAAAGACAGTCCAAGGATAGAAGAAAAAGAACAAGGAATACTTATATTCCACTAACACTATCATCAACTAATTTCAAGAAAACATTAGGCACATGTTACAATCAATATATTTAATCAACAATCATAACATACTAAGGAGCAAAGATTTGTGCACATACAATATTTCGTCCATATTTCTAAGATTAATATTCACATGCCATTACCATGCAATAAACAGTTGAGGATTGGAAACATTCACAACATATAATCATACATAAGTTCTTAGATAAATGATGATACACAACTAGAAGAATACCATTCATAAACAGATGTGCATCGTCCAACAAATAAAGATGAGGCAATTCTTTGCATTAATCTTGTAATACCTCTCTAACCCTAACACAACCAAGCAAGTATTAGGATATTGAGCTTATACTTAGATGCTATTGGGTTAACTCTATTGGATCTTGTAAGATCCCTTCATTCTTTCCTTTTTGCAAATATGAGTGTGAGATTGCATTAGGTGTATACGTAAAGGTACATATCTAATCTGCTCTAGTAGCTTATTCATTATGGCTTCATATGTCAATACTTGATGATGCTATTGATGATTTATATCTTATAGACATATTGATGTCATTCGGTGTATTGTTTGTGGTTAGTGACACCCTTCTATGTGTTTTAATCTCTGTTAATGTGTTGAGGGTCTTTCATGAATTTCGTGTGTGATGGACTAATTATGATGCAGTGATATCCAGGAGTGATATCCAGGACCTGATGATGTCTTTTGATGATTTATATATGTAGAAGACATATTATATTGTTAGGATCATTACTTAGGTTTCTCCCCTTGCTTATGAATATCAAATGATTATGCCTTATGGTTATGTTTCATATACATATAGTTGTGTTCTAACACACGATTCTATCAATGTTGTTAAGGATGATTAGGCTATGGGTATGCTTTATGGACTTGTTATGTTCATCTTCTCCATGATGTGTATGAGGAGAGAGGATGTTGTATTACTCACTCATGAGGCCCACACTATGTATTGAGTCTCTCTTCATTATTTGTGTTATCAGACATATTATATATGCATATGCATGTATGATTCTTGTTGTCCAGGATTTGCAGGTACTAGGCATCGACTCCATCTGGCTTCACAGGTCTGAGCATGCCTTTACATTCATCAATGGTGGTTGTGGGGAGATATAATTAATGTCCACTTGAACCTAGCCATTGCCACCGTTCTGATTGAAGAATGATCATGGTCATGAGATGTCAGCTGGACTGTTAGGGTTACAAATCCTAACCCACTTGTTTATCTGGCTTGTGTATGGTTTGGCTTAAGAGTGATTTTAGTGGTTTTATGGTATTTTGATGATGCTTTATTTTTGGAGTAATTTCATGTTGGCATTAATTATGTCTCAGGATGAATGTGTTATTCTATTTTACTATATTTGATCATTTAGAATTATTGGTACTTTTTTTTAATATTGGTTTAATTTCTCTCTTTATGGTTTGGTCCTATTTTTTTATTATGCTTTAATAGTCTTGTTATATGCTTAGTGTGGGTATTTCTATGCTTTACACACACACAATTGGATTTATTTATATTATTTTATTGAGTGGGAAATATTTTATGAGCATAATAATATTAGAATTATTTAATAATCTCCTATTACTTGTGAAGTGGTTTCTTTTTCCTCACAATTTCTGAGAAGTTTATTTGTATTCTTTCTCTTCCAATTTTGAGGGGATGACTGGAGTTTTTGGTAAGGATTCATTTATGAAAATTTGAAGGAGAGATTGTATTTCATTTGAGAAGCATTGATTGTTCTTGGAGGAGTTTGATTTGGGGGTTTCTTTGTTGGATTGGAGAGAGAGATTCTGACCTTTATTTGGATTTATTTTGGCATCAAATTGCTGGAGATTGTTGTTTGAGGTTTCTATTGTGCATTGAATTTGAGATTGGATCTTCACTCACCATTCTTCATTTTTCTTCATTCTCTCTCCTTGTTTCTCTGCAGGACTAGAGGTACGATTTGAAAGACGCTTATGCATTTTTGGTTTATTGATTTAAAAATGGTTTGATGTATAAATATCAGATTCGATTTGTATTTTGGATTGCAATGAATATTTGAAAGTGATGTTTCAAGTTTGTTTATTTTATCCTATTTCTTCTTAAATTTTTAAAAGGACTATTTTTGAGAAATCATTTTTTAACCGATAATGGACCGAAACTAAGTTGATTTTGACTAAAACTATGAACTAGTGAGACCACATTTTAAGGAGCCTCATCCTTAAATATGATTGAAATTAACACCCTTATATCTCTTTGTTCCATCCTCAATCTCCTCTACCTCACTCAAACATGTTGCACATAGGTGTCACCTTATGTCTCCATCACCTACGTGCGGGTGACTCATTATTTCTCCCGCAGTGTAGCCAACAATGCCAACCATGTCAACAACACCTTATCTCTCCATTGTACTAGATTGTCTCCTTATCTCTCCTTGGTGGCCTCCACAAAGACTTTTGCTCCAGGTGCTGTCACAAATGTCGGAGGTGTATGCAAGGTGAAATTCACAAATTTTGAACTCATGACCTACCCAAACATGGGTTGGTGACTTTAACGTCATGCTACTGACACATGCCCATTTTTGGGAAATCATTATTGGTTTTCTATTTTTGTGTCTTCAGGTCAAATTGATTGGTTTTCTAGAAGGAAAATAAGGAGATTCCAAATCGGTTTCCACCCGATTTTGCTTCTAGGGCCAATTGATGCCCATTTAAAAACCCAGACCGACTCTATAAAACCGTGCAACTTTTGGGCCAACTGCGTAGTTACAGGAACCAAGTGCATTGTAAATTGACCAAAGTGCACATCATATGCACAAAAATTGATCCAATTGTGTAGGTTTCAGACCAACTGCACAAATCTTATGTTTTGGCTAGGGTTTTGGTCGTGTGGTGTTCTAGTGCATGCGAGAGGCTTAGAAACCTATTTTACACTCAGTTTTATGAGTTCATTGTGTTTGTTTGATTATTTTTATGTTGAATTAATTATTTATATACATATCTTCCTTTTGTGTAAAAATGCATTCAAATATGCCTCCTATTGGATTTTTGGGACTTGCCTATGTGAGAGGCTTTGTGTAAGTTCTTAAATTTGTTCCATATGATTCTTTATGTTGTTATGGATTCATGATGTGATTCATGTTATACGACATGGTTATGCTCTTGTTTCTTGTTTTGAGTATTAGGAATGAGGAACCTAAATGCATTGCAGGTTGAGTGGCTCTTAATGTGGGCCGGGCCCTAAAGTGGCCAGTCTAGGATAACTCATTAAAGAGCTATGTAATCAAGTATAACCTAACGAACCTTGACCACCACGATATCTTTATTATAAATGTCAATATTATGAACATGTGTCTTGAATATCAGATAGACATATATTATAAAAATGTCCAGTAAATATGGATGGAAGCTTACTGGAAAATATGGCGAGAACTACTTTTTATGTAGCAAATGAAACTTGTTTATGGGATTTCTGATGCCTAAACCGTCGTCACCACCTGCTATTTTGGTGCTATGGGTTTGTAGGAAAGTGACACATCGTTCATCTGGCTTCTGCAAACAACTTGCCACAAGGCTTACAAGATCAAATTAGGGTATGTTAGGGGCCAATCCTTTCTGATCATTTTATTTCAAAATATATGTTTAAATCTTTATTTATTTTTAAATGTGTTTTATTGAAAAATAATTTTGGGAAAAGGGTTTGCTAGTGACAAAGTGGGTTCTACAATTGCACCTTTTGAACCATCTTTCTACGAGTTCTTTTCTTATCCATTGTGGGTGGAATTCGATAACGGAAGGGTTGAGGTTTGAGGTGCTTCTCATAGCTCTTCCAATACGATTTGACCAAGGGTTAAATGCAAAGCTATCACAAGAGCTTAAGGTGGGAGTGAAAGTGAGAAGAAATGATGACAACTCTTTCACTAAGGAGGATATCAGTAATGTGATTAAAGACATAATGGTGGAAGGAGGAGGAGTCGAAAATAAATCTAATGTCAAATCGATAAGTAACATGTTAACTAGCAACAATTTCCAACTCTATGAAAGAAACATAGAAAACTTTCTCTCCATGCTTAGAACTTTTAGCAAGTAACTAGATTGAAGGCCTAATTTTTCTATAATATAAGAGCCTTTCGAATATGATTAGGTCAATAGACTTATACGTAATTTGCCTTTATATGAATAATAAGACGAAATTCATTATTAGTTATATATATTATAAGGTAGTATGATGTTAGATTAATTGTATTAAAAATATTTTGAGTAATAAAGGGAAGAATAAAAGTTGTGGACTGCCTTTTGATAATTTTTTCTTTGAATAACGATATGTTTGTCAGGCTAGACAAATATGAAAGCAAAGTAGCAAGATTATTTTCACTTTTGAAAGTCATTATTCACATTCATTTTTTAGATTTTTACATCCAAATAAGAGTTCACCTTTGAATAAAAGAAACATTTGTTATAAGCAATAAATAAATGCCTTCAAACAAAGTTGATACTTCACTCAAAGTTGCTTCTTGTACTAATTTCATTCAAAGATTTTTTTTTCTTAAGGTGTTTGACTATTCTGAGCATTCCACATCATCAAAAAAAGTGATTTCCCAAGTTTGTGATTCACTATAAGAGAAATAATAAATTTAGAAGATAAGTTGCTAACCTAAACAACTATTCACAAGCTAAAGAAAATATGTCACTAATGGAAACCTCCATGTAGGTTTTAGATTATATCATGCTCACTAAGGGAGATAATAATGCAACATAGTGGAGATAATTATACTAATGTGTAATTATGAGGCTATATTATATTGTAATCTATGTTTGAATTCTCATGGTAAGTGTAAGGAAATGACTATGATCTAGCAGGTAAGGGAGCCCATTAAAAAAGTGAGATGCAATCATTGTTAGAATCATGTAACCTTAAATAAATAATAATGCCTTATTTTCTATAAGATCTTTGTGTTATTGTGTGTATTATGATGCTAGTCTACATAGTTGAATAATCCTTCATTAGACACAAGTCTAATCATAATTATCACAAGGACACATTGAAAAACATTTCTTATATCACGACATTAAAATGAATGAATGACTCATCAATCAAATAAAAAAAATGCCTCTAATGGTTTCAAAAATTTATCAAAGTAGGTAGGGTCAACCAAATAACCAATTGGAAACTCTTTTCAGTAACTAGCATTGTTCACAAACTACACATTCCTTTTTTCATATATACTTGGACCTAATTGTCCAATCTTGGGGAGATAGCTATGGGAGATAATTTATTATGTCTTGTAACCCATCATAGATTAGTTATACATAGAATGTGAATAATTTACTACAATATTGGCCTCAAATGACAAACATAGAATTAATTTTAGTTCCTTTATCTAGATGAATACTCTCTTAGATTTAGCAAATAGAAATGAAACTCTCACATAGACAAACAAAATGCCAAGTTTAACAAAATAATAAAGTGATGGGATATATTTTTTTATCTTTCCCAAATGGAATCAATATAATGATTTTGTATAAGTGAAATAGTCATATGGTTGATTTAGATCACTTTCATTAACTTTGCAAGCTACATAAGATCATCTAAATCTCAAATGCATCTTCAACTTTGAATATATGTATTTTTAAGTCAATGCTTCATAGAAATTTTCAAACGTTAGTGATGTGAGCTTCTAAAAATAAGAAACACAAATATGTATGCTCTTGTAAAATGAACTCTGAGTCATAAAACATCCACAACAACTACAATAATAACACAAATTTTCAACGAACATTATATTGAAAAGAAAAGAATTGAAATAGAACTAAACACTCTCAATGAATTAATATCATTTGGATGGATGAAATGTGATTAATTCAGGAAGGAAAGGTCTCCAATATAAAAATTAATAGATGTCCAAGAAAACAAAAATTAAACCTATATAAATTTAGTGTGATAAAGGTCAAAATGAACTTAAAACATTTTCACAAGTTAATTAGAAAAGGAGGAGCTTAAAAAATCACATATATCAAACCTCGTAGGAGAATATCTTATGCAGCCTAAACTCATTTGAGTTGAATCAATCTCTCTTTTTAGTGAATTACTTGCAAGTGACCCAATGATTCAAACTTGTAGGAGTAAATACACATCTTATAGTTCATTCCCTTCATTATTACAATTGGGGAAACTCAAATCTTAATGGTGTAATTCATTAAGGAGGAGATCAATTTAGATTCCTTAAAAGTGAGATCGAACAAATCTCTAAGGTCTAATGGGTTTCACCTTGCACTCTTCTAGAAATGTCGGTATATCATTGAGGAAAAATTTGCGGTGGCTTGTAGTGAAGTCCAAAGAAATAAAAGGTACTAAAAGTGTTGGATGATATCAAATTTGGGTACTATTTATGCTGTTGATATTCATGTTTTGTCACTTATGTCAACACATGTTTCCATGGAGAGAACAAACTGGTTATTTGACTGGAAGAAGTGTACGAACACTGTACAGATGATTCAGAACGATCAAAGACAAGGATATGGAGACATATGTGTGATGACCTTATTCCTAATGCTGCTTGACTTGAGGTTACATATTGATGATGTTACAGATGATTTAGTATAGACTGGTTTCTGGACTGTCATAGTAATGCTTGACAGAGCAAGACTCTGTATTTTGCGTATATCAAGTACAAATGAAGATGTTTTAGTGTATGCGAGCTTATGGGATGTCAGAGGACACATTGAGGAATGTTTTTTGTTGATTGATAGTTGTGAGAATATTGGTGACGTCAGTTGTGGCGTGTATTCTGGAGGAGACCTATTTGTTGGCCGACTTCAGACAGGTAGCGTGTATTATGGATTGTGAGTGTGGTAAAATGTGCAACTAGAATCTACAATCAAACACTTCAATAAACTATTACATCAAAAGGGGTTAGCAAAACATAAGATTGAAAGCATGATAAAAACCCTTATAAATAGGGTTATTGCTTCCTACTTGAAGCGAGTATGATTCTCATGTTTGTCCATCAGATTAGACATAGAGAAATCAATGACTTGACTACTCCAAAATGGAAGATTCAATGCAATATGGAGCAAGATGCATAGACTTGCATGCTTTTGCTCTTGAAAGCTTGAAAATGAGAATGCATAGACTATCCAATGAAATGCATAGCAACTATGATAAATGAAACTACAATGCAATATTTAAACTAGAAATAGAAAGAATAATGCATCTAGATTAAGCTATGAGATGAGAAATAGAATGCCATCAAGCTAAGAAATGAAGTTAACAATGCAAGAAATGCAAGAAACTAGCATGAGAGTAAATAAACTATGAATGCACTATGAAATCTAAGATGAAAATAGCATTATAACTCTACTCCAAATCTTCTTTTAATCTACTAGCATCTCTCTCCAAAATCTATGAAGTCTAGCCATGAGCAAAGGGAGCTATCCCTTTTATAAGAGATTCCAAGGAATGAGTGGTTGAGATTAAGAGGCAAAAGAATTTGATCAATGGTGGAGATGCAATTCCTCTCAATCCATGTGAGATGAGAAAGTGATTTTGATTGGCCAACTTATGAGGAGAATAAGACAAAATTGGTATTTTCCTTTCTTTTATTTGTTTTATTTGATTTTTGAGTGCACACCCATGTGTGAATGGGTTCACTTTTTGAGACTTAGCGATTTTTTGATTTTATCCCAATGTTTATGCTTTTTTGGGTTTAGGATTTCATGATTGATGATTTGATTCAACAAGTCAAGATTAAAATTATGTAAGCAAGTTTGATTAAATGCTCAATAATTTAGAGTATAGTGATAGTGTCTTAGATTTGGGATTTTTGACACTATCACTATACTCTAAATTATTGAGCATTTAATCAAACTATCACTATCACCTGATGTGGTGCGATGAGACTAATTTCCATTCGATTGATTGATTGGGATAATTGACTTGATATGGATCTTGATGAAGCCAATTACCAGATTGAGAGGGAGTTCTCATATTGATATGGTGTGATGAATCCGATATGCCCCTAGAGCTTGAGTAGTGATGAGAATCACTTGATTAGATCTTGATTTAAGTTAGAGCCCGATGCCCTTAGAGATTGAACTTGTTGATGTGAATCAAATTGTTGATATAATGGTACTGCCCCCTCGGGAACAAAATCGAAAGGAGGGGAGGTACAAGCCCGATAGATCGAAAAAGCATTGAGATATGAGATACGAGCCTGCTTTAAGGTCCTGGTTGACCAATTTTGACCAAAATGGATTGAGGAGGGAAGTGCGCAAGAAATATGATCAAAAGGAATCTCAAATCAGAATCCTGTGAGGAAAGTGTTAACAATCAACTGCATTTATGAGAAATAGGTTATCTTGCATTTTTGAGGATCAAAACATTGTCCGATTTCAATTTCGGTCTCGAAAATGGATTCAAAGCAGTCCAATCAGCCAGGGGTGCAGTTTTCACGTATATAGGAGCATTTTGAAAATTAGGTCAAAATTGCTATATAAGGCATGGAGGGGTCATTTTAAAATCAGTTTCACTAATCATCTTTGGAATTTTTGAGAAGCTTCTTTGAGCAAAAATGGTGGTCCCGACCTCTACTCATAATTTCAAGCGCATGTGAAGGCACGAACGGCCCAGAGATTACCCAACACCTATAAGTAGTCGACAAACTTCTTTTTTGCATGTGAATTTTTGCTTGTTTTGTCAAAATTTTATTGTTTTTGTGTGTTTTTACCAAATGTCCGCAGTTTTTTGTACGGCTTTGGGAAAGATCTCGTACAACACACTGCTAAAAAATCTTTCATTGTTTAAGAGCCTTAGATTTGTCGCACGGGACTTACCCTCCTGTCACACGACAATATTCAAACTTGCCCCTTGTGTCATCTGATGATATCTCGTTTGTCATATGAAAATGCTTCATCGTCTGATACTTATTCTTGTGTCGTATGAACCTTGGGGCCAGTTTTAGTCTTGTTGTTTTTTGTCGTATGGGAACAAAGATATTTTTCTCCTAATTTTACAACCCAGTTGCGTATTCGTCTTGCTTAGTACTCTATTTGCAAGCTTTGCTGATGATGTTGTAGTGTTTTCACTTTGATTTGATGTCGATACTGATGTCGTTTATGTCACTTGTTTGTATGTAGGTGCAGTTGCCTGACATTCAGTTCAGATCTACGTATCCGGCTACCATGCAGTTAGTTTGTGACCAGTCTGATGATCAGAGAGCGCATGTATGAGCTTGTGGCCTTTCATGGTTGTTATAGATGCCTGATATTTGGGTGAACTATGGGATGTTGACAGCGTTAGTGGAGAGATTCCACAGTGAGGAGAATACTTTTCACTTTTCGATGGGGGAGATGACCATCACTCCTGAGGATATCTATAGGATTCTGCGGATTCCTTTTGCTAGTGCGAGTGTGGAGTATGATTCCACACCTTTAGTTTGAGTGCGGGTGTTAGCTTGAGTCTTTCATGATCCTTTGATTATAGATCGGCCCATCTCTTGGGATACTTTGGTAGAGAGTTATGGAGAGAAGTGGCCTCTGGTGTGCGTACTTGTCAGATTTATTGGTGGTTTCCTCATGGCTGATCGATCACAACAGGGATTCATATGTGGTTGGGCTCGGACGCTAGAGAGATTGATCACATAGCCTGTGTAGCTTGGGTAGGGCCAGTGCCTTCTAGCACAGCTGTACCATGAGATGTACAAGGTCACATACATGGGTATGCAAGGGATGGATGCAAGAGTTGTGGTCTTACAAATATGGGCTTGGGAGCATCTCCCAGTTTGCAGACCAGTTACAATGGATACCCGATAGGGTGGACAACCTTATGTGTACAGATATTCAGGTTTCATTATGCAACCCTTCCTAGGAAAGACATAGTATTGGAGGCGTCAGCTGGACGATTTGAGCCTAGTTGTATGGAGGCCTTATTTGTAGGTGGAGGCATGGGCTAAGTGGAGAGCAGTCCACAGGGAGTTCTTTATTTCTTAGCCCTTGCTGGGCAGGACATCCTCGGTGATAGAGAGATTCACACTATCTTGTGTATTGCGACAGTATGGTCGTATCTAGAGTATATCCACAGAGTACACTGCATATGCTCAATTTCTAGACGAGGAGCGGAGAGGCTGGTCCCATAAGTAAGATTGCATCTTGTGTATTTCTTTACCCTTTGTGCTTTTTTCTGCATAGGTACTTCAGATTATTGTAAACTAAGCATTTGAAATTTTTGTTGTGCAGGTTGTCTTTGGCATTGTGTACCCAGGAGATCATTAGGCTTACCCGACCATCATGGGATTATCAAGCAGGAGTAGCAGATGTAGGAGTTACTCCGGAGTACCGAGACCATTTGTCGTGGTATCCTTTCCCTAGGTTTACTGATCCAGCCAAGAGGGTGCCTAGGATTGATGATGACGGCCCAGAGCAGGAACCAGTGGTAGATCCACCAGTCATTCCACAGAGAGCACCACCGAGGACTCCTATTCAGTCGAGAGCAGGAGTAGGTGCTGATCCTAGCACGAGTAGAGTGGCATGACGACAAAGAGATCACGGGGAGAGAGGTGGCCTAGGATCTGTTGGAGGACAAGCGCCATCCACATAGGTGACAGAGGAGGAGATGTCTGATGTGCAACCCAATCTAGGGCTAAATGATGTAGTGAGGATAGTTTGGCAGCACCAAGAGGCACATGAGGTTGCAGAGCAAGAGGGTCTTTAGGGAGAGGAGGCTCAGATGGAGCCGCAGACACCTCAAGATGTGATTAGGTCGTTGAGGACACGACTGCGAGCCTCGTAGACATAGCTAGCAGTGGCTCAGTCTCAGATTGTAGAGAGAGACCGAGTGATCGCAGGGCATGAGCGAGTGATTGCAGGTCACAAGGAGAGGATTTAGGAACTGTAGAGCCAGGTGACCTTTCAGACCAGCAGAGCGGCATATTATGTTGCAATATATATGATAGTGATTCTGAGGGCACAACAGGTGTCATCATACTCAGAGTATTTATCACGATCTGAGGGAGAAGTCCCTCCTCCTAGGACTAATGCTCCTCCACGCCCACCACCTGATGGTGGCGAGGGAGGAAGTGAGACTTGATTACCCTTCTTCCATCTTATCCCATTCTGATTTTGAGATCCATTGGATTGTATATGATTCATTTGCATCGAAGGTGCATATTTTTTCTCGATATTTATGAGAGCACATTTTTTTGTATATTGAGACCATTTTGATATATATATATATGATGATCCTTTTGGTGCTCGATATGTTATCTTGTTTTTATCTCTTGGTCATATATCCTGTTGTTGTATGATTTGTTGATGCTATATGCTTTTTGTAGATTAGACCGTAACTCATGCATTATTCGTTTGTGTTGACCATACAGTACGCTCTTGTTCTTGTCATTAAAATTTATGTATAGGTAAGTAACCTTCAAGGAGATGAAATGCAGTTGATTGTGTCAGTGGAGGATTAGAAGATTAATTGGTTATAGGGATAGCTCCATGTTTAGATGATTGGATGGAGTAGGCTATGATGCTATTATGCAAGCCTAAAAATGCAACCTACGACACTAGTCAAGTCACCAATTTCTGTAGTCACAATATTTTCATCATTTGGACGTTTTGGACACTGGAGTCAGTACAATATTTACTAGCACCTTAGGAGCTATAAATATATGAATATGACCCTTTTATCGGATAAAATGTGAGAAAAAAATGTAAGCATCTAGGAATAAGCGCCGAGGTGACCTGAACACTATTTCTAGTTTTGATATAACAACGGTGCACCAGTATCGAGGCATTCGGGCCCAAGATAACCATGAGTGCATTTTTTTGTTAAAACAAGAAAAATAACAGACAAGGAGATAGTACCAACCTCACCTTATGGTGCAAGAGAGAAGGATCGAGGGATGTGTGGCTTACCCACTTGAATGCGGAAGCTCTTACCACATACACCCTACTGTCTTGACATAAGGATCATTGAAACTACACCAACAAACATCAATAAAAGAAAACATAAGAAATCATTGATAACAGACAACATACAAGAAAATTATTAGCAATCATTCAGTATGTTTAACTTGTTGATGAGGTGAGTGTTAAGGAACACTACCATGTGTGTTATTGTGTGTGTTATCCGATGTTGTGTTTAGGAACAAAAGTTTTGTCCAAGGGGAAGTGTTAAAAAACACTGTTGATTAAAGTGTTGAAAATTACTAGCGTGTCAGTGGAAAACTATCCAGATGAAAGACCAAGTGTGGGGGCTTAACAGGTTGACTAACAGGACATTGGAACAACAGGAGGCCTACACAAGACCTAAAGATGGCTTCAATCAGTGAAGCAAGGACTAATTTGATACGATAGCTTAGAGGAGTATAGAGATCATCCCACAGATGAGATGAGCCAAGATATGCATTGATAGATGGAGCACTGAGTTTACAAGTGGTGCCTGTTGCTAGGTTTTCACCACTTGGTAGAGATTCTATTTTTGCTACCAGGGCGTCTGTTTCCAAGTTTTCACCAAGGCACTTTTTCTTGATTTTCAATTTGTTTTTGTATTTTTCATTTTTTGATTTTCTCTTTTTATTATTTTTTTGATTGACTCATCGAGGCACCTGTTTGCCAGGTTTTCACCAAGACAATCATTTTTTCAAGATATTTTTCAAATGTTTTTGAATTTTTATGCTTTTTCATTGTTTTTGATATTTTTTCAGGATCATATATATATATACATGTTGCTGACCAGTGAGAATGCTCAAGCATAGAATTTCTTCAGGTGGAGAGTATTGACGGGATCAGTAAAGGTATCCCCTTCTGGAGTTGATAGTTGATAGGCCCCAGAGCCAAATGCTGCAGTGATCACTGTAGAATTTGATAACCATCAAATCTTCCCAAGATCACCTGCATGCAAAGCTATTACATAAACAGAAGCAAAAGACAGAAGATAGAAGGATCTATAGCGGCCAAAAGGCCAGAGAGTTGAAAACCATGTTGACAGAAATAAAGCTTCTATATTCAACAATGAAATGATTTACAATCTTGGTATGAATTACAAAGCGGTGAATCCTTATAAAGGATACCGAAACCCTAAAAGGGAAACTACTAGGAAATAGAAACTGCCTAAGGTTAGCTGAAGCAAACTAGAGTGAATAGGTAAGTTACTAATTAGATCATAATGATTTAATTTAGTAACCCGATAGACTATTACTCTAACACCCCCCTTAAGATAAGCTTAGGGAGAAGCAA
>MU227988.1:1099163-1117057 GCA_018584345.1 Thuja plicata | reverse complement strand
GTGGATGCGCCTAAAGCGGCAAATGCATCATAATCCCCCCATGGCACTTTATAACAAAGTGCGAGTACTAAAACTGAACCAGGTGTACAAGATCCAAAAATGCAGAAGAAGGCACTTTATCTCAGTGCGTTTACAGAATAAAAATTCTACAGAAGGAGCATGCAAGCTCAGAAGTCAGAAAGAAGAGTGAGCAATGAACTCAGAAGAAGAGATCCCAGGACCTGTAGAACCAAGCACTCCACCAGAGTGCATAAACTGCAAAACTCGGAGGAGTGAAAACTCAGAGTAGAGTATGTAAAAATAACCTCTGCCACTGAATAGCACACTGAACTAGCTTTCCAACGATATCTTGTTTGCCGAAAAAGGAGTCCGGATGAGCCAGATATGACTCCCGGAAGGCAAAGAAAGACATCGGACTTCAATAGAAAAAAACACTGTCAAACTGGTGGAACCAAAAACCCTAACCTCCACCATCAGAAAGTTCTTGGAAAGATCTTTCCGACGGTATATGGAAGTCAGAAAAAGACCCCCGTATGCTCCCTGTAGAGCGAAAACAGACAGGTAGGGTCAAAAAGGGCCTCAGAGAAAAAAATTAAGCCCCTGGGGCTAAAAAAAGGCCGGCCCCTGGGCACATGCGCGCTCAGGGGGCTGGGCATAAGCCCCGGGTCACTCATGTGACCGCAGGCTAAACATATAAGCCCGCGTGGTGGATATAACAGCCGCCGGTGGCGGAACGGCCGCAGCGGCGGCGGGGTGGTGGGTTCCGGGGCGGCGGGGGCGCCGCAGAGGCGGCAGCAACCAGAGGAGGGGCCGTCGGGGCCGGGCGGCGGCGGGAGCCGTTGAGCTCGGCGGGCGGTGGGCTGGAGCGGCGGGAGGCGGGCCGCGGAGGGCGGCGGGCGCCGGAGGGGAGACGCCGACGGTGGCGCGTTTTCATACACACTGCACGCGCCAATTAAAAAACAAAAAAACCTTAAAAAACAAAGGTTTTTTAATTTTTTTCCTCGAACCACGTGCCGTACGGCCCTCGAAGGGCACGAAAAAACTCTCAGAGGCCCCTGTAACCAAAATGGTCAAAATTTATATGTATTTCGACTCTCCCGGGCCTTCTGGACGCAATGGCAGAGTCCGTTTTGGCTCAAACAGCTCTGAAAAATAAAGACCCCCCTAGAATCACTATACACTGTCAGAAAAAAAACTCTAAAGACTTCAAACCCTCTGTGCTTTAACAGAGTACGAACAGCGAGCAATAGGCGAGCTCTGATACCATGTAGAATTTGATAACCATCAAATCTTCCCAAGATCACCTGCATGCAAAGCTATTACATAAACATAAGAAAAAGACAGAAGATAGAAGGATCTATGGCGGCCAAAAGGCCAGAGAGTTGAAAACCATGTTGACAGAAATAAAGCTTCTATATTCAACAATGAAATGATTTATAATCTCGGTATGAATTACAAAGCGGTGAATCCTTATAAAGGATACCGAAACCCTAAAAGGGAAACTACTAGGAAATAGAAACAACCTAAGGTTAGCTGAAGCAAACTAGAGTGAATAGGTAAGTTACTAATTAGATCATAATGATTTAATTTAGTAACCCGATAGACTATTACTCTAACAATCACAAAGGGACCCAGCTAGTTGGGTTCAAACTTCCCTTTTTGTTCATGATGTTGTTAATTTTTGGGATTCTCTTTGAGCACAAGGTCCCCGACCTGAAATTCTCTAGGTCTTAATTTTTTGTTGTAGCCTCAAGACATTCTCTTCTGATAGACCCTGAGATGGTCAAATGTTTCTTTTCTACGCTCGTCAAGTAGTTCTAGCTCTTGAATTATGGAAATCCGATATTCTTCATCTGTGATGAGTCCATGTAGGTTCACTCAAAGTGAAGGTATTTCTACTTCAATGGGCAATATAGCCTCTGCGCCATATACCAAAGAAAATGGCATTGCCCCTGTAGGTGTTCTGATACTTTTTCTATAAGCCCATAAGGCTGGATTGAGTTGAAGATGCCAGTGCTTTCCAGTCTTGCTCACTGTTTAGTGTAAGATATTCAATATTTTCTTATTGAAGGCCTTAGCCTATCCATTCCCTTGAGGATAGTAAGTAGAAGAACAGTGTTGGGTAATTTTGAACTTGTCACAAAGTTCATCCATGTCTTTGTTCTTAAATTGTCCCCCATTGTCTGTCACAATGGATGAGGGGATACCATATCTGCAGATGATATAGTTGAGAATAAACATGGATACTTGTTTACCCATAGCTTTGATCAAAGCTACTGCTTCAACCCATTTTGTAAAGTATTTCGTGGTTGTGATGATGAATTTGTGTCCACCTGAAGATGACAGATAGATTTGCCCGATCAGGTCAAAGGCCCACTGTTGAAATGGCCAGTGAGTAATAAAAGGTAATAGCTCATGTGCAGGAGCATGAATCAAATGGCCATGAGTTTGGCACTTCTTGCAGGTTTTAGTGAACTGTATGGCATCCTTTTCCATAGAGGGCCAATAATACCCTGCTCGAAGGAGTTTCTTAGCTAACGAAAGACCATTCGAATTAGATCCACAAACACCTTTGTGGACTTCCTGTAGCGCGCATTTGGACTCATCGTGTTCTAGACACCTAAGGAGAGTACCGTCAAGACCTCTTCTATACAGGTTGTTAGCCATGATTAGGTAACGAGGTGCATTCCTTATAAGGCTTCTTTTTCATTTCTTGATAGGTTATTTAGCAAAGTTTGGTGTTGGAGGTAAGAGTAGATATGCATGTATCGGGAAGAGTCAGTACCCATGAGGAAGAACATGACTCAGGATTATGGGGAATCATAGGCGGAAAAGAGGAGTTCTTCCACCAGGAAGTCATAGAGAGCGTGGTGTTTTTCAAGTTGCATCATGGAGGCCAAGGTGGACATAACATCAGCTGATTTGTTTGCTTCTCTTGGTATCTGTTGGAAAGTAACAAATACAAAGTATTTCTTGAGAGAGTCAACCATCCATTTATATGGCAGTAACTTATCATCCTTTGTCTGATATTGGTTGTTGACTTGATTGATTACTAGCTATGAGTCACCATAAATATGTAGTTCAGTGATTTTCCATTCGATAGCCATCTTCAGACCAGTTGCCAATGCTTCATATTCTGCAATGTTGTTAGTGCAGGGGAACATCATTTTGTAAGCCTTGGGTATCTTATATCCTTGTGGCGTGATAAAGAGGGTTCCAACACTAGCTCCTTGTTGTGTAAAGGATTCGTCAAAGAACATCGTCCAGGTGTGTTCTGTAAGATACAAAATTGCTTCATCAGGAAATTCTATCAGTAGTGGTTGTGTGTCATGTAAAGGAGTTCAGCCAGGTGATCAACAATAACTTGTCCTTTAATCGCCTTTCTGTCAATGTATTCGATGTCAAATTCATTGAGAATCATGACCCATTTAGCTAATCTTCCTTTGAGAGTTGCCTTATTCAGTAAGTATTTGAGAGGATCTATTTTGGCAATCAACTTTACAGAGTGTGCCAACATATAGTGTCATAGTTTTTGAGAAGCAAAAACTACAGCAAGGCAAGCTTTCTCAATGATAGTGTAGTTATGTTCGTAAGACACCATGGTCCTACTTATGTAGTATATAGCTCTTTCCTTTCCTGTCTCGTCTTGTTGTGCCAAAAAATCTCCCAAAGATGTGTCTATAGCCGAGATGTATAGAAGGAGAGGCTTTCCTGGAATAGGTGCCATCAACATAGGTGGATTAGCAAGGTATTCTTTGATTTTTTGGAAGTGCTTTTCACACCCTTCATCCCAGCCGAAGGTAACTCCTTTATGCAATGTTTTTGTGAAAGGTTGTGATTTATCTGCTAGTTGGGATATAAATCTTCTGATGGATTGAAGCCATCCTTGTAGAGTTCTAACTTGACTGATATTACAAGGAGGTTGCATTCCAATGATTGTCTTTACCTTTTCAGGGTCAACCTCAATTCCTTTAGCCAAAACAATGTATCCTAGAAGCTTTCCAGAGGTTACACTGAAAGCACACTTCTTAGGGTCCAATCTATAAGCTTAAATTGCTCCATTCTGTCTAGAATCTTTTCTAAGTCTTTCAGGTGAGTGGCTCTTCTTGCAGTTTTAGCCAGAGTATCGTCGACATAATCTTCCATATTCTTATGCATCATATCATGGAATATGGTGGTCATAGATCGCTGATAGGTTGCCCCAACATTTTTGACACTGAAAGGCATGACATTCCAACAAAACATGCCCCATGCGTAGGTAAAGGCAGTTTTCTCCTGATCTTTAGGAGCTATTCGTATCTGATTATAGCCGAGAAATCCATCCATTAGCGAGTACATCTCATAATCGGCCATGAGGTCCACAATCATATCAATGTTAGGTAATGGGAAGTCATCCTTGGGACAATCCTTGTTTAGATCCCTGAAGTATGTGCAAACTCGGATTGACTTATCATGTTTAGTCACCGGGATGATGTTAGAAATCCAATTTGCGTAGGCTATGGCACGAATGAATTCAACTTTTAGTAATTTTTCCAATTCAGATTTGACCAATAATGCCACGCAAGGATGCATCTTTCAGAGCTTTTGTTTGACTGGTTTAATTCCTGGAGTGATTGATAAATGGTGCATAATCAGGTCCGTGTCCAAACCTGGCATATCTAAGTAAGACCAAGCAAAGCTGATTTTAATTTTTGTGAAGAATTGGGTGAACTCTTGCTTTTCTTGTTCAGACAAGGATTGTGCTATGTAGATAAGTTGAGGAGCTTCTATTGTTCCCAGATTCACTTCTTGTGTCAGTTCTATGAGCACTGAAGATCTTTCTTGAAGATGATTAGGGAGGAGATCAAGTTCCCCATCCTCGGGTGCCTTAGAAAGGTTTTCACCATCAGATATGCCTTTTGTTTTTACCATTTTTGGATCGGATACTGTCACGAGGTGGTTTTCACCACCAGTCCTTTTTTATTTTTATCTTTTCTCTTTAGGCTGAGGAACTTGATTTCCCCCTCTGTCATGCTTACACTTGTTGCACTGGTGGAAGAGGTAAGGGGTTCAATAACATTTAGGTAGCAAGCCAAAGTATAGTCGTTAGGAGCAGAAATGAGATCTAGGGAGGCATCATGATCCCAGTCAATTAATTCAGGATGGACAAGGGGTAAGGGTTCAATAGGTTCCAAGGATAGCACCGAGTTATCCTAATCATGGTCTTCAATGGGTAAAAGGAGATCAGTGATGACACTCTCTAAAGGGTTGCCTATATCACAATTCATCCTAGTTCGTCTAGTAGAGTCATTGTTGGTAGTCCAAGCATTCAATCTGTTTGACCTAGTTTTGGTGTTTTCTCTTGCTTCCTGAGCGGCCATACGTTCTAGAAATACACTCATCGGCATAACCTTAATTCTCCTAGATGGAACGCATGGTGGGGGAGCCATGTCTAGTTCTTGAAGATCTCTGAGATCCCAAGTGTTGCCACTTTCTTCTAGCTCTTGAAGATCCCTGAGATCCCAAGTGTCATCATTTTATTCTATTTCATGCTCCTATTGTGCCCATCATCCATTGTTAAAATCATGGCTGTAGCTAGTGGAGATATGATCATTTCTATTACTGGTGGATGTGCCAGCATGGCTAAAATGTCTGTCGGTATCCCAATCTTGTGTAGCTGACGCAAGAGCATTCTCAGGCCCTCTCCCAAAATTCTAGTTTGTGTTACACAGAAGAGGCGGTCTATCTTCTTCTTTGAAGTCATCATTGGGAATGGGAATGTGTTCTGGTTTGGGGTGCTTGCTCAATGGTTCATTGGTATGGATACTGTCTTCATGTAAAAAATATGATGTGAACTTGTGAACCACATCCACCTCAATATCCATTGTAGCGTCAGAGAAGGAGTCTGATTCATACTCATTAGAGTCTATTTCAATTGAATGGGGTAAATCTAACACATGCGCAGGAGCCACAAATTGCCCCCGGTTAGGATGTTGCTCTGCTAGGGTAGTGCCTAGACCATAATCGAATTGAATAGGAGCTTGATCTCTCTCTCTTATAAAAAAATGAGAGAGAGTCCTCGAGACACTTAGGTAATCATTGTATTCATTTTGCTGATCCTCACCATGTTGAATGGAATCATCTTCTGATTTTGTAGAGGTACGAGGAGAGAACTCTTCAACAACATGTACTCCATTGTTTGAAAAGTGTGGTAAGTTAAGGAAATGGGAAGTGAAGACAAATTGCCCCCAGTTAGGGTGTCTATCTATCGATCCTTGGGTTGGTACTTTTGAATTACTGGTGGTGCTGGACCCATTTGGTTTAAGGGGAGTTCTGTAGAACGAAGGGATATATGGTTCCCCTTGATACGCTGAATTGTCAACAATGACACTCATTAACTGTTCAAAGGGGAGATGAATGATTTCATCTCTGCTATCTGTGTCTGTATTGTAGATATCTATGTGAGTGCTATTAGGATGACCATTCCTGGGAGGAGAATGCACTTTGTTTTCATGGTACCCTAAACCAATTTTATCCGTGGGATCTTGAAATTTAGCACAGAGAGGCTCCACAAGGCCTTTATCTTTACCCAAGGATCCTTTACTAGTATAGCCCATTTGTCTCATCATCTAATATCCCTTCCCATACTTATCTGGGCATATTTCCACATGCGTCACTTCGTTGGTTTTATCTTCATCTTTATATAACCAGGCAAGGATAACCTTCTCTTCATTTTCCTCTAAAAGAGATACTCATGCTTTCACCATTCCAGTTCCCTCATGTATCTCGACTTGTTTTCCCTTTGAAGGTGGGAAAGATGAGGATGACATGCCATTCGATCTAGGAGAGGCAGGGAGAGAAGTCAGGTGATATTCCCCCATGCTTGTGTTGTGAATCTTAAGTTTCACCTCAAGGTCTTGCATAAGTGCCTTTTGAGCTGCTTTGTAATGTTGTAATGCCTCCTTAATCTGTGGAACCATGATGTCAGCTTGCTTTAAGGTATTACAGGAGTAAGTGCTATCTGCTGGAACATTCACTTCTAATCCATTATAGGGGAATTTCACACATTGGTGATATGTGGAGGGGTATTCCTGCATATCATGGATCCAGGGTCTCCCTAGCAGTATATTGTATGCAAGAGGCAGATCAAGTACTTGGCACGTGACATTCCTTTCAACTGGACCCACTTTGATCGGGAGCACTATAAGTCCTCTGGATGATTGTTCTTCTTCATCATATGCTTTTATAGTAATTTTTATCCGAGGATCGATAGTGTTCTCAGAAAATCATAGTTCTCTGATTAGCTTGAGGGTACAAATATTTAACCCAGCGCCTCCATCTATCAAAACAAGCCTGACCCGGTGTTTGTGAATCAAAACCTCTATGTGCAAAGGCTGATTATGTGGGTGACTAAGAGCTTTTTTGTCTTCCTCTGAGAAAGACACATAGTGAGGGGTAGTCAGATGATTAACCATAGTTTGAAATTGACTGATATTAAGGCCCTTGGGAACATTGGTTTTAATATGCACATTTTCAAGGACTTCCTTGTGTGAGGGGGATAGTTTCAACAACTCTAATATAGAAATATGAGTAGGAGTTTGTTACAACTGATCGACCAAATTGTATCTTGTAGAGACTTGTTTGGATGACGATGGTTTGTCTATTGGTGTCATTTTTTGTTTAGATGTGGACGTCATTCCTTTAAGGGTGACTTTGTTTTGACCTCTAGTAGCTGTGTTAGCAGAATTAGGTTCCTTATCTTTGATAACGATCACATTGATAGATTCATCCAAGGGTTCAAGCATGTGAATCACATTGTGAGCATGGGTAGATGTGTTATTGACAGCAGGTCCTGCAGTTTGTGATGATTCACCCTTCTCATAAGATGGAATATGTTGCTTGAAAGCTTTGTGATCACCATTCGAGCCATGGGTACCGACCGTGATGGTTTTGTTGTCAATTAGATCTTGTATCACATGTTTCAATTTCATACAATCATTCGTCAAGTGTCCTTTATTCTTATTAAATTCACACTAGTGTTCATCATTCCACCATCGGGGTTTTACCTCAGGTTCCCATGGTTTTGAGTTAGGGATCGTAATGATCTTATTGGCAACCAATGTCTTTAGCGCATCTTCCAAGGACTCTCCAAGAGCAGTGAAATTTTGTTTTGGTCAAGGGATCCATGGTGCCTTGTCCTTCTATGTACCTTTAGTGATCTTAGAATTTTTAGGAGTAACTGAACTCTGCCTGGCTCCTTGTATGCTAGTAGTAAGGTTGAACACTGGTTCATTAGATTTGATTTTAGGGGAATCAACAACGCCATTAGTAACTACATTGTGATTCTTGTTCCAGTATTTGCTCTTGTCCTTATTGTTGTTATTTTTGTTAGATTTGTTGTCCTTATTCAAAGTAATGTCTCCCTTTCTAACGAGAACATTTTTGATTCTCATGGCGCTATCAACCAAGTCACTAAAGGAAGTATGTTTTTGCATTTGCATTGCATAGTTAATTTTAGGAACCAGATTATTGATGAAGATGTCAATCTTTTTGGGTTCTGGTATTTGTCTAAGGTACCTTGCGAATACCCTTCTCCATCTTTGGAGAAACTTAAAAAAAGGCTCGCCCGTATGTTGCTTGGTGTTGCAAAGGTTGAGCATAGTGACCATGTGTAAGATATTTTAAGAGTAGTGTTGGATAATTTTTTGAACCAGTTCGTCAAACATTTGTTTGCATGGCGTGAGCTTTGTGAACCATTTTAGAGCATGGCCACTAAGACTTCGAGGGAATAATTGCATCAAATATGTTTGTTCATGCATAAAATACATGCTAAGGGCACATAATTCCCTCACATGATCTTGGGGATCACCTTCTCCATTGTATTTATCATACTTGGGGACTTTGAACTTTGGAGGAAAATGAAGCATGTGCAAGTTTTTAGCAAATGGGAACGGGCATATGGACTCCAATGAGTACTTGCTAGGAGGTTGTTCTTTTGCCTTCTTAATTTCCCTCAATTCACATCTCATATCTTGTAATTGTTGGTTAAGTATAGTAATGGGTGACTCTTCCTCTTGTTGTATGAGTCCCTCAATGTCGAAGTCAGGTGGAAGCTTGACACCTATTGAAGCTAGATACATAAAATAGTTATCTTTGTCTAATTTCATGATGGCTTGCATCATCTTTTGAAAATGTTTGTCTTGTTGGCACTTCCTAATCTCTTCGAAAGTGGGTTCTTCTATAGAAGAAGAAGCACTAGTAGGCTGACTTTGATGTTCATGTTGAGACCCCCAATCATAGGCCGACATAGTTAATGTATTGTGGGCAGGCAAGTTTGAGGAATCAAACAATGGTATTGTTGGTTGAGGATTTATAATGTCCTTTCGTGAGACTCTTGGTCTATCTTGGGCTTCTGGAAGGAAGGTAAGTCTTGAGTAAATTCGTCTATAGCTTTTCCATTAGAATCGAGATCAGCCTTTGAATTCTCATTTGGACCATGTACGCCAATCTATGACTAACGTTGCTAGAGGGTCAATGTGTCAAGTCAATTATCAAATCTTAAATATTTTCTTAATGAGGAAAAAAGGAATGGTTTGGTTATTGAACTTGTGCAAGGTATCATGCGTTTGAGGTCTGAATACCTGCTGAGATGACACATGTGACAAAGTTGATAAAGAACCAAAGATAAAGAGCCAATATGATTGAGAGATTTGTGAAAAGCTAGGACAAAAGGACAGTGACAAGTTATAGCCACCAGATTTGAGAGCTAAAAATACCGTGACAAGATGTGATGGTTGCTATTACAAAGATGTGACCAAGGGACAAAGATTTCAATGCTGGACTGTTTCCTACTCAAGCCTCATATGACAATAGAGGGGTCTTCAGATGAAAATACATGAGTCTTCATATGAGTTTCTACCTCTAGATATGTTCCCATACGACAAATGCAATAGTTTGAAATGAAAAAAGACCTTAGGATAGTTTTCCACTTGTGTGCTAGATTTTTTGGACAATTCCGTCTAAAATTTGAGGTGAAAGTCTTGATGTTTTGCTTTTGTCTGTTGTCAAAGTGTTTATGTTTTGAAAGATATTGTCAATTTTCAAGGTTTACATGCACATAAAACACAAAGTGTGAAGAACCAAACACTTTCTACCCTATAGACAATTTGGATTAGTATCACAATCTTTTCCCACTCTTGATATTCCTTCACCTCACACAAAGTAATATTGGATTTTTCCAGGACTAGGCACATTGTGGGCTTTGGAAAGAGACTCAATGCTCAAATTGCATAAGCTCCCCCATGCCACATTCATGCTTTCAAACGTCCTTGGGAATACATATGTTGGGTGTAAAAATCTTGGGGTGATCCGGGTAAAGTCCACTTGGATCGATCCTTGCACAAAGATTATGATACTTTCGGAGGTAGATCGGGTAGCCTCTATCTAAAGATGTGTAGTAAGTTCATCTGTTCATGACTATCCCTTGTAGTTTCACAAGCGAAATTAAGGCATATAGCCCTAAAAGCACCCAAAATATATAGTCTTGCATGCAAGATTGAGACCTCTCGGCCCTACACAAGTTGAATGTATCTCCCTTGTAGTCTTGTAAACAAGATTAAGACCAAAAATGGCCCTACAAGCGCCCAATAAAATGTAGCTCTTGCTTAGTAAGACTGGGGCAACAAGGCCCTACAAATGAGAAAGAATTGAAGATAAAACTAGCCATGTCTTCCCTCTCTTTGGATTGAAGGAAGCATTTGATTATATTGGGGTGGAAGTAGCCAGGTCCACTTGTTCCCCACTTAGGTTGTTCCCAGGAGATTACTCCCTTGATAGGCCCTCTAAAGGTTTAGCTTGAAAAGTAAATGGATTGGCAAAAAAAAGGAGTCTAGATTTATGATTTTCCCTCAAAGGGGAAAATAACATACTCTCCTATCCAGTATCATTTTCTCCACACACACACAAGACACACTTTAAGTTCTTTTCCCAAAGATTTAATTTCTTAGCAAAAAGTAAGTGAGTCTAGGTTTTTGATCTTCCGAAAGGGAAGAGAGCATACTCCCCTAACACTTGCTTCAAGCCAAACAAAAAGATCCTTCTAATTAATCTATGTGCCTATGAATCAAAGGAAAATGCTAACAAGCATGATCCTTTGGTTGATGGATTTCAAGGCAACCTGCAAACACCATTAGTAATTTCAAACTTTCTTTGACAAGCGTCCTACAAGCACAAACCGTTGGTAGTTATATCAAAATAGTGTGCAAGTATAGCTTTGGCAAACGAATCTTCCTCAAAAATGTTATGCAAAAAACCAGTTAGGCTGCAAAAATAGATAATAAAAAGACCAAAGAAGACATGCCAAGGATTAGAAAGTAGAAATTAGCTCAAGAGAAACCCTAAAAATGCTTGCTATTTTTGAAACGGAAAACTACAGAATATAGATTAGTATCAAAGCCCGTACGACAAAACAGGGGTTGTCATACGACAAAACAGAGTCTCACCAAAGCTCATATGAAAAATCTAATGCTCTGATACAAAAAAGGCAGTTTATAAAAGCTCATACGATAATATACCTGTTCTCATACGACAAAGTACCAATCTACAATTTTCTATACGATAGAGAACAGAGAACAGTACGACATAAAACATAGTTTCGTCAAAAGTATGCAAGAAATCATAAAATGGAGCAAAACACAACTTTCTGCCCCATGATGGGCGCCAAAAATGTGTGTGGTAAAATGTGCAACTGGAACCTGCAACCAAACACTTCAATAAACCATTACATCAAAAGGGGTTAGCAAAATATAAGATTCAAAGCATGATAAAAACCCTTATAAATTGGCTTATTGCTTCCTAGTTGAAGCGAGTGTGATTCTCATGTTTGTCCATTAGATTAGACATAGAGAAACCAGTGACTTGACTACTCCAAAATGGAAGATTCAATGCAATATGGAGCAAGATGCATAGAATTGCATGCTTTTTCTCTTGAAGATGAGAATGCATAGACTATCCAATGAAATGCATAGCAACTATGAGAAATAAAACTAGAATCCAAGATTTAAAATAGAAATGGAAAGAACAATGCATCTAGATTAAGCTATGAGATGAGAACTAGAATGCCATTAAGCTAAGAAATGAAGTTAACAATGCAAGAAATGCAAGAAACTAACATGAGAGTAAATAAACTATGAATGCACTATGAAATCTAAGATGAAAATAACATTATAAATCTACTCCAAATCATCTTGTAATCTACTAGCATCTCTCTCCAAAATATATCAAGTCTAGCCATGAGAAAAGGGAGCTATCCCTTTTATAAGAGATTTCAGGAATGAGTGGTTGAGATTAAGAAGCAAAAGAATTTGATCAATGGTGGAGATGCAATTCCTCTCAATCCATGTGAGATGAGAAAGTGATTTTGATTGGCCAACCTATGAGAAGAATAAGACAAAATTGGTATTTTCCTCTCTTTTATTTGTTTTATTTGATTTTTGAGTGCACACCCATGTGTGAATGGGTTCACTTTTTCAGACTTAGGGATTTTTTGATTTTATCCCAATGTTTATGCTTTTTTGGGTTTAGGCTTTGAATATTGATGATTTGATTCAACAAGTCAAGATTAAAATTATGTACGCAAGTTTGATTAAATGCTCAATAATTTAGAGTCTAGTGATAGTGTCTTAGAATTGATATTTATTAAGACCAAATATCTGAGAAAAGGGGGTCATGGGTTTACTAGACTATTTTTAGGCGATTACAGATTGCAGATCTTGAAATATAACTGATGTATTGTAATTGTTGTTTACTTTTTATAGGTACCGTGTGTATCTTAGAAAAGGGTTAAATAATTATTTGTATACTGGGAAAGCCTAATTGGCCGACCTAATTAATTATTTGTGTATTGGGAAAGCTTAATTGGATGACCTAATGATTATTGTAATAGGGTATATATGTGAGATCTTTTTCTTTTGAAAAGATGTGGTAGAGATTGAAAAGGTAGAGAAGTGTGAAATTTGTGAGGCTTGTTGGCTGCTGGATGTAGAGCAGAGTTTTTGATAAAGAATACTTCATTGGAACTGACCAAGCAAAGACAGTTTCTATTAGACAGTTCACTGGATTGTATATTTTCTATATACACTTGTTCGGATTGTAAATCCTTGAGGGTGGCATTAACCTTCTTTGGTTAGTGAGCCCATTGTTACTCTTGACTCCTAATAGGGTCTGTTCTTTAACATGGACTATGCATTGTAATGTTGTAATAAGATCCTAACAGGGCTAAAGCTTTTAACATGGATACTATACTCTTAGTACATTTGTGTGTGCTAATTCCCACCGGGGTTTTACCTTTAACAGGGTTTCCTCGACAACAAGTATTGTGTTATTGTGTTGGGATTTACTGTGTTATCATTTGCATTGAAGTTTTAGTTTATAAAGATTAAAGTTTAATATTCTGTATCACAACTGATTCACCCCCTCTCAATTGTGCTTATGGACTGTTATTCCTAACAATTGGTATCAAAACTACTGGTCCTTAGAGAGAAATCTTAACAGCTTGAGGTGATCTTGAAGATGACTTACTATGGGAAGGATAGTCCAAAATTTGATCCTGAAAACTTTGATAGTTGGAAGAACAAGATGAGAACACATTTGCTATGTTTGGGAATTGACTACTGTATGATCACGAAAAAGAAGGAAAAGATAACGACTAAGGATGAATTAGATAAGGCTACTGAAGATGATAAGAAGCTATTTTCATGTAATATGGTTGGAAGGGAATCATTGATCAATGCACTTTCTGAAGGTGAATTCATAAAGGTAAAAGACTTGGATTCTGCACATGAGATTTGGACAAGATTGGAAGCATTGTATATTGGAGATAAGTTTAATAAACAAGAAAAGCTACACAACTGGAAGACAAAGATGGAATAAATGAAGATAAGAGATAATGAAAAAATTAGGGCATATGGACAAATAATTACTGAGGTGGTTACTGGCATTAGAAACTCTAGAGGTACTTACAGTGAGGAAGAAGTGATTGCAAAGATACTCAGATCTTTGATACATATATACAAAAATAAAGTACAAGCAATAGATGAGATTATACCTTTGAATCTGAACTTCACTAGAGAGATGTTGATTGGGAAACTTACTACTTTTGAGGCTGCAAAATTGGGAGATACTTTACCTAAAGTAGAGTAAGCATTGAAGGCGACTATCCATAGAAATAAAAAGACTTTATCTGGAATTGCAAACACCAGAAATGGTGACTTGAGAGAAGAGCTTGGAGACTATCCTAATGAATGAGAATAAATACACGAGGAAGTAAGAAAGGTAGATGAAGTGGCAGCCATGATCGCTAGAAGAGAAAAGAGAGGTAAGGGTAAATTTGAAGGAAAATTACCTTTGAAATGTTTTTCATGTAACAAGATTGGCAATTTTGCATTTCGATGACCTACAAGGGTTCCAAAGCATAAACCTAAGTTTTAAATATCTAAGTATTCAAAAGATAAGGAATGTTATTATGCTAGTGAGGGCGTGTCTGATGATGATAATGGTGAATATGATGAAATTGGATTTATTTCTATTAAGGATGATGAGCCTATACATGAAGAAAAAATCTTAGTGTCTCGTGTTGAAAAGAAATATGAATGGGTTATAGATAGTGGTTGTTCACATCATGTGACTGGAGATAAAAATAAGTTTGTGAATCTGAAAAGATATGATGGCAGTGTTGTTGGATTTGGTGACAATACTCCTAAGCTTATCATTGGAGTTGGATATATTTCTCTGGATGGAAAAACTAATACTGACAATGTATTACTTGTTGACAAACTTAAGCATAATCTATTGAGTGTTGGGCAATTAGTGGATAAAGGTTATCAATTGAAATTCATTTATGGGAAATGTTCTATTAGAAGTAAATCAGGAGACTTGATCATATCTGGTACTAAATCTAGAGGTAATGTATTTGAATTGAATATATCTGAAGCTTCTTGTTTTATTGTGAAGGTTGATGAAAGTTGGCTATGACATAGACGATTTTATCATGTTAACTTTGATAACATTGTGAAGGCAAGTATGAATAATGTTGTAAGAGATATACCTAAGATTGTGAAGCCATCTAACACTATGTGTAGAGAGTGTGTTATGGGGAAGCAGACTAGAAGCAGTTTTAAAAGAAAAACTTATTCAGAAAAAGGGAAGTTGGATCTGGTGCATACAAATCTGTGTGGTCCTTAAAAAACAAGATCTTATTACGGTGAAAGGTAATTTATACTTTTTGTTGATGAATTTTCTAGAATGATGTGGGTTACATATTTGAGAGATAAATATGAAGCATTTGATAAATTCAAGTTATTCAAAGCAAAAGTTGAGAATGAATCTGGGTTGAAGATAAAATGCTTGAGATTAGACAGAGATGGTGAGTTTACATTAGATATATTTAATACCTACTGCGAGGGGCATAGAATATTCAGATAGACATATGCACTAGGAAACCACAATAGAATGGGATAGCAGAGTGAAGAAATAGAACAATATTAGATGTTGTATAAATGTATCACATGTTCATTGGAGGGAAGCTTTTGGTACTAATGTGTACACCTTGAACATAATTTAGATCAGAGAAGGTACAAGTAAGACTCCTTATGAATTATGGTTTGATCATACACCTACTATAAAATATTTTAGAATATTTGGAAGTAAATGTTATATCAAAAGAGATGATGAGATAGGAAAGTTTGATGCTAGAAGTGATGAATGAATGTTTATTGGTTATTATACTAAGAGAAAAACATATAAATGTTTCAATTTGAGATTGATAAATTTGATTGAAAGTGCCAATGTGAGGATAGATGAAAAGTTTCAGATTCAGGAAAGAATATGTGACTGTGGTCAGATTGCAGAGATAAAAGAGGTCACTACTGAACCTAAAGAACCTTTGATGGTTGATAATGAGATTGAAGATGAATTGATTGAGCTTACTAAGACTCCTATGACTCTGAGGTATGTTAAGAAGAACCATCCTGAAAATCAAATTATTGGTGATGCAAGTAAAGGTATGATGACTAGATCTAGAGTTAGAGATGAAATTTGTTTGATTTCTCAAGTTGAACAAAAAAATACTGATGAAGCATGTAGAGATGAATCTTGGACTAAAGCTATGGAAGAAGAACTTGAATAGATAAAGAAAAAAAATACTTGGGAATTAGTTCCAAGACCCAAGAACAAAAATGTGATAGGAAATAAATGGATTTCCTAAAACAAGATGGATGAGGAAGGAACAAAGGTAAGAAATAAGGCTGGACTGGTTTGTAAAGGCTACTCGCAAAAAGAAGGCATAGACTTTGAAGAAACATTTGCTCATGTTGCTAGATTGGAAGCTGTGAGATTATTTCTTTCTTATGCTGCACATAAAGACTTTAAAGTATATCAGATGGATGTGAAATCAACATTCTTGAATGGAGATTTGGAAGAAGAAGTATACATAGAGAAACTTGATGGATTTCCTTTGACAGAAGATGAAGACATGGTTTGTAAGTTGAAGAAAGCATTGTATGGACTGAAACAAGCACCGAGAGCATGGTGTGCAAGAATGAACAAGTATTTACTTCATCTTGGTTTCAGAAAAGGTAATGCGGACAATAATTTATATTTAATAACTGATGAAGATGAAATCTTAATCATAGAAGTTTTTGTTGATGATATAATTTTTAGAGGAAATGATAAGATGAGTAAGAAGTTCTCTAAAGAAATGGAAAATGAATTTGATATGTAAATGTCAATGTCAATGATTGGTGAAATGAAATTTTTTCTTGGTTTGCAAATTAATCAGAGTAAGAATGGTATTTTTATATCTCAGACCAAGTATCTTAAGGAAATGTTGAAAAGTTTAGAATGGAAGATTGTAAACCTATTGGGACACCCATGGTGACTGGATACAAACTCACTAGTAATGATGAGACTCAAAGTGTTTTTCAGACAAAGTACTGATCGATGATTGGTGGTCTACAATATCTAGCTCAAACTAGACCAGATATTTCCAATGCAGTTGGAATTGTGGCAAGATATCAAGCAGATCCTAAAGAGACACACCTTGCTGCTGTGAAAAGAATTTTTAGATACTTGAAAGGAACAATAGAATATGGATTGTGGTATGAAAAATCAGATGAATTTATTTTGCAGGCTTATACTGATGCTGATTGGGCAGGTAATGTGGATGATAGAAAGAGTACAAGTGGTGGAGCATTTTTCCTTGGGAAAAGGATGGTTTCTTGGTTAAGTAAGAAGCATGACTATATTGCACAGTTTACTGGTGGATCAGAGTATGTTGCTGTTGCAATAAATTGTACACAATTTTTTTGGATGAAACAAATGCTGAAGGACATTGGAATAATTTTTGAAGAGCCATTGGTTATCCATTGTGATAACACTAGCGCAGTGAATATGTCAAAGAATCTTGTAATGCATTCAAAGACTAAACATATTTCTATTAAGTATCATTTCTTGAGGGAGAAAGTAGCAGAGAAAGAGATTAGACTAGGATATATTAGTGTACACACAAAATAGTGCACTTCTATGAATCCTTACATGCAAGGAAACTCAAGAATGAGCCCTCACAAATCGATCCATAGCTCTCTATGCATGGAGTTGCAAGATTTGTAAAAATTGCTCTCAGCTAGAGCTATAAACTCATGACCTTGCCAATAAACCATACAACAAGAGATTCACAATGAAAACAAGGGCAAGAATGCCAATATCTCCAATGAATCCAAATGTATGCAATGCAATGCAAGCTAAATGATAATGCAAAGTAAGCTATGAAAATGAAAGTACAATGCAACTAATCTATGAAAGGAAAGAACAAGTATTACCAAGCCTTCTTATTTAGACTATGTGAGATTATTCTATTGCAT